>VWYP01007815.1:86708-139986 GCA_013400435.1 Pycnonotus jocosus | reverse complement strand
CCCCACCAGCGCGCGGCGCGGGGGCGCCCCCAGCACCGTCACCGGCGCCGTCCCCGTTCCCGACCGCGCGGGGCTTTTTTCCCGGCTGCTGACGCTCTTTCGGCCTTTTGGGGATTCCCACCCCCGCCCTCTTGGTCCCCCCCGCCCTTTCTGCTTTCGGCGGTGGGTTCGCGGGACACGGCGGGGCGGAGGGTACCGCCCTCCAGCGCCAGTCCCCGCCAGCCCCCGTGGGACACCCCCGTCCCGCGTCCCTCGCGTCCCCCGGCGGCGCTTTCCCACGGCCCCGGGAGCCCGTCTGCTGTGCCCGGGCTGTTCTCCCCCGGCTGCGGCGGGAGGCTTGGGGGTGCAGCTTGGTAGTGCTCGGTAGCCGGATGACAGTGTAAAAGAAAAGCCAAGAAAGAAAAGTCTGTGTGTGTCTGTGTGTCTGTGTAGGGGAATCGACAAAATCTCCTCAGGCTTCCCCAAAATGAGGCCCTGTGCCCGCAGACACCGGACTGCCAGAGGGGATTGCTCCCGCGATGAGCTGGACGCTCATTCAGGGAGCGTCCGCAGCCCCGCGACTCCGTGCGTGAAGAGCGGGACTGGCGGCACCATTCCCAAACTCTGGGCTCGTGGCTCGCCGCAGGAGAAACGCTGCCGTGCCCGCGGCCGCTGGAGCCGCTGGTGCCAGCCCCGCAGCCGTGGGAGCGGAGGTTGGTGCCCCCCGAGTCCGCCAGCCCGCGGCGGCGGGGACAGGTCCCCGCTGCCATCCCCTCCGTGCGCCGCTCGCCGCCTTTCACCGGCGGAGCCGGAGCCCTTCCAGCTGGGCAGCTGCGAGGAGCAGAAGTAAAAGTATGTAGTAAAATCGCCTCGCTGGGAACCGGCGCTGGGCTTTCAGACCGCCGAAACACCGCCCGGAGTCCCGAGCGCCGGACAGACCCCGGGGCCTCCCCGCCAGCGGGTCCCTCTACTTCCCACTGCGCCAAGTAGAGCAGCATCCAGGCTGCTTCCCCCCGGCCTGTCCGGGACGCGTGCGGGGCCCGGGAGGATTTTAGGAGAGCCTTAGCTTTCCGACCAGACGCTCTCCCCCTCTGCGGTGTGTCCTTCACCCCAGCGAGTGCCAGGAGAAGATCTACAAGTGCTGCAGCGTTCCTCAGTGGTGCCCAAGAGATGCTGAATCCCCATGTGTCTCCTGCCTGGCAGAGGCAGGCTGGTGAAAAAGGGCTTCAGAAAGATGACAAATCCGGTGCATTTGATGCAGATCAGAGTGATTTCTAGGAAGTTCAGGTCATCACTGAGTAATTTGTTTTTCATGTCAGAGGTTGTTGTCTGAGTTTTGGTTTTACTTTGATTTCTGTGAAACATTTCAGAAATACACTAGAGATAAAAGTTTGCCGTTAAGACTTGCTAAAATGGCTCTGTGGTGGTGGCAGGGCATCACTTCTGTGCCTTTGTGGGCAGCTGGTTCTCCACAGCCCTTGGGAAGGTGCTGGGCTGGCTGGTCCTTTATCCCGCAGGAAAATGCATGGGGTTTCTGACAAAGACCTTTGTGTGTACTTCTGCAGAGCTGACTTCAGCAGCATTTCGTGCAGCCTAAATCTATGTAAACAGACTCAGGTCTCTCTCTTTTTGGAAAAGTAAATAATGCAAAAAAATGGTCAATGTCTGCCTCAATTTTGCCTCTTTTTTTTTTTTTGTGTGTGTGTGTGTGTGTGTGCATGCTTTCACAGCACTTGCTTGATTTCCAGTAGGCTTTAATCAGTATTTAAAATTCCTTTAAGTTTGCCTGTTTTGTTAAAGCCTGGGCTTGCTTTATCTTTATCCCTTGGTTTGGCACATCCAGCTGATGTGACAAGGAACGAACATGCTCAGTGTCTCAGTGGATTCAAAGCGCTGTCTCGTCCCTAAGTTGCTCTTACGGCACTGTAGACATCTCCATTCTCTGCACCGTCTTGTTCTGCCCAGCCAGGGCTCGGCGCTGATAGGGCTTGGCGGGGCCTCTCTCTGTGCTTTCCTTCAGCGATTTGCATTGCGCTGGGAGAAGTGACCCTCCTTTGCATGGCTCAGATCCCTCCCGTGCCCGTGAGCCCTTTGTGGCTGGAAAAGGCAGGTGGAAAAGGCTGGTTTTGGCAGGACACTGCTGCATCGGAGCAAAGACCTATCTCCCCTTTTCATGAGCAAGCAGCTGCAAACCTGGGTAAATGATGGAGTGGGTAAAATGGAAAAAATGAAAGAAAAACTCTCCAACAACCACCAAACCTAAAAGCCACAAGCAGGAGTTTGAGCTGGGATTCTTTTGTTTTCTGACTGTGCTCCTGTGCTGAAGATAAGGGACCACTCATGCATGTGTTAGCTGCACGTATGAATGTGAGAAACGTGTGCATTTTTTAAATGCTTCCTTACTAAGGTGTGGTTCCCTTCCCTATTCTTTGCTCTCACTCTCTCTCTTTAAACTTTACTGCCCTTATGACAGCCTGCTGTAATCACCAGGCTCAATAAACTCAGGAGCAGTCCTGCTGAACCAGCAGTACTGTCTTGCCTCCTGGAGCACAAAGCACATTTACCGGAGCCTCCCCTGCACCGCCAGCTTGTGCTCAGCTATCTCGACCTACAAACCTCCTGAGTGACCCGGTGCTGTCCTGCTACATCCTGACAAACCAGGATCTTTTGGCTTCCAAGACAACGGCTTTCTGCTGTGCATTCCCCTGTCAAATGTAGTGTGCTCTACAATGCATGTTTACCTGGTATCTGTTAGCAGCCTGATGAGAGGGACATGAACCTAAATGCTGCTTTGGAGTAGTTTTGTTTGCTTCAATGTATTTATGGAATGAGAGAGATACTTTGACCCATTTTGCTTTGTCTTATCTATCAAAAGGGGAGAAAAGTAACTGAACATGACCACAGTGAGAAGTGACATAAAACCCCCACACTTTTTCACCCTTAAAGAATTGGGGGCAGAAAGTCTTTTACCTCTCAAACATGCTGCTCCCGGACTCAAGTTGTATGCATTCCTCAAAGCAAGTATGTGCTGTAAAAAACAGACATTCAGCTTCTTTGGAAATGTGCTGAAATGCACTTAGCTCAGTGTTCTGGAGCTGTTTCTAGAGCTATCCCAGCCACACCATTTTTCATGGGCAAAACGTCAGGTAAAAAGCATCCTGCAATTAGAGCGTTTGTGTGTACAGCGTGTAATTGCACACAATTAATCCAGCGGTTTCAAAGAGCATGAGCCTTGCCCCTCTGCTAGAGGAAAACTTGCTCACTGTGAAGGATGTCAGGGTGGCCAGGATGAGAGTTGCCGCCAGATTCCTCCTAAAGCTGCAGTGAGCAAACCTGTCTGACTTACTGAAGGAAGGTAATGTACTTGGCCTCCTCAAAGCCCCGAATGAAACATCCAGAGAGATGTACAGTGGAGACAGTATTTCTTCCTGTACCCCACATTGCAGAGTAAATGGGTTTGTATTAGCTACCCACTTCAGATAGCTTCCAGGGACAAACTGAACTCTGAATTTCTGTGCAATGACCAGTTCAGAGCCATAATTCAATTGTTACTACTGAGACTTCAACTTTTCATGTTCTTTTTATTCATGTTGTCTTGCCCCCATAATAAAGTGTGAACAGCTATGTGATGTGAGAGGAAAGAAATTTGCTAGATACCCCATTTCGCCTCCTGGAGCAAACCTCTGGAGCCCTGAGGACTGTCTGCTCTAACGTGAGGGGCCTGCAGAAAATCTCTCATGTCCTTTCTCCACACAGAAGACATTTGTCTTTGTCACAAGGGACACTGATTTCTCATGGGCCCATGTCTGGATCACAGCAACATCTACCAGAAGCCCCAGAGGGACAAGGTGAGGGAAAGGCAGCAGGACCAATTCAGTGAGCTGTTATTTTGCTTTGGTTTATACTTTCAGCAGGGCTTTTTCAGGTCCTGAGACATCTGCTCATCCATGAGCTTGAGAGTCCAGCCTCAGAGCTGAGGGATCCCACTGATGCTGGGGCTGCAGCCATGCCAGCAGGAGGTGGCCCTGCCAGACTCATATTGGTGACAGGATGCAACCTCATTTTTTTCCCTGAATCAGAGATCACTATTTGTGATTTCTTTGCATTCCTACCCTGGACAGGAAGGGGCTTTTCCAAGACTGCACAAATGAGTTGTTGCAGAGTAAACACGTAGGAGTTTTGTTTGTCTGTTTGGGAGCGAGACACTCAGTGGCTGGGATGCCTGCAGGGATGCTGTGATGTGTTGTCTGCCCAGTGCTGTCAATCTGTTGGTGGGAGATGTGTGTTTCCTAAGAGCTGTAGATGGCTCAACTTTTAAACCCTTGGCTTTTGCCAGTGGGTGGAGATGTCTTTGGGTTTCTCTTCAGTATTTACAGCTCTAAGATGACTGTAGCCTTGTGATTTCTCAGGCATTTATGGCTGGAAAGCCTGAATTTTGGCATGCTAGACATGTGCGAGGCAATTTCTGCCCCCAGGATCATGGTTGGGATGAATGCCCTGGGGGAAGAAAGCCCCTGGCAGAGGAGAAAGGGTAAGGGAGGCTTAAACAGATGTGAAGCAGGAGGACCCTTTATGAAGGTACAGCTTGTCCTTTTGGGTTCCTAAGCTTGGTTTCTCGTGGTTGTAGGAGTAAAATCTTGAATCCTCCATGCAAGAGAAACAGAAGCTGTACTCATGGGATGTAGGGGAAGGTCTGGGCTGAGAGGTGGGCACCAGGTCTGTGGTTACTCCTGAGGAGTAGCGCTTTACTTTGTTGACTTCTGGTAGTAACCTTCCAAGAAAGGGCCAGAAGCTGACCTGCAAAGGAAAAGCCCTCAGCAGTGTGTATAGATCCTAGATGCAACTGAGTTGGTGACATTCAGGATCAAAATCAATTCTTCTTGCTCTGCTCACTCCTGGACTGCAGCACCTTTGGGAAGGGCAGCAAAGCTGGGAAAACAAAGTGCATCAACCCAGTACCACAGACCAACATACACAGGGGGACAGGAGCAGAGTGCATGGTTGCTCTTCCCCTAAACACCTCCCTGTGAGCAGAGAGGGCAACCAGTCTCACTCCATCAGTCAGGCTTGCTGTGGCTGAATGTTCTCCCACAGGCAGATGCCTGTCACAGCAGAGTGTGGTGAGCTGTGCTGTGTTTCTGTCGAGTGCATTATGCAGCCATCAGGTGGCTTGAAGCTATGCCATCAGTCAATCCAGCTCTGGAGAGGAAAACTGTGCTTTTAACCCTCCTCAGAATTGCTGAGCAATGACGTACGACCAGGACTGCTGCAGTAGTGTCAGGTTCTGTATGTGACAATGTGCATCTCTCACTGAATTTCTGGGCTAGAGCAACATTTGGGAGCTGTATCCATCCATTCTCTGATTGTTGGAGGAATTAAAATCCTTTGATAACCCCTGAACTGTGAGCATTTCTCAGCTGCATGAATAGCTTAGGGCTCGGGTGGACTGGGCAGGAAAGGCAGGCTACAGCTGCCAAATCCTTTACTGATTTTTTCCCCCCCTGCCTTCTCTACTGATGTTTAGTTTTCTCCTTATCTTCAAAGCCTTCCACAGCCTTGTGGGTGGCTTCCTGGCATGGATCCTTACGTGCTGCCCATGGGGTCTGCTGCACTGCTGGGCATCCCCTGGCTTGCTGGCTTGCTGGCAGCTCTTGCCCTGTGGCTCCACAGCAGCGTTAAGGGAGCAGGCAGGTGGACGAGGCTGTGGGGTCTCCTGTGTGCTCCTCCTGGTCTCTGCTGGTGACAGTGATGGAGGGGGATCCCTTGCATATGATGAGCCCACAGCAGCAGTGTGAGCAGAGTCTGGGTGAAGCAGAGATGGGTGCAGGAGGCCTTTGCAGGAGTTTAGTGGTTCTGTTGCTGGAAATCAACAGTGTTCACTCTGCCTTCTCACCTTTACCAAAAAGTGTCCCAGTTTGAACAGTGGCTTGTTTTCAAGGGCCTCTCCCTCCTCTGTCCCTGAACATGACTTTTGCTGGACTACAAATTGAGCAGGATGGATAGAAGGCTAAATTCCTACAGCTGCTGGGCCCTGAGAGAGGCTCAGTGTCTTTTCTCCCTGGAAGCTGACTTCATATTCCTCAGAACATCATGGTAAAAAATGAAGGAGTGACTGAGCACTGATCTCCTGAAACCACATTTTCAAATTAGGTGTCTGAAAACAGGCTTCCCATGTCTGTAGCACTGAGGAAAGGTGTCTCTGTTCCAGGTGAGCTTGATGTCCGCTGGTGACACTAGTGACAGTCTCAGTAATCAGTACCAGTCTCTTTCAGTTAGATATTTTCCAATGTATGTATTTAAACATACAGCTTTAGGTATCAGGAATTTGGTCGTTTTCTGCAGTTCATCTCTCAATTAGGAAGGAAGAGGTTTTGCTGTTAACTGGGAGTAGTCAAGGGTATTTGCCACTTTTTGCAGTGCAGCCTGTGATTTCCTGCCGTGTGATGAAAGCCGGCTCCTAACAAAGTCTTGCAAAGGGAAAAGTGCCAAGGGAAAACTAGAAGAGACTGATGAAACAGTTAAACAGCCTGATATATGGACACCTGGGATGTGATACAGCAAATGCCAGTCTTCGGAAGGAGTCTTAGCTGTGTACCTGGGCAGGAGCTGGGAAAGGCAGGGGCTGCAAGACTCAAAGAGCTTTTTCATTTTTAATCATTAGTGTTTTTAACAAACTCAGTAGGACTTTACTTGTTGGTTGCTGTTCTCCCAATATATCCAGATGAGAAACGCAAACCTCATAACGGGGTTGCCATTGCCCTGTGACACAGAAATTCTCAGCCCTTGAGCAGAAGTGTCATGTTTGTTCATACCCTTAGTGCAGGCACAATTAGATTGAGTTAAATTCTGCTTAAATCAACTTCACCCTGTAAATGAAAGCTATAAGCAAAGCTAACAGCTTTGCAGCATGCATTTCAACAGCTAAATAGTGTTCAGAAGTAATGTAAATGCGTGTGTGCTGGTGATCTCTTTAGCGTGGATTTTCTAATCTAGAAGCAATGTATAAAGAAGATAAATGTTGTAGATTTCATTGTCTCTTTTGATTTCCTTCGCTGGCAGAGCAGTTTGTCTGTGGTCCTAGCTGAGCTGTCAGCTTGCTTTGATTTTTTCTTACATGCCTGCTACTGATTTAGGCAGGGAGTCAGCACCAAATCTCCTCAGGGGCAAGACACCCAAGGAATCTCCCGTTTGGACACGAACTGGCAGTAGCCTGGGGTTTTGCAGCTCGAGGAAGGAGCTGTGCATTCAATCCTTTTTCTTTGGGTGAATGTGGGGATGTTATATACAGTTGCCCTTCTGCCCTTCTTCAAAAAGTTGTTGGGAAGCTCTGCTGAAAGCTGCAAACATACATCAGAGTCACAGTCACTGCATTATATTAAAAGGTACATTTTTATTTCAGGATTTGAAGAGCGAGAAGAGTAGACTGTCAGGGCTCAGCAGCTGTGAGGCACCAGCAGAAGCCTTTGCCACTTTGAGCAACTTAAAAACCCCACAAATTCTCTCTTTCAGGAAAAGGCAGCTGCCTTCCTGGCTTGTTGGGGCAGCTTTCACTATCACAAGGTTTCCTCTGTCATCAAAATGTGCCAACCTGTGCACCTTTCTGGCTGGCAACGGGGTGATGCAGGTGGGATTTGCTTTTGGTCACTGGCATCAGCAGGGACTTTGGGCAGGGCTGAGGGCTGGAGTCCAAAGCATGTTCAGTGGTCAGCCTTAAACTGGCAGCATGCACCTTTGCATGCAGCCACTGCCTCCAATGTAGTATGCCACTGTCAAAGTGAAAAATAGCTGTAGTGGTTCTTGGTGGTGACAACCTGCCCTGTCTTCTGCTTCCTTTAATAAGGTGCTGAGAGACAAGGAAAAGAATGATTTTATTAAACTGGTAAAAAGTTAAAAAAAAAAAGAAAATTAGCTATTGGGATGATGTCTGCCTTGCTAATTCCATCTCTGGAAAATTAGGAGACATATTAAAAAGTAATTGCTCTGATAGAAGAAGGTTATCTGTGACCGAGGACTCTGACTGCCACATAGTCTGCAATGTACTTATCTTATTTTCTTTCCAAAAAGCTATGGATGAACTCTCCACCTCTGTGACAGGAACCTCAATTTTCTTTAGTACCAAGGGAGGGGGGGTGCCACTGATTGGATGTCCCTAAACTGAAGCACCTTAACAGGCACGAAATTTAGAGGATATTTATCCGGCATTTTCAGAAAATTCAACTGCTGGATGTCTTCAGGACATCTCAAATTAGGGACTCGCTTTTTGAGATTTTTACTTCTAGTCCTACTTTGCCTTGCTCTTCCATTTGTAAATAAGAACACTAATACCCTTATCAGCAGACGGATTTAGCAAAGATAAACAGATTTGGGTTTAATTCCTTCAGAAATCATGCCAGAAGTACAGAAAATAAACAGGAAGTATTTGGATACTTAGCACAGAAGCAAACCAGGATTTAACAGGCACCACAGAGACTCTGGGGGGACAGATTACTGCTTGGAAGACGGATATGGAAGGGCACGGCTGATTTAGGAAAACTAAGCAGAGAGAACGGGGGTTAAATTTTGTGACAAATACCAGGAAAGGCTGTTCTTCATCTGACATTGGCGAGGAAGCAAGAGGAAGATTTATTGAATGACTTTGGAGACAGATAAAGAGGACAGAGAGGAGGGTGTCAAGAGGAGGGCTGTTACAGCCCCCTTGGTGGGAAGGGAGATGTTTAGGAACGTGCTGCACAAGCAGCTGCTGAGCAGTCACCCACTGGCAGGGAAGGGCACCTGCCCCTGCCCCCAGGTCCCCAGGGGGGGCACAGGCTTGGCATCAGCAGAACAGGCTGCTCTGGAGCCAGCAGCCCAATGGTGCTGTCCAAGGGCAAAGTGTGCCCCACAGGAAAGTATCCTCTGGTGTTCACAGCTTGGTGAAGCTTTGGATGGAGAAATGCAGCCAGCTGGAGAGCTGTGCTTCTGGTAATATATTAGATGAGGGAGTTCAGAGGTGGTCTGCAGAAACGGCAGCTTACACAGCAAAGCTCTCCCCAGAACAGAAGGGTTTGGAGTTGCTGAATTGGGATTTTGGCAGCTGTGAGGACGTGGTAAGTCATCTGTTCCATGTTAAATTCTGTTAAAATACTGAGCATCAACTGCCCTTCACATCCCTTGGAAATAAAGCAAGAAAAACCTGGGCTAACTGGCAGCAATGCACATCTATTGCCAGGACAATAATTTCTGACTGTAAAGATTGATCTGCACTTAAAGAGGTTGCCTAGAGAAGATACTACACCAGAGGCTCACCAGGGTAAGGCCTGTCAGGTAACATCCACACAGGCCAAGAATGGACCAGAAACCACCTACAGTTCTTCACAGACCCATGTTTCCGTCATGACAAGAAAATGACAGACTTTTAAGAGCCTCAGGAAAAACTGTAGTGTCCCAGATGGAGACCATGCAGAAAATAAAATCTGGGTGCTTGGAGTGAGATAAATAGTGGAGATGTGCCATTTGCTAGGCTGTCCACACTTAAGGAATTACAGAATACATTGTCACAAGTGAAGGAGAGGGCACACTTTACATGCATTACTCTTTGCTAGGATGCCGGGGAGTGGACTGAACCTGGAATCAGACAAAGACAGAACAAAACACAGTAGATGAGGGCTAAAGCTAGAGAAATTCACCCTGAAAGGTTGTAATTTTTAAGAGCAAATGGCTTTTCTTCCTTTAATTGTGGAATAATTTAGTAGGGGAAGTGCCAGAGCCTTTCCACCAAGGGTTTGTCTAAAAGACATGTCATGGTGCTTTAGCTGGTTACCTAAAGGCTGTACTGTGTGATTGTGTGGTCCAGTTTAGTCAGTGGATCACACTTTTAAGCCATTTGTGCTGTTACTGTGACTAAAGCATGACACAAACCTGAAGATGTCTGCCCTGCTGCTGGAGGTCTATGCAGAGAGCAGACACCTGGCGTTCCAAAGTGAACAGAGAAAATCAAGATGTCCCACGGGAAAGAATTGTAATGGTTTTAATTTCACAGTCCTTCCAGGGCTTTTGAAACCAGGGATTGACAGAGTCAAGGGAGGTGGTTGCTAGCCCACTAGGGAGTTTGTGAAGCTCCCACATGTGTCCTGGTTATCAAAGAAACTTTGTAGGCTGTTGCTTGGAGCTCCTGTGGCTTTGACTGCTTCAGCTGGCTGTCTTTCCCTACCAGAACTCTTCTTAATTTTTGAGCAAGAAAAAAACTCTCCATCTGAGGGAGGTCAAGAGAGCAACAAGTTTATAAAAAGGGCAGGACTCAAATTAATAAATGTGGGTGGGATGGAGATGGTGAGGTGCAGTTGTCTTTCACATCTAGTCACCCATGTTAATCTGTCCTAATTGCATTAGAGAGAATGAACAGGCAGCGGGGCTGATGTTTGCTGAGGCTGATGTTTGTAACAGCTCTGGGCATCTGCTGGGGGATTTCACCAGGTCAGCTGCACTGAGGGCAAAGATGCTGATCTCGAGTGAAGGCAGACACTGCTTGTACATGTGTAGATGTGTCTGTACTAAATTAGTGACAGGGATGTAAACATGCGTATGCATAAATGGTCTCCGGAAAGACAGCTTAAAAGTTTGGTGAATATTATGCCCCCTCACTCCAAACTCACATGAGACCCACACTTGTGCATGTTGAAAGCTCATTCTTAATTTCTCATTTGCTCCTCTTGTGCTTTGAATGTTATGTTTTCCCAGCAGATAACATTTATCCTGTTCCCCACAATGTGTTGGCTCTTAGAGAGTGTTCTTCTCTGGCAAAACTTTTGAGCAATGAATTTTGTCATTGAGGCTTCAGTGCAGGTCAGAGTCTGGATCTCACTAAAGACAAACTTTCTTGAGGCAAACTGGGCAAAATCTGGTCTGGGAGCTGAACCTCACCTGGAATTGATGGTTTTGGCATTTCAGTCCATTTTAACTCATCAATATATTTCTAACTCCATGGTTTTGCTACATGCAAATCATCTGAAGCCTCCTCATGGGGTCGCTGTACCTGACGTGCATCACCTGTGCATGGAGGTGACAGTCTGTTTTAATGATGCCTCCAAGCCCTTTTGGCCCGTGCACATCTGTGGTGGTCTCTGTGGGTGGGCAAGAGTGGAGAAGAGCAGCATGGAAGTGCAGAGATCTTGTGTGCATATTCTGTTGATCCAGCAGCTGCAAGGAGTTTGCATTTTTCAACAATGCCCTCATTACCTGCTCCCCGTGTTGCTTTCCTGGTTCGTTTTCTGTCTTTAGTCATGGCAGTGGTGAAGGCAGGGATCTGCCCCTCAGCAGAGCACTGGGCTGGGTACAAAATGTAATGAAACCTGTCAGATGAAGGGCTTGTCCTGAGTTTGTCTTACTCTCATCCTTCCTCCTTCTCCTTTTCCCCAGTCACCTTTCCAGTCCACCCTGTGGTCCCACAGAAAAGCAACAGCCTTTTCTTTCTGGAAGGAACTGATTGACATCTCTGTCACCAAGCTGTAGCAGCATCCACAGAAAGCAGCCATGGAAAGCTTCTTTTTAAGGTACATCCTCCCTCTCCACAGGGCAGTTGAGAAAGCAGGGGACCTGCATTCATCTCCTTTTTCTTGTGCTGTAAAACTGGCCCTGTTTTAAGGTGTCACAAATTTTGGCTGGCCTGAGTGTGGGGAAAACAGGATGCAGGATACTGTCAGTGCTGCTGCCCAGTGAAGGGAGAAGCAAACCTTGGTTTGCTCTGATTGGGATGCTGTAGGCTGCTGAGGGTCTGGGCCTGTTCCTCCTAATAAATTCATTGGTTGTCATGTGGCTTTCAAGGTTATTCAGGTTTTAAAAAAACCAAAAACTTCCCCACTTTTCCCCACCTGACTGTTGGACTTTCCTTCTGCCACTAAATTTATAAAAAAACACTCATAGTATGCCAGGTCTCATCCCGTGGGAAGCACAAAATGAGATTTAATGATTAACATCTATTTCCAAGCCACCAGAATGGTGCTAACACTATTCCTGCTGTTAGGTGCTAAGCAATAGTCACTGAGCTGTCTGTACTCGCCTTGTACGTGCTGACTGGTCTCACACGTGTGGCTGGGAGTTGTGGTGGCCATCCCCACACACCTGCTCTGTTTGGTGCCCCTTCCCCAGAGATGAGGGCTTGGGACTTCTTTCCAAAGTACCTCTGTGCTGGTACAGGATGATCCCTAAGGGCAGAGCATCTTCAGGAAGGAGGGGCACCAACTGGTGCAGCTCAGTGAGAAGCCAAACCCACCTCCAAAGCATGGAGAAATGATTTTAATTTAAATACACAGACTCTTTAAAGTCAGGGGAGCAATCTCAGAGAGTGACAATGTGATCCAGCCTGCCTGGGCTTTAACACACCAAATAGAAGAGAGCAGCACAGCTCCCAGTTGTAACAGGGGCAATTTAGAGAGGGATTTCTCTGAAGAGAGAGGTAGCCCTAGGCAGCAGAAAGAAACCTCTTGTATTCTTTTGGTGCTTTTTGCAGGATTTCAGTGGCATTAAATCCTTCTGAGTCCTGCAGGTGTGCTTTTTCTCCCGAGGTAATGCTGTTGGATGGATATAAAATGTCCATCCTTTGAGAGTACAATCTGGGGAGTTGACTTTTGTTTGTTAATTTTGTTGATGTATTTATTTAACATTAAGGTGTGGAAAAGATATCTTTATAGGAAAGCAGCCACCAAGATAGTCAGTAAAAGCTTTGATGGTCTCTCTCAGTTTTGAACAGAAAGTGTTGTTCTCTGCACTGCAAAGCCAACTCAAATCAGCACAAACAATCGTTAAGCATTAGCAAAGGCTGTGAATGCCAATACTTCTAATATTAAGCCTTCTGGTGCTCTCCCTGGAATTGTCTGACTCGATTGCATCCTGTTATGCTTGCAATCTGCTTTCTGCTATCAGCAGATAGGCTGGCAGATGTTTAAATTCTCATTTAGAAAAATCTGAGAGCGCTTGGTTTGGGACATTTTGGGTTTTTCTCTGGCTTTTTTTCTTGTTCTGACAAAATGTTATGGCTCCCAGAGGGCAGCCTGGGGAAGGGCTTGATCTCCCTTGGGGCTGAACAGCAGCAGCTTGCTTTTGGGCTGGTGTAGTCCACAGCAAGGCCAGCTGAGAGGAAGGGTGAGCCTTGTTAGATGCGGGAGATGTCAGTGTGCTGCTTCCACCTCATCCTCTGTCCCCCTGTCCCTTATCGGATTTGTTTTCCAAGGAGACATAAAGGAGATGCCAGCATTCCGCAGCCCAAAGAGGCACAAGCCTTTTTGCGGGATTTTGTGGCACAAGGAGACAGCGTGTGGTCCAGTTTGGGAGCTAGGTGTCATGGAGCTGGGGTTTAGGCTAGGCACAAGGATAGGCTTAAATCTTCCTTGGGACGCTGAGGGGAAGAGAAGTTGTTCTTCTAACATGAACAGGGAGGTTCCTCCTCCTCAAACTCTCCTCCTCCTCCTCCTCCTGACACAGGGGAACAGGGAGGACCCCCTCTTCCATCATACCCTCCCGCAGCCATTTGTGCAATCCTGACCCTCGGGGCCACATCCCAGGACTGCGGGAGTCACTACCTGAGTGAACAGGGCTCCTCCCGAGCCTCCCACCCTCCTCCCCATCACCTCTGCCTTGCCTGGATGAAAGGCTCTTTGCTGGAGGCGCCTGGCAGCACTGGCCCTGCAGTCGCCTTTCAGTCTCATGGAAGATTTCCCTGTGCAAACTCTGCCCGAGGTGAGAAGCTGCTGCTGCCAGCGGCACTGCCTGACGCCTGCGATTTCGGCATCCACAGGCATGAGACACCACCGGGAATGCCAGCTACTGACACAGCCTGTGGTGGCATTAAACACTAATTCATTTATTCCATTTAACTACGGGCAAGGCATTTCCAGAGGATTTAAAATGTGCAGGGAGGTGAATTCCTCCTCCTGAATGCTTGCGTGTAAGCCTCTCATTTGCACAACGGTGAAGGTGTCAGGAGGTTTCCTGTAGGATTTGGCTGGGATGCGAACCCTGAGGGCAGCTTTTGCATCCTTAGGTCTGCTGTGTGGGAAGGATCTTTAGATGTTGACAACCTTCATACAAACACTGTCTGCTCAGCTGCTGGATTTGGGAGACATTGTCCTGAGGGAATATTTTCTAATTTTTGGTCGTGGCTCCGTGAGATAATGAACTGTAACCATGTCCTGGCACATCTATCTGTGCACAAATCATTAACTTAGTGAGAGGAAAATAATCTGCCCAGCAAAGTTTAGCTCCTTGGTGCTGCTTTACACAACTAAATTCTATTAGCAGACAAAAACCTGACAACCTCATTTTTGTCTGTAATGAAGCACAGCTGTCCTGTTGACGGCCTCCTGAGAGGGCTGCACACATCCCCAGTCGAGGAGCGCCATCACATGTGCCTAAGCCGTGCTCAGGGACTGGAGGGAGGTTTGGTGAGCATATTTCCTCCGTGGAAGACACTGTTTTGGAGGGGGCTGGGAAGCCACAAGGTGCAGATACATCCCAGCTGATGGCCCATCCTTTGACCTGCTTTCCACCAACATGTGGAAACCATCCTCCCTCATTCCTTCCATTCTGTGCACGGAGATAGGCTTGGCCTGGGGATGGTCCCTGTGTGCCTGGTGGGAAGGAGAACTGCTGGGTGGTTTGGGGCAGTTTGGTTTCATCTCATCTGCCAAAAACAGCCTCAAGCGAGTCTGAGGAGACAGAGAAATGCCAGGCTTGCCTAATGGCTGCACTACCAGAGAGACACATGCTAAAAATCCTTAGACAAATGTAGGAAGCCTAGGAGAACAAAGGGTGTTTTGATGGATGCTCTGAAGTGCTCCAGGAGCAAAGTTAGGACTACCAGCTGAACAGCAGGCTCATGACTCCAAAATACACCCTCAACATGCTCTTTTCAGGCAGCCCACAAATCTCTTGCTTCCTCACTCAGCTCTGCAAGAGACCAGACCGAAACACTGGAAAAGTGGCTACTGCACGAGTCTCCCACCTCCCTTCCTGTCTCCTCTTGGCTTTGTTGGGAAAGGGGTGCTGCTGGTGCTCTCCCTGCCACAGCTGAGTCTCCAGCTGCATGGGCAGGTGTGGAGACTGCACACCTGCCACTGTACCTAGAGGCCAAGTTTGTTCCTTGCAGCATCTCTTGGAGAGGAAATGGGTCCTGCCACAGAAAGGGACTTCATAAGGAAAGGGCAAAGGGGCATTGTGTCACTGCCGTCTCCCTTCTGAGGAAGCAGAGGTCTCAGAAGCACCACCAAACACTTCCAGGGAATTAATTCCCCACTCAGAGTCCTGGCAGAAGACAGTGACTGGACCAAGCCCTGCTGGGAAGGCTAGGAAAAGGCTGCTTAAATGCCCTGAGGGGAAACTCCTTTCCCTTTTCCAGGTGACAGGTTTATGACACGTGGCTGAAGGATGCCCAGTTTCTCAGAAGTCACAAACATCCCTCAGTGCCAATAGCTGCCAAATTATGTGTACTCTCTCTGGGTGTAAGTATGATTGCATAGGCAGTCATGCATATATATACGTGCATATACATGCAGATTTATATGCACACACATGTGCATGTGTATGGCATGTGCACCCAAAGCTGTTATCAGTGAACAGGGTCTGACTCAGTGGCACAGAGATGTCACATCATGGCACATGTTCCCCGCCATCCCTGGCTCTCTCCCTCCCTCCTGGGGGCTTTAGGGGAGTCTCTTCTGGTGTGTGAGTGCAGGGGCTTAGCAGCACAGCCCTTGGCACCAGCTGCTTCCAGTGGTGCTGCTGTGAGTCAGCACAGAGAGATGATTCATCTCCCTCATCAGTATGATGCTCATCTGCACAGTCTCAGGTTAGAGGTGTTTTTTTTCCTATGTTTTTCTTTTTTTTTTTTTTTTCTCAAGGGCAAGATGATTAATCTCCTTGTGCTGGTACTTCAAAAGCTTCAGTCCCAGGGGCACTGTCGTATGTGGTTGGTCTTCTAAAGAAAACTCTGCTACCACTTCCCTTCCTCTGTACTAAACTGCATTGTCTGGGTTCTTGCACTTTTCTCCTTGCTTTCATGTTGACTTATGGTTGTGTTTTTGTAGCATCCAGATAGCATTAGCTATCCAGGAGTCATGATTTTCCCTCCCACCTCATCCCTAATAATTTAGGAGGGCAGTGATTACCATGACATCTTCCAATCTCACTCCTTCAGTACTTGGTGTAAAGGCGGTGAAATGGCTTGGCTGAAAATGTCTTACACTACCAGAAAAGTCTCCTCAGCTGCCTCTCCCTGGATTGAGTGGGCGTGCCCCCCCTGAAGGAAACCAAAACACTCACCCAACATGGAAAAGCACAGATGTAGCTTTTAGCAGTGCAGAGATGAAACCCTTTCATCTCCCAGCAATGTTAGATATTGGTCCTCAGTTGTAATTGCTGGCTCCTGAAGTGGAGAGAAAGAGCTGCTGGAGGTAATCAGAGCTGGGGGCATGAGGGCTTTAAATTGGGTGTTTGCAAGCACCAGCTGGAGATGGACACGAGGACATCGAAGAGCCATGAGGTTGGTCCAGACAGATGGAACATTCAAAGTACAGATAGATCCAGAGAAATACCCTTTTTTCCAGGAAGAAAATATCCCCATGGATGTGGAAAAGAGGGACAGTGAAGGAGAAGGGGGAAGGTCCAATCTCTGGCATGGATGCAGCAGAAACCACGTGAGTTTCTGGCTTTAATTTTGATTTAAGTGTTTCTTGAAAAATAGTAATAGTTTCTCAGAATACTCTGGCAGGTGTGAAATGTGCCCTCACCACAGATATGTTTTCATTGCTTGTGGTGTTCCCTCTGAAGTGGGCTGTAAAAAGCCTGCCTTTCTAATTGAATTTGTGTGTAGATGGAGAAGGTGTAATCTAAGATAATTAATGCTAATTAATTATTGCATGGTCAAATGAGCAGGAAATGCATATAGAAGCTTGAAAAAAATTAATTATATGAAAATAGGATAATTGCTTGTGTGTTCACATACATATTTATCTGAGCAAGCATATACTCAGCATTTTAAAAAGGGTTACTGTAGGACAAAAAAAAAAAAAAAAGCTGTGAAGAGAACACATTTCCTGAAAGACTCCCTACTGCATATTAAGAAAACCCCAAAGCTAGCAAAAAATGGATGAAGTTCAGAAGAGGCTAGTTTCAGTATCACTTGCTTTTGAAAGAGAAAACATTGACATCACACAGACTACTGCACTCTCACCAAACAAATGCACCTGGCCTCTTAATGTAGCCATTGTTAAAAAAAACCCAAACCAACAGAAAAGGCTAAATTTTGATAATTTGTCTCAGAGTGTGCAGTGCTTTGTTTCGTAAGGAACTGCAGTGAGGCTGGAGAAAGCAAGGTGAGAAGGCTGAGGGGTGAGTGTCTGAGACCCATAGGATGGGAGAGTGCAGAGACAAACTGATGGTTTTTACATCTGCCACAACTTGGCCCGAATACCCATTTTACAGCTGCTGCAGACAGAAGCTGGTTTCCTTACAAATACAAAAATACTTGCTTAGAAAGTCTCCAGAGCTATCAGGATCCAGGTTGTCTTCCCATATTTTTTTTCCCTGTCAGCTCCCTGACTGTGGTGCATGATGAAATGCTCCTCCTTAGCAGCCAAGTCTGAGCTGATGGAGGCAGGAGGAGATGGTGGCTGCAGCCTGGGAAACTGGGGTTCCTTAGAGGGACCTGTGGGGCCCACCTCCCTCTCTCCACTGGTTCTTGTGCTTAGGTAGTACAGCATTGCATTGCTAAGCAGGTGCACCACCTCTGGGGTTACTGGTGGGATGTGTGGGACAGTTTGTGATGGAAAATCTATCCAGGGTGCACGAGATGGACTCCTGGGAGAAAGAGATTTAAAATGTAAACCTTTATAACCAAAATGTGTCACTTTCTCCCTCCTCCTCATCCAAGGATTCTGATTTTAGATGGTTTATTGAAAAAGCAAGCTTGCCAAAGGTTTGCAAAAAGTCGCTTAGTGGGAAATGTCATTTTATCCTAAAAGTGTGTTTGATTCAGAAATTCATCCTAACCCTTGTCTGAAGAATTGCAGTGCCCAGGCATGTATTTATCTGCTTACACCTTTCCTCTGAGAAGAAAGTGGTGGGAAGATGGCCAGAGCTTGGACCTTTCTCCACGGAAGAGCATCACAGTTTGCTGTTGGTGCACCTTAGTACCAACTTTCTGTCATCCTTGGAGAAAAACAAAGAAGGATGGAGGAGACATCCTTGGAAATGGATCATGGGCTCAGCATTTTTTGGGACTTGCTCTTGTCCAGAGGGCTGGAGGAAGAGCTCAGTGGTGCACTTAAAGGCACAATCAAGTCCTCAAAAATAGCTAACAGATAAATTCTCATCTCTAAAAGGCTGCAGCAACACTGGTTTGGGATTCATCAAATATTTCATCCAGGCATCAGGTTGGCTTCCAGGAAGTGGGTGGGTGAAAGTGTGAGGGGGAGTGTGTGATTTGGATTAAATTAGAAATAATCAGTTAAGCCAATAGTGGTTCCAGGGAGCCCCAGCAGACCATTTCCAGTAATTGATTTTTTGGGAGCCCCGCAGATAGAGCTTTTCTTTTTTTTTATAATGGATCTGTCCCCTGATGATTAACTAAGTAATTCCTCTAGCAATTACCTCCTCTCTGAAATGACAGTTTCATGGCTTAGAACTTACTGGGAGCTGCTCTGATCACTGAGCCTTTGCAGTTTACACCCTTGGGTCAGTCCCACCTCATCCCTCCAACATCCCCATCCCTCTCAGCTTCATCTGTCCCCACAGCTTGAGCCCCATGCTCTGTCCTCTGTGCTGCCCACTTGCACATGGGAACCTCATCATAACACTGTAAATGTGACATAGAGATGGCAAACAGCTCCCACCCTGGCCCCAGCACAAGGGCTGTGCCTGGTCTCTCACTGGGCGCTGAAGCCTGCAGAGCAGGAAGGGAGGTGCTGGCAGATGCAGGGGTGGCTGCAGAGAGCAGGAATTGGGGCACAGGCATCTCGTTTCTCACCTGGAACCTCAGCATTTGGTGACACAGGGGATGCAGTGGTGCTGGGCAGTAGCTCAGGCAGGAGTGACTTGTCCTCTCTCAGCAGCCATAGGGTCATGTGTGTGACAGCTCATGGAGGAAGGGTCCCCATCTGCATGAGGGGCCGAATGTGACACAGATCGGCTGGATATCAATTTTGGGCATGCCTAGGACATAAGAGCCATATTTCTGGTATTCTAGTCTATTGTATTTAAAAGTGCCTCCTTTACTCTAATGGAGCATGATTAACCACTTTCACCTTGGAGTGGGAGCTGCACAGGCACATCTTTCCCAGAAGAAAGCTGTAAACTTGAGGGTGTGTGATGGAGACAAGTCCCTGTGGCCACTGGCCAACAGCAAGTGATTACAAACCAGCAGGGCACTCGCTTCCTTCAGCTTCACATGAACCGGATAATTATCCTTTGGCTTCGGTATCATCAGTGCAGTGTTGGCTTGTCAAGTTGGCAGGAGCCTGTTCAGTCTAAGCAACAGGAAGTTTCCTCTGTGAATACTTAAAACTTTAATAATTATTTATTGAATAAGTAGGAGGAGAGCCAGGACATAGCAGAAATATGAGGAGTTTCCCAGATGACTTTCCAAAGTCTTTGAGGTACTAGCAGGTCCAGCTCTAAAGTTATTAAAAGGAAAGAAAATCCTCTCTAAAGAGCTCTTGGCGATTCTTCTTGCACTCTTTCCCTCCCTCATATATCTGGCCAAATCTCTTCAATCTGCCTTTATTTAGTGAAGTTAAGGAAACTTTTTTTTTTAATAAACTGAGTCCTTCCTGAGTGATCTTGGTGGAAGAGATAGAAGAAGAGAATACAAATCACAGCACCATATTTATCCCTGACAATGGGAGCTGTTGCTGCTAGTCCCGAGACAAACAGATAAGTCCAGTAATTATAGATAAGTGCTTTTGTTTGATCTGTATAACAATTTCTGCATTTTCAGGTAATTTCCCTTAGGCGTTCACAGGCAGGTGGGAAGCTATTCTTCCATAGTCTATATTTTAATCTATTTTCAATTTACTTCTTTATGAGCAGACAAACAACTTTCTTCCATTTTTAGGACTAAGCCTTTTCCTGAAACTGGATATGAGCTGAAGTTATGATGGGTTTTTAATATTATACTTTCTGACTTCTGCCCTTTCCTTCAAGGCAACAAATAGCAAAACCAAAAGAGTTGCTTCACTCTTGATTTTTCCCAGTAGAAAGAACTTCAAAATGCCCTTCAAAAAGGCATGTTGCAAAGCCACCTTACAATACAGAAGCCAAAAGCCCTAGTGAAGATTTGTCCTAAGCCTGCTAGAAGTTGTAAAAACTTCTCCAGAGAAGTGAGAGGGGTGTGTGAATAACTCAAAGCATTCATTTTCCTAGCCTTCAGATTCCTCTGAAAGCCCACTGGGATGTTTTCCAGAGGTATAAACAGACACAGAGGCGCTTTGCTAAATCCCATTCACAAGCTCACACGCAGTCAGAATTTCAGGGCTGCTTTCAGATGCACTCCCCTGGCCAGGAGGTTCAAAAGTGGACATGAGATGAAGCCAGCTTCATAATGGAGTGATGAAGCCAAGCATTTACTATCCCACTTTCAGCTTCCTGAAACAAAGCCAAAGTGATGGAGCAGGCTGGGGAGTTAGCAGGATGGCTCATGCAGATGTTTAGAAAGCGCTTGACTGTCTGAAATTGCCCCACTCTGTTGGTGGCTTTAGGTGATTGTCAGAAGTTTCTGCTAAGGAAGGGTGTATTTTTTGATATCTGAAGTGAATGCAATATTAGGTTGCTTGTCAGTTTGACTGGCAATTGTTCTTTAAGTGGTGGAGGAGCAGCAATTTGAGAAGACCTAAAGCAAGGTAGGTATGCTGAGCTTTGCATCTTGCTCCTCCTCCTCTTCTCCGTTCTTTCTGGTCCCAAGAGCACTGGCCTTGCTCCAGTACAACAGCATTCACCACTTCTACTTCGAGGCTCAGTTTGACCCCAACAACAAAAGGGCTGGCCAGTGCATCTGGCTGAAGAAGAGAGTAGGAAGGTGTCTTCCTTTTGGATTTTTTTGAATGCTGATGCTGAATGGCAGTGCAGAAAGGCAATGAGGGTGTGGCCCAACAATCACAGAATCATAAAATGGTTAGGGTTGGAAGTGAATGTAAAGACCCCTCCAGTTCCAACCCTGCTGCCACAGGCAGAGACACCTCCCACTAGACCAGGCTGCTCAACACCCTGTCCAACATGAACTTGAACACTTCCAGGAATGGGGAAGAAATTTGCTTGCTCTGAGCAGTACCTTGTGGCCCTGTGGCAGCTGCCTCCTGACTTTGGCAGTGCAAGACCTCCTGTGGTCAAAGGAAACATCCCCCTGGGCAGTGCTGTGACCAAGAGCCACGTCTGAATGGATTCCAGCTCAGCTTCTTGCAATGAAGCTTCAAGGATGTTTCAATGAAGTTTCTAGAGCCTGATGAGCCCTAGAGTTTCTTAAGCATCTTGTCTGTATTTGAGTTACTGCCACCACTTTAATGAAAAAGCTGATGTTGAACTGGATGAAGAAATGTCAGGATAAGAAAAATGGAGAATGAGGCTCCCATTTTGGACCAAGGAATATCTAGTGGCTCATATTGGGCAATGTGATTGTGCCTGGCAGTGAGGGAGCACAGGTGTTTAATTGTGGGCCGTGTTAGTGTGAGCTAGGTGTAGAGGGAGTGAGTTTCTAATAAGTATTTGACACAGTTCACTATCAGTCATGGTAGATTAAATAACAAGACATACATTAACTCACTTAATAATTAGCTACCATCATATCAACTTGATGAAAGAGTACTATTAAGTTAGTCTGACATTGTATTAATACAGTCTTTAATTTTTAACATAGAAGATTAAGATAAAGTGACTGTTAAGGATTGCTTTGTAACACCTTTTCCAGCTATGTGGGGTAAATATCTTTTTGACAGCATTTGATGTGTCAACTCCCATGTCTGGTATTTTTCTGAAACTTGGTATTAATTGCTCCCTTGCCTCCCTTTCCTTTGGGAAAGAGCAAACTTGGAATAAGCACCTGCCACAGCAGAGCCAGTTTCACGGGAAGAAAGATGAGGATGTGCTGAAGCCTGGTGACCGTCCTGTGCCAGGGACCACAAGGAAGAAGTTTGGATGAAGGACCTGGCTCAGGTTTGTTGTGGGGTTCTCCATTCTACTCCAGCTCTTCATTCACCTCTCTTTGCATTACTTTATCTGTGTAAAAATAGTACACAGATTGATCTTTTTTTTCCATGTCATGTTTGCTATGTCACTGCTGGCGTTGCCGTGCTTTGTGTGGGTTAACCGCATTTCCTGGGGTGGTTCAGGAGGCAGTGAGAGCGTGAGAGCTGCTGTCCTGTGTGCATTTCTGTTGACCACACGGAAAGTCTGGGTTTATGCTAATGTGGCAACAAAAGTGATGTGTGGTTTGTGAGTGACTTGAGCTGGTTACACCTAGCAGACACCTTCCTCATTGTGAAATTGAGTAGGAAGTTGGATGAGAAGCAATCACTTGGGTTATAATCACGTTGTATAAGTTTGCTGTGTGCATATTTAGTCTTTCATTTTGCTTCCCAGATTGGTGCTGGAGAGGTTTTGTGCTAGCAGTGCTTTTTTGAGCCTTTCAGGTAGCATCCTCCAGCAGGATTTTTGATCCTTTGCCTTCACTTCTGGATTTAAAAGCTATGCAGGGGAAGACTGCTGGTGGGAATCACACCCAGGAATAGGTGGGGCAGCCTGTGGCTCTGCTTCGTCCTCTGGCCAAAGCACTGGTGGGCACCCAGGGGAAAGCAGACCTATGGTGGGGTGGGTGTTTCCAGCAAAAACTTCCCCAGTAAAGGTGCTCCATAATAGTGCTGCAGGGATTTCTTTTGTAGGAGCTCATCTAAGCCTCTTTCAAACCTGTGTAAGCTTTCAGCACTCAGGAGGATGTGCTGCCAGGACTGGCCAACCACTGTGCAGGTGAGTTTCTTTCCCATCTCCAGCACACTGCCTGCTAGTTCTTTTCCATTCCTGCTTAGCTCCTGTGTTAAAGTGAGTGTGACCAATCCATGTCTGTTGATGCGTAACAGCTCATTGCCTTTGCTATGTCACTGGGCACGTCACTGCATATTAATGTGAAGGTTTGGCGGGGGTTAATTTCAGTTTAAATTCAGAAACTAGATTTAAATTTTTTTCTGGTGAAAAACTGATAGAAAATGAGTTATTTGTTTGCAAATAGATATTGACTAATTTGAATATTAATTTCTGTGTTTATTGCTGACATGAAAGACTAAGTGGCTATATCACAGAGGGGTTGGAGAGATCTTTATGAGAGGGACTTGGATACTGTTATACCTGTGCATTCTTTGTTAAACACCACAGTAATGCCATTGAAAAATAATGGTGGGCTCAGGAAAAAACAGAAGTCAGCTTAAAATCACAAGAAGGAAAGAAGTACATACTCACACATGTCTGTAGAGAGACCATTTTAGTTCTTATTCACCATTTGGTTTTTGAGCTGCTGTTTATGCTGGCAAGCTCTTTTCCTACACTTGCGTGCTCTATCAATACTTCTTTATTACATTGAAAATGAGGTGCACATGATATTACTCAGCTGGAGGGCCAAGGCTTTAAGAAAAGTAAATATGACAAGATTCTTGATAAAATCATGGGAGATGACAGGCTACTGTAGCTGCTTAAAGCGTCTTTGCTGGTGAAACGTTGAATAGTCAGTTGGGAGTGGGTACAGGTAATGATTCTGAAAAATCACATTAACAGTGCTCATTCAGGAAAATGAGTTCTTGATGGGAGGTGCTAATTGTTATTAATTAAGCAACTTACAGATGATATGATTAGTATTGACCCACAATATTAAAACAGTAAATTACTTACAGCATGGGCAAGACTACAATACAGGAAATTGAATAAGTTAATAAATCAAAATTAATGGGTGTCTGGAACAATTATAGCCATTAGTGGAACTACAGTCACTTTAAATATGCAAAGGAAAGTTCATAAAAGCTAATAGTGTTGCCCTAAAAAGGGACTTCTTGTACTAAAACAGAGATATACACTCCCCTAGGTCCCATGTAATAGGAGCATCAAATGAGGGGTCACCTGTAGTCAGGAGAGGCTTTTCTTCCCTGTAGCTTTCTTAAAGTGGCTCAGAGAAACAGTATAAGCTGTATGCAATATACACCTCCCCAGTGAAGCCAATGAAAATTAATGACTGAAAATATCTCTCAAGACCAGGCTTTGATGTGAAGTCCTCCCAGAGATTTACAAAAAATAAATTGCGCTTAATTTAATAAGCCCAGATCCTGCTCCACACTCATTAAGGCTTTTTAAAGTGCTCTGAAACTTGGAGAATTGCTCAGGGTTTAGAAGAAAAACTACTGCTTGTTGGCTGCTGCTGAGACACTGGGCTGCCAGTGATTCATGTTGCTTTTGCTTCCTCACCAGGCTGTGTTAGTACAGCTGCTTTGTTCCAGTTTGGAGCTGGGGGTCTCAATCCATAAACTTTCTCTCGCCCTGCAGAGTTCAATGGCAACACCTTCACTGGCTTGAGTGGCATGGCATGCTTGGTGTCAGACTGTGGAATCTCACCTATCCCTGTGAGGTTTCCATCTGGGGAAGGGAGAAGGGCTTGCACTTGTGGGATGAAGAATTTCTACCATTAAGGGCAGAGGACCTTGAGTTCAAAGATTATTTTCTTGCCCTTCAACATGAAGCTGTGGGTCTTGGTCCCCTCTGGGAACTGGCCACTGGCTTCTGGCCTGCGGGGTTGTGAGGACACATAGGGCTACTTTTGTGGGGAGAGGGACAGGAACACACTCTGCACCCATGTCAGGGCAAAGGAGGTAGCATGCTATGGATCTACTCTCCCTTGTTTCTGTTAACTTACATGAAAATGCGGTGAAGCCTCAATACCCAATCACCAGGAAACTGAATATCTCCAGCCAAAGTTGTACTCTGTTACTGGGGCAGATTTAATCAACAGGAACCAGTGCTGGAGGGCAGTGACAGATAAGCAGAGAAACTAGTCCCAGAATCATTGTGATTAAAAACATCTGGGTGATGTCAGCCTGCCTAAAAGGCCATTTTCATGAAGAGCTTGTGAGTACTCCTAAAGCCCTCATACTGATTGGCAAGAGCAAGCCTGTGCATTACCTGCCACCCTTTTTTTCCTCTTTGTGCATGTGTGCATGTCTGCAATATTTTTTGGTTTGAATATTGCCACAAATAAAGTTTCCCATTTTTCAATGTTGGAAAACCAATGCCACTTAGGAATTTTAGAAGGACAAATTGATGGCCAGAGTCCTCGGCAGATGGAAATGTTTAACGAATTTCTACATCTGCTGGAAAGACTTCCAGGGAGGTACCTTACCCCAAGACTTCAGCCAAGTCTTTATTTGTACATGAGAAAATATTCTTTTTTATATGAGAATTTTCACTGACACTGAGCAGAAACAAAGAAGCAGTACCTCTCATCCCAAGGCAGCAGAGCTGGCTCTGATGGTTGCAATTCAGATGGAAAATGAGCAGAGTTCAGCTCTCCTTCCCAGGGTGTATGGCAAGACTTTCAAAATCAGAGCCCTTCAATCAGGGAATGTGTCTTTCACCTTATTATTAAATAGAAAGAAGACAAATGTGTTACTTCAGGCCAACACTGGAGGAGGAGTTTTCCACTGGGACACTGGGAGAGTTGAGCTGAGTGCTGGGCATGGGTAGGGATATCGAGCTGGGTGCTGCTCTGGTTTTCACCAGCACAGGAAAATGGCACCACAAAGAAGGAGAGGATGGGCAGAGGACACTCTCCTCAAGGCACCACAGTGCACAGGAAACAGGGCTGACTGCAGACAGGCACCTGTGCTGCCTTTCTGGGGATGGGCAGCTTAGGGACATGAAGAGGGTTTCCCTGCCAGGGAAATCAGCCAGGGCAGGTACAGCCACAGGATGTTTTCCCTTTGCCAAGGTCAGTAAGACTTTTGGATGAGGCAGGACTAATATGCTTAATGTCTGAAAGGGATTTTTTATTCTTTTTTTCTAAATTACTCAGTTTTATTGATAGCTGGCTGGGATTTTTGTTGTTTGTAGGAAATGCTTTGCCCCTGCTAAACCTCACATCTTACTGGTTTAGTTTACAGTCTGAGCGAGAGTCACCCTCAATGTTAGCAATAAGGCTGTCAAGTAAAAAAGAGCTCAGGCCTTTTTCAGATGCTCTCCTTGTTATTTTGTGGGATCCAAAACAGGGAACTGGATGCTTCAATGCAAATTTGCTGCTGCTGCAAAGACTAGTGTGAGAAGGGGCGGTGAGGATCATCAGGACCTGTTGCAAGACATGCCATGCAGTGAAGTGTCACTGACATCTCCATTAATGAGCTGCTGCAGAAATTGCACTAAAATTAACTTGGGGTATTATTTAAGCATTTTATCAGACTGGTGTAATCTGCTTTTGCAGCTGTTTATACCATTAACTATAGATGGGTTATTTTTATATGCTACAAAACTCTCTTAAACTCTGTGAACATGTTACATTAGAGATTGAGTTTTCTCTGTGTAAGCATCTCCTTGGAGCAAAGAGGGCTTGCCTTGTATTTCCTGTACAGAAGAGTGTAGGGTTTGGTTTGTTGGGGTTTTTTTTGGTTTTTGCTTTTGGTGGGGTTTTTTTTGTTTGTTTGTTTTTTTGGTTTTTTTTTATGAGGACACTATAATACATTCCAAGCTCATTGTGATTTTATGGTTCTCTGCAGCAGAGAACCTCATCCCTTAGCCCCACACTTTCAGGAGCAGCCTCTAACACATGGTGCTGTGTGTACCAGGCAGGTTATTCTGGCACTGGCTCAAAGAGGTGTGGGGCTTTGTTTCCCCACAGGCGCTGGTGGGATCCTCTGCAGCTCTGAAACAAGCCTGTGGGCTGAGCACACCACGACCAATGCCTGAGATAAATAGCAGTTGCTTTTGTAGATGTTTCAAACACAAGGGAAGGAAAGAGCCACGTTCTCTGACCTCTTTGCTGCAATGTGCTCACCATATTATTTCTCCTGGCCCACAGGAGGTCATGCTTTCTAAAGTGCACAAATAGCTCTCCCGGTAGCCAGGGCTATTTTGAAGACACTTTTCTGTTATTTTTTTCTCTGCCATGAAGTGTCTTGAAAATACTTTAACTTCCTGCTAAATAGAAAGTAAGTTTTCTTAAAGAGATTTGTGTTGTAGGAGTAGGCACAGAAGGCAACTCTGCCATGCATTAAGAATATCTAACTGAACCACTTCAATTTGTATTAAAGTGTGTCATCAGTCCCATGAGCTGAATGGACTGCATCTGGGCAAGGTCAGACATGCTGTCTTTTAACCAAGCTTCAAGACAAGTCATGTGGAGGCAAAGTCCATCCAAGCAGAGAAACAGTCAGAGGGAGGCTTGTTGGCAGCCCTGCTGCCTTGTCCTGCTCTTCCTTCCCTTGCAGCCCCCAAAAGCTTCCTCTGCAGAGGGGGTGAGAGTGTCCTGCCAGAAATACTGCATGGCAGGGTGGACTAGAGTTGTCGTCTGCCCTGCCCTCCCAGAGCTAATTCCCACCGTGTGTCCCCAGGCTGACCATGGTGCATTCTAAAAAACCTAAGGAGGCCAAGGGATGCCCATCAAATGAGTTGGGGGCACTTGTCCAGCTGCATTTGTTGCTGCTTTGCCTCCCAAGGCAGTGGTGGATGAGAGGTGCAGGCCCAAACTTCTGTCCAGCTCTAAAGCCTTGTAAAACATAATAGACCAGATCAAAGGCCTCTGCAGCTTAATAGCCACTTCCCTCCTTCCCTCCTAGCTTTTCTGCTAAGGCAGTGCTGGGAGTACAAACCTGAACCAACAGGTTGAGAGCAAAAATCACCTGTTCTCACAGAGAATGATGTTTGTGCTTCAACAATCAGGAATAAAAAGCCTGAAACCAACAATTTGCTGAGTGGCACAGCCCACTAGTTATTAGGCATGTACAAACCTGAGGGAATGGCTGCTCCCACAGCCTCGTGCTCAGCTGGAAGTGGGCAGGGGAGGTGGTGATGCTTTTGCTGTCCTTTGCATCGCTCATCAGCCTCAATCCTCCTTGCTCCAGCAGTGGAAACTGGTGGTACCCACTCCATTGGGATCCGGGATCTGCCATTCCTAACAGCAAAGCACTACAGGTGGTGATGCACTGAGGGAAAAGAGATGAAACTGCCTATTCTTGTCACTTGGATTAACTAGAAGAGCCTGTGCTGGTGGGAGGGAGGCGGAAGATCCCTAAAGGCGTATTTTGGGGTGAAGTGCTGTCTTTACCCCACTGAGTGGCTCCTGGGAGTGAAATCTATTTCATGCTTTACTGTTTTCCCTGCTCCTGTGCCCCAAAACATTATTTCTGAGCAACTCAGCCTGTTTATTGGGGAAGTTGATGATACCAGCTGGTGCAGATGGTATTGAAATCAGAAGTTTTAAACTTTGGAATGTCACCAGTATGTCAGGCTGGGCTGCATTGAAAACAGTAAGTTTTCTTGAAAACAGTAAGAAACTTCTAATAATTAGCTGACTTTTCCTGAAAACAAAGGCACAGGGCAACTTAGTCCTTGTCACCTGCAGTGCAAAGTGACAGATCATCATCAGAGGAATGAGATCAGGATTTATGGAATGGCTTGCTCTGTAGCAAGTGGGTGAATGTAATGTGATGCTGTCCATGAATATTCATTCCCATTTTAAGAGTGACTTTACATCAGCCATTCTGGGGTAGTTGGTATCTCTGGAGATAATTACCCACTTAGGGGTGCTGGCTAATTTGTTTGCCTTGAATTTTTCAAAAGCAAAGCTCCTGTGCAGTGTGTTTTCCAAGTGAGATGTTGTTTTTAACAGAGATGGGAATAGCGAACACTGCCCCGTGGGGTCCTCTCTCCCAGCCTGCCGCAAGAACAAATCTTCCAGACGCTGGGGGGGTGGGGAAGGCTTTTTACCATGTTAGTGAAGGGAACTGAGGGTGAGCCAAATTATGACTGCTACTGTCTTTCTGAATTTGGAAGGAGATTATCTTGATACCAGGTATTTTATAGCATGCCTCAAGCTTCCTCTGAATTTTTTTTCAAATCTCATGCAACAAAGTTTTATTCCAAATACGGACATCAAAGTTTAGATTGGTAACAGTGCTGGGTGAGGGCTGTGTCCAAATATTGTGTTGAAGCTGAGTAACACCACTTTGCTAGGCAGCAGTTTTGCTCTTGGTATCCAGGAGTGTGGCAGAAATGGGAGAGCACAACGCAGACGGAACCTCTGTGTCTGGAGGGGGCTGGTTGCCAGCATGCAAGGTTGCAGGTTGCAGCATGCAGGCTGACCCAGTCTGGCTTGCACGGGTTGTAGGAAAAGCAGCTCCATCACTCCTGGCTGGGGATCTTTAAAAGCTGGAAGTGCTGACCACGCTCGGGAGCCCCACCTGGCTCCTTTCCCTGCTCCCCGCAGCTGCCTGGTAGGCAGGGACAGCTCTGCCAGCCGCTGGGAATGCATTCGCTCTAAACATTTCCGAGCTGCTGTTTAGATCGTTAAGAGCCTGTTTGCATTAGGAGAGGGGAAAAGGGGCCATGCAGTGAACAAAAGAGCTCCCGCAAATCTTCCAGTGTTCTCCAGCTTGGCTGCAGGTGAACTGGTTACAGAAAACACACCTATGTTGGACTTTGTGTGACAAAAAAGCGTGGGGCAGACCCTGCTCTGGTGCCTGGGATATGAAAGGGATCTGTGGGCATTGCCAGCGTCTCTCCTTGAACTGCTCCTGCCTCAGGCTACAGCGAGGCCAAATGTGGGACCCAGAGGGATGGATGCATGGAGAGGTAGCCCAGCAACCCCCAGCAGTGCTTTTTTCTTGGGGTATCTCTGTAGGCTGGTTATTTAGGTTGCTTTTTTTTCCCCTGTAAAACATTCAGTGCATTAATAAAGAATGTTTCACAGGGCTCTGCTTTTAAAAGAAAAGCCAAAGTAACTTTGCAGGATGTTGCCAGCCCTACCCACTCAACTACTTTTAGCTTTAAAAGACCTTATCAAGTTGAACACAACTGACAGGTCATATTTCAAGGAAGCAAGCCAAAAATGTTTTCACTATTTATTTGAGTAAATTCAAGTGCTGAGCAGTTTAACCCCAATGCACACTCCTCATCTGCTCCCTACATGAATTTTAGAATTGGTTTTGTGAAGGAAAAATGTAGCTTGGCTATTTATGCACTGGAACATAAGTGTGTGTTTTCTGCAGCGTTATAAATATGTGGGTGATCATTTAGTAAAAGGTAACTGGGGGGAGAAGGGGAAGAAAACCCTCAAAGGTGATTTCCATCAGTGCTTCCAGGCTTCACTTCCACTGTTATGCAATTAAATCCAATTCAGTTGATGTATTAGTTACCCAAAATGGAAAGACAGGAGGTTTATATCTCTTGCCATTATTATGAGTATGATGAGAGTACCACAGGACCCCATCCCTGATAGGGACCGCTATTGTCTGAGACACAAAGCTGAGTAATAAACACAGTCCCCAGGGGAGATTCTCAGCTGGTGTAAATTATCACAGCAATTAATGTGCTATTTTGAAGTATGACAATTTACAACAGATGATAATCTACCTCCTGGCCAGGAAGAATTACTGATTTTAGCATGCGATTCTGTAAAACCAGCTACAACTGCAAACTGCCGTGATTTACATATTCGGCTAAAAAACACCTTCCCTGTCATGTTCCTCTGAATTAAGAGGATTAAGTGCAACATTTAGGTTCTCCCTCTTCTTTGCAGCAGACACCTGTTGAGCACTCACCTTCCAGGTGCAGCCAGTCCTTTTTAGGCATTGCTCTTCTGGTGGAGAGTTGTGTCAGCCTCCTGCAGGCAGCCTGGACTTGCCCTGTTAACCTCACCCTGGCTGTGCTCTCTTTCTGCCTGGTAATATCGAGGTTTGCTGCTCTAGAGGCATGGGGTTTTATAGTTGGTGCCTTAAAGTGTCTTCGAAATTATCTTTGGAAATTATATGGGAGTGCAGGCTTTGAAAAGCAAAACAGCAGGCAAAGGTGGTGTACTTCTGCAGCTGTGTTGTGGCCTGAAGGATAAGGAATGATGAGGTTAGTGATAAACCCTTGCTGAGCCCCTTCCTTGCTACAGTAGCTACCAGCACTGGCTTATCTCTGCTTTATAGGTTATACTCATCTGGCACCTTTGGGCATGTGAGTATTTATCTACTGTTACTTTTGTTACCCTGTTTGGGCTTTGGTGTATGTAGGACACCAACATCATGGAATAAGCTGAAGTGACCCACAGGGATCATTGATTCCAGCTCCTGGCTCTGCACAGGTCCATCCCCAAGAGTCACACCGTGAGCCTGAGATTGTTGTCCAAACACTTCTTAAACTCAAACAGGCTCCATGCTGTGACTGCCCTGGGGAGCCTGTGTTGGTGCTCAACCACATTCTGGGTGAAGAACCTTTTTCTAATATCTAACCAGGATCTCTGCCAGGGCTGAAATATTTCTGTCTCTGCAGAAGACCCTTGGGGACTATTGCATTTTTTAAAGAGATGCATATGGACTTCGACAACATCTAAAGCAGAAATTTCAGAGTCTGTTTATGGGTTTAAGCACCTAAATTATCTAAACCCATCTCAAGCAAAGTTATTTTTTTATTTCCTTTTACTTTGTGGAGGTCAGATTGCTATTGTTTCTTCTGCAGGCATTTATTTTTAAACCTATGAATTACACTGGAAACTCACAAGAGTGAGGACCCCTCAGATGTACTTTACACCTAACACAAATACACACTAGATTTAATCCTGGCTTGATTTTTTTTTTTTTTTTTAAGCCTGAAAATGTTCCAGATGCCAGTGCTGTTACATGTGTGCAGTGAAAACAGGATTTCTTTATCTGGTTAAGCACTTTTGGATTCTGCGGGATGTAGACATTACTATTATAATAATGGTTATGGTAATTTCCAAGGTAGGCGATAAATCTATTGCTTAATCCATCTCTTCTAATTAGCCACCAAGCATAACATCACTATCTGGGATAGAAAGAGTCTCAAGTGAGATCAGTGTTTAAAATCTAAAATTCAAATTATCCTTTCCTTACTGAAGATGGGGTGGGGGGAACTGTTTAAAAATAACAGACTCCAGTGATTTATATGGTATCCTCTTGTCTTATCAAAAAAAAAAAAAAAAAAAAGATTCAAATTGAAAAAGCTTTAGTGGTCCTAATGGAGAAAAGTCTTGAGTTTAATCCTACCAGGCATTTTAAAACCATGAGATGATACAGAGCACAGATTTTAAGAGGCAAAATGAAATACTTAATCTTCATCAGTTAAAAAAAGGCCACTCCAATAACACAGAAGATTATGTAACTTTGAGGAGAGGGTTTAAGTGGTTACTGTAGCCTAAATAAACTGGGCTCCTGGGACTGGGGAACAGGAGATGTGAATGGGGGGTTTGGGTTTGACTCAGTGTTGGGGGGTCAGTGTGAATTCTAGACCTGACTCTGTAAGTTGAGATCCAGGCTCAGCCAGGGCCCCCCTTATGCAGGAAAAGTCCAAAATGTTTGAATCCCTCAAAGGAGCAGGACAAGCTGTGCGTGTCCCTGTGATGCTGAAGCAAGGGCCAGAGTGGTGGCTTGGCTGGTACAGCTCGTATGGGAATGGATTGCTGGTCACAGTCTATATTGCATTTTACTGCCCTCAGTTTAATCTGCTAAAAATAGTGCTTTTGGAAAGGTTTTGCAGCCAGTTTTGTTGGTTCAAGAAGCCTTTTAGGTGGTGGCTTAGAGGTCTCCTGCCCATGAACTGGAGCTCTTGTAAAGAGCTCTATGTTCCTGCCTATGGCTTCTGGATTAGAGCTGTTATTATTACAGTGCACTTGGCATCAAACCCACATGAGCTGCTTTCTCCAAAAAGCTTAGAAGTGAGAATAAATTTCAGCTTTTGCAGGAAAAAAAGAAAAAAGGCAAGTCAATCAGTTGAAAAATTCACCCAGTGTGAGCTTGCAGGTGATCTGCTGGTGCTGTGTAACTTTTTATTCCATGAACTTTTAACGGGATATATTTGAAGCTAGGATGTGGCCGCAATTCATCCTTTTCCCTCTTATTTTTTACTGCTCTAAACTTTTTCTTTCACTAGAAAAAACAAGGTGCTTCCTACACACAAATCAAAATGTTCTGAATGCCTCTGATGTAACAGGTGGTTTTGAGAAGGAAAATGTTTGTATTTAGGTTATTTTTAGCTGACTTGCAGCATAACAAGCAGCTTATGTCTGTGGCCCTAAACATGAGTGGCAGGGGCTTGTCACTCTATAAAGCCTTATCTGATGCAGAAGTTTTCCTCCATCTGGAGCTTCTCTGTTCCGCCAACTTTTATTCTACTGTGGAGAAGCTATAAGGATTGGATCATTAATTAATAGTGGTATCCTAAGGATATTGTCTTAATCCAATGCAGTAAAATAGAGTACTGATTTATTGAGTTGTTTCTTTTCCCTGCCCTAAAAGACTGAAAAAACTTCCCCCTCTCAAAAAAAGTCACACAAAAAACCAAACCCCAGAAGTGGATTTTTTTGTAGTGGCATAATCTAGACATAGTGAAACTGGTGCATGGGCTAGAAGATGGGGTAGGAGCGAGGAAAACTCCATTTTGCTTCCCCCTCTGTCAGAAACACAGTGTGTGTAGAGCAGCTAAAGTAGCTTACAAAGAAAAGCTCTGCAAACAAGGCTGAAAGCAGCATTCACCCCTGCCCCAACAACAGCCCCGGGATGTCCTGTGTGGCCTCACTGGCTGGGATGGACATGTCCGTTCAGGGTCAGTCTCTGCAGAAACACTGCTTTTGGAGGAGATGTGCAGATTAATAGCAGCCATGGACCTTCCCCCACCAGCCATCAATTCTTTTTTTTTTTTTAATTTTAATTAATATTGGCTTAACTCAGATCAAAATTGGGACCGCTGTGCCAATAAACCCACGACCACTGTCCTGATGGGATATGAATTGGTGGTCTTTTACTTAGACCTGTGTGCATTGTCTTCATATACCAACATAATCATCTGGCATTAGCATCCAGATGAGGGTCTTAAAAAAGGAAAATTAACATGACATATTGGAGATGACATTCAAATAGAAAGTCCCCATCATTTTCTTGACTAGAATTCTGCAATTATGAAAAAATGAGCCCATTAAATGCTGGAGGTTTTTTCAGACTGCAGGACAGCCTTGCAGGCAGGGAGTGCAGCAGTAACACAAACCACACTTTGTGTTCTAACAGTATTTGACAGCATTAAATATAACACAGGCTCATCGAACCTTCATGTCTCCATTCGATGCCTGACAATAGCAGCAGTGTTATTTTATTATGGGTTGAAGTGCATTTCGACTGGCTTCTCTTTGCCCTTCAGAGCATGCTGGAGAGATCTAGATATCCTTTTGTTTTGGTGTATTGAGGGAGCTGAGGCAATTCTCTTACCTGACACATCTTTCCCATGGCATGGACAGCCAGCTGTGGGGGCTCAGCATGTTTATAGCCCTGTCAGGGGCCAAGCTTCCTGCTCCCAATTCCAGGGCAGCCCTGAGTATTTGGTGAGTGGCAAGGAGCTGTGAGGAAGCGATGGGAAATGAAGGAGCAACAGATGGGCCTCACTGGTACTGTTTGACTTTTCACACAATCAGCAGCAGCATGGAGGGGATGCAGGGGTCTGTGGCTGTGGGTTAATCTATCCTGACAGCAGAGCTGTCAAGGTATCTTTGCATAATGGGACCTCGAGATAATTAGATTTAGCATTTAGGGCCAAGCCGTGAACTCCTGGAGTGAAGGGGCTGTTAATTGGGGTTTTTCCCCGTGGTGGGGTCAGGGTGTCTGCCTGGCCAGGAGGTGGCTGGGATTAAATCTTTGCTAAAGCACCCCTTGCTTTCTGCTGAGTTTGGGGTAACGAGCCAGAACCCACAGCTCCTTCCTCAGGGTGAAGCTTATTTTGCTCTCTCTCATGTCAGGTGACTTTCCTTCCCCCACAATGGTTAATCTCAAAGGAATATTTTGAGAAAAAAATAAATTGATATAAAATAGTTTTGGGGTTTTTTTTGATTGTAGTCTTATACAGCATTTCAAACCATCCATAGGAAATAATAAAAGATACAGAAGTCAGAGTGAAAAGAAAAATGAAACACAATTATGCCAAAACGTAATTTAAAATGCAAATTTGCCGGAGAAACTACAACCCCCTAATTGCGGTGTTCTCTCTTATCGATGCTTCAAAAGCTCAGTGTGCTCCCTTCCTCCCTCCGGGAAGGGCCTCAGCCGCGGCTGTGCTGCCACACTCTGACCTCTCCAGCGAAATACGGGTGACCCAAAATAAAACCCAGAGGGGAAGGGGTGGCTGGGTGCCGGCCCCACCCGGGACTCAGAGGTCTGTGGTGGCTGCCCCGGGAGAGGAGTCTGCACCACGGATGGAGTGGGAGCGATGATTTACAGGGAATAGTCCATGAACATGTAGGTCTGGAGAACACCAACCTGCTGCCTGCACCTTTGAATCTGTAATACCAAAAAACCCCCATAATTGCACTTTTAAAGAAGCTTAGCTGAGAAATTTGAAAGTACTGCAGCTATCGAGATGCCTTTTAACAGAGCCTGGTATGTGAAATCTAAAAAAAGAATATATATATACTTAGTTGTTGAGCAAAATGTTTGTAGTTCTTCAAAGTTGTCCTTGGTGGCTGAAATCCCTGGTTGGACTATGTAGCAGCCAGCCTGATGTGCTCCACACACCACCACGGCCCCCAGGAGGGCACCTTTTGCCTCTGGTTGGGTGGCCAGAGGCAGAGGGGCCTCTCCAGTGTCCCCTCCACTGCCTTCATGGGCTGCCACTGCCCAGTGTTAGGGTACAGGTCCCAGTGTTTGCACATGGACCTGTGGCCACGCTCTGGTCATCAAGGATGTCCTCAAGGACAGCACAGCAGCAATTGCACCCCATGGCCTCGGGCAGGCTGGCCTCCTGTGAATATCTCCAATTACTTTCTGAAACTCTCTGTGTTTTAACCCTTGCATTAAGTAGCCCCCGTGGTTTTACTTCATGGTTTTACCCTGATTCTTTGTGTGGCATTGGAGGATCTTTGCCAGGCTTTGTGCTCAGCATCTCACAGTGAATTCAGAAGAAGTGGGTATTTATAACCTGTTCAGCCTTCCTGTGGCTTTTTCTGCTTGTGGTCTGTCTCACTTTCTCTTTAGTTATGCTTTATATGTGAACTTGGGATGCCCTGAGACTGATTACTGACAGGCAGTGGAGTCATTTCAGAAGCTCTGATCACTGGGAGGGGCTGATGCCTCCATCTCCCGTGCACAGGCTGCCCAGGGTGATGACAGACACTGGGGTGTCACCCTGCCTGCCACAGGACTGTGAGGTTTATTTCAGCACAAGGGGAAACAGCAGTCAGAATTCCACTGAAAGGCACCAAGCAATCGGGGCCTCACAGAGTCACGGATGGGATTTGCTGGCCATGTACTCACCATGGCTGCAAAAAGAATTTCCCTTTCCAGTCTCCCGTGTGCTCTAGAGTGCTGTACTTTGCTAAATTTTGGCAGTACACTGAGCTGAAGCACTTACTTTATCTTTTCCCTGGCAAGGTTTCTCAGAGGCTGGGGCACATCTGGGATGCAGGTAGAATGTCTCTCTGGTGTTTGCCAGAGCCTGAAACTGTGGTGGGTCTGAGGATGCTGGAGTGGGAGGTTTGTCTTGTGCCTCTGATCCAGCAGGATGCTAATGTGAGCAGTGGAAAATCTATTACCTTTTTAACAGTCCATGTTAACAGATGGCATTTGGGAAGGAATAGGTAAAAAAGAGGATGAAGGCAGGCATATGACACTGTTTCTACTTGTACAGGGGGCTCAGGAAATAGTCAAATGGGTTGTGCTGCTTCAAACAGAGTCCTGCTTTCAGTTTTCCCTTTTTCCCATTGCAGCATGAGGTAGGAGAGCCAAATCAGCTCATTTGATGACTTGTGTTTTAGGTTAAATCCACTTCCATTGGTAATATGGACTCAGATCCTTGCACCAAAGTGTCAGAGCTGTATCCTGCTGGGCTAACATCCAGGGTAGGAGCTGCAGGATGACAAGGACTTGTGGGCCCAGCTTCTGGGTAGCCACATGTAGGACCTGCTGCTGCAGTGGCTCTTCATTGCTGCTTAATTTTGCTTATCATTGCTCTGCCTTCTGCAGACTCTGGCCTGCTTTTTAGGATTGCATCCTGCACAGCTGCTCTTCAGCCATGGGGGGGCCGAGTTCCCTCTGTGATTTCCCCATCAAAGGTGTGTCTGAGCATGATGATGATTTCACAGCCTCTATGCTGGCTCTTATGGGATAGAATGATCATGGTAAGGCACTTGGGATGCTTTAAAACAGTGAGAAAAGGGTTTCTTGACATGGTTGCTGGCCTCTCCTCTGAGCTTGCACTGGGGGATGTCTGTGGCACAGCCAGTCACACACTACTTTTGTCTGCCATGGAGAGGGGACAGGGCTTTGCAGGCAAGCTGGCATGTGTGTTGCTATCCAAGCTGGTTTGGGTAAAATGACAATTGCTTGGCACATCCAGCACCATTTAACTGCATGAACAGCTTGCTGGCAGGTATGGCACCAGCTGGAAACACAGCTACAAATGTAAGCATGAGGAAGAGGTGTTCACATCATCCAAGAATCAAATCCTGACTCTTAAAGGCCAGTGTGTTGTTTTTCCTGAGCTAGGATCTTGAGTTATTAATGCAGCTTTATGCTGGAGATATGTATTAGATGTGGAAATTTTTGGTGTTACCACTTGCTGGTGACATTTCTGAGTTGGGTTTTGCCAATGTCTTTGACTTGATCAGTACTTTATTGAGTAGTGTCCTGCATGTTCTCTGGAAATACTCATACAGTGCTACTTACCTTGTGGCCTAATGACATGGTTTATTTTGGCACATCATTAATGCTACTACTATTAGTGTGTCCTCAAAGCACCACAGCAATGTCTCAAGCCCTCACTGTGCCACAGCCGGGCAGGAGGGTGGCAGCAACAGTAGCTGCCTTAAGGAGCCTAAAGCAGCAAATTAAGTTTCAAAATGAGCTTCCAAATGTTATTCCTGCCCTGAACCTCTGTTGGATGCTATGCCCATTCAAACACAGGCATCACCCCACTCCTGAAAGCTCCTAATGGCTTTCATTCCAAGAGTCTCAGAAATCTAACCACAATGCATAAAGACAAGTTGAAAAGATGTTTCTAAAGCCAAAATGTGGGTCATCCTTAGTTTGTGTAGATTGATGAAGGCAACAGGCTCTTGCTGTCGTGCTAACTGCAATATGACTTTCAAATTTTGGAGTGGAGGTTGGGTGCTTACACACAGTCCAGGGAGCTGCAGCCAATGGTTGTGGCTTGACAGCAGCAGAGGTGAGCAAAGATTATTTATTTCCACCTAGCAGAGCCATAATAAAAAACTTCTTGCCTCAGACAGGCGCGGTGCTCACCTGGCTCCTTCTGTGCTGATGGATGGGAAAGCAAATGAGGTTTTACTTGCCTGTAGAAAAAATATTCTCAAAGAAAGCCAACCTGAGCTCAGCTTGTTGGAAGAGCTGCCAGGGCCTTTTAAAGCCATTTTTGGGGGCAGGGCAGTAGTAAAGTAATTATTATCTGAATGCAGTAAAATGGGTATGTTTTCTAAATGGTCTCTTAAAGCAAAACTGAGTAGTAAGTAGGAATGCTTCCCTGCAGGCTGGCAGAAGGACACAGTTGGTATCACACATTTTAGCAGCTGGCATGTTAATGAGGCCATTTTTATTGAAATGAGATAAATACTATTAACATTTGTGGACTCCCAACTGATTTCTGAAGCATTTATTGAACTTCAAAAACTGCCTCAAGAATCAATTAAAATAATTTTTTAGATTTGATAGAAAAAAGATGAAAGAAATTGTGCTATCACGTTCGTGTTTATCTGAACAGATCTTACCTTTTTGTTGCTGACTTTAAAGAGTTTCCTCTCTTTTTTTTCATTTTTGTTGCTTAAAATACCACTGAAAATATCTCTTTGGAGAAAGTGGTAAGGTAGTTTGTAGTCAAGATGATTTTTGTTGGTGTGGGTTCTCTTCTGCATGGGAAGATGGTTGGTGTGTGGTTGAAAATGAAAATGAGGCTCTGTTACACAGTGATTGAACTTGGTCACTTTTACCAGTGAACTAAAAGTGCATTTAAATTATTAAGTAAAATACTAAAAAGTTTTAGAAAGGAAGAAAGCAATGACGAGCTGGTGGCCTAGCCTTGTGGGGGATTGGGTGACAAGCAGTGCTTCCCACTTACCCTTTCACCAAGCAGATCTGGGGGAAACCCTTGAGCTTTGTTATGTTTTGGGAAGTCTGAGCACTCAAGTCTGGGAGCAGTGGTGAGGAGCTGCTTGTCCTCACCAGGGCATCTGGTGGTCCAGCACACCCAAACCCACCATGGCACAGGCAGGTGGGGCCTTGTTGTCTCCTTGGCTGCTTTTCTTGGGTTTGGGACAGCTGCAGCCCAACATTTAAAGCATTGTGACAAGCACTAGTATCTTCAAGGCAGAGTCAATTATTCGGTGCTAAGGTGAGGGGCTTGTTGGTAAAGACAAATGTTAAAAAGAGAAATCAAGCCACAGTCTTGAAAGCGACATTAATCTAAGCAGTGTGTCAGCCTGCAGATGCTGCTGGAGTCATTATCCTGAGCTGAAACAACAACCCATGCAATTTTATTTCCCTTGTTTTGTATTTTTTGTCACAGCAGGGATTCATTGCCTGAAAATACGTGTGATGTTCATCAGAGACAGTCAGAGGTTGCCCTAGGCCTTGCCAGTGCATTTAGGGTGGCAGGAGCCAGGCACAGTGTGGTGGCTGAGGGCACCCCCTGAGCCATGGGCTTGGCGTGTCCTGTGCAGCTGCTTCAGGTGGGGGTAAATCCACGAAAAGGGATGACTGGCTGGTTTGTTGAAATAATCTGAGTAAGGGTGGCTGGGCCATTGTTTGGCCTCCCCCCAGGGACTGTGAGGCTGTAGGTCCTTTCTTGCTGCCTGATGTGCTTTATGGCTGGGGCAGAAAACCTGCCCATCAGCAAGGCTCCCAGAAAAGCAGTTTGTGCATTGAAGGCTGCTGGAGGGACCGTCGTAAAAAACTGGAGTGGGAATTTGAATCTTTATCCCAAGTGCATCTTGCCCATTTACTGATGAATCCTGTCTGTGGCAGAAAAATCCTCTTGGCTCCATTTAACAGCTCTGGAGAGGAAGGCAGAGCATTAGAGTGTGATCTGCAGTTACATACCAAAAAATACAGGCTGTTAGGGCTGCGTGCGGTCTGCGAGACCACAGCCTGCCACAAATGCACAACTGTGCGGCAGCTGAAATGAGCAGCACTTCTGTTTCTGTACACCCTCCAAAAAGTTGTATCATTGCTTCTAATTTTACTTCATATCTAACCTGAAAATTACTAGCCACTAGGATGATGATTTTTTTCATTGATTTCCTTTCAAAGAAAAAAAAAGATGACAAACCCTCAAAATGAGCAAAAAGATCCCATTATGAAAGCACAGCCTTTGCAAAAATAAACCAGTAGACAAAAAAAAAACAACCAACCAAACAAAAACCTATTTGTTTTATAAATATGCCTAGAAGTGGTTGGGGTTTTTTTTCTCATCTGACTTGAATCCTTTCCCAAACTTTAAAAATATCCTTATCTGAAGGAAGGATAATGAAACAAGAAGAAACAGCCTTTCACCCCAGCGCTTTTAACAGGAAACCTGTGCTTCCCCAAGCTGCCGGGCCATTGCCCAGCCCACACTTAGATGGTAGGAGCATGACACACAAGTGAAGGAGACCAGAGTTCACCTTGAGGTGAAGGAAGGAGCTTCTCCCACTCTTAAGTGCTGGAGGTGAGATGTAAGCCTGGTAGGCCAGGATGGTGTGGAGGAGAGGAGGTGAGCATCTGTGGTGCAGGCTGGAGCTGTGGCAGCAGCATGAGGAGCTGCAGGCTCAACCCATCAGCAGAGTAGTATCCCTTGCCTGCCTCCTTCGCCCTTCCTTGCCAATGGCACCCCTTATGTGCTCATGCTTCTGGCTGTCAGGGGAACAAGCTTGAAACACTCTGCATGGAGGTTTCAAGGACTTAGATCATGGCTGACAAAGTCAGCACTCTACAGTTGGAGAAATTACTCAGTGTACATTTCTTCACTCTTCTGAGTTCAATTCTGTCATGGGAAAAAAAAAAAAAAGATGGATGATTCTGTTGCCTAAGTTACTTGCTAAACACTTTTCTTCGTTATTAGCCCTGGGGCAAAATCTGGTTTAACTGCTTGTTGTCTCTGAGGCTGCACAGTCACTCCAGGCCTCATCCAGGAAGGACGTTGTTCTTTCAGCATTATGGAAATCGTGGGCTGTCTCTCAGCATGTGAGACAGCCCCCTCAATGCAGTGGGGTGACTTACCTTCTGTTGGGCACAAACACATGTGACACCAACATGAGCCTCAGCTTCTCACTCTGTTCGTCTCTCTGTGAATGATTTCTGTATTTTTATATTGTATTTATTTAGAATCCAGGGTTAGTGATCTGTCTGGCATAACTTAACCTTTTTTGAGACCACTTTCATTCTGCTGGTATAGCACAGCTGTGGATCTTGCTCATTCTCTTGAAAATGCAGATTCGAAATACTCTTAAAATGCTTTTTGAGTGACCAGAAAGCCTCTTTCAACTCCTTTGTGCTGAAGTTCATATTTACCCACTCAATTTCCAGGAGAGGGGCAGCATGTAGGTAAGCCTGCTAAATGGAGGCCATGAGCATCAGTGTGGCAGAAATCCAAAATAAGCTGGTAGCTGTGATGCAATTACAACACACAAGTAATTAACATATTTAAATAAAACCCCCAGCCAAAGTGTTTGATCATAAAGGCAAAGTTCAAAAGCTCCATCAGTTAAAACCTGGGAAGGACTGGTATTCCCTAAGCCCAAGGGCTGCAGTGGGGCTAGAGATTGGGCAGGGGTAAGGGCTCCAGCCTTGGCATCGTGCAACCAGGCACAAATCCAGTGGGTTATTTTTGGTTGGTTTTAGCATTGCTTAAACAATTTGTATAGGTCTCTTTAGATGCTGAGCAGTTTTATGGCAGCTGCTGCCTGGAAAGCATCGTGTGCCAGGGCCCTAGTCCTGAAATAGTAATTTAGGTGCTAACTCTTACTAGGATTAGTAGCTCTGTTTTACTGGGATGGGATTGTTCCCAGCAGTTAACCATGTGAGAGTTTGCTGGAAGATGAGCAGCTGAAGATCAGAAGTCAGCAAGAGGATGTGATGACTGATAGGTGTTGAAGGAAGCAGAAAGGATAACTAAGATGATGGCATTAGTGAGACAGAATTTCAGTATCATTCTTCTCACTGCCATGCAGCTTACCTCATATACTTTATCCTTAATCCTGTCTTTGTTTGGTTTGGGGGTTTTTGTTTGGGGTATTTTTTGGTTGATTGGTTGGGGGGCGGGTTGTTTGTTTCTTTTTTCTTTTCGACAAGTCTCCGTTTTCACCTGTTATTGTTCGGGGATATCCACCTCATCCAGCCCCTGCCTGTCTCAGTGCCTTTGCTGCTGCAGGGATGTTCCTGTTCCTCTGCCCAATTTGGCCAACAAGGAGCACTGGCAATGTGCCTCCTTGGGAAGCTTTGCAGTTTGGATGCTGTTGCACTTATATTTTCATATAAAAAATTAAAAATGTACCAGCAGTGGGAATGTTGCCCACAGGACTCCAGTATGCCAAAATGAGCAGAGCCAAATGGCACCGGTTGCAGCTTCCTGCTCACATTGTGCCACTGGATCCAAGCATCATTTGCTGAAGCTGGACAGGTTCTGGGTGAGATTGCTGGCTCTTACAGGGCGCAATGAGAAGTGATAAAAGCACGGCTGGCTCTTGCCTACCTGAAAGTAGGTGGCTGCTGAACAGCAGCAAGAAAACTCCCCAAAATGTAACAACTATTTATTGCCTGAGAGGGCAAATGACAAATTTCCTTGCAAATGAGAGTTTAGAGTTGGCATAGGTAAAATCTGTTGTTCCCCTGTGCCTCTTGTACATGAGTCTGTGCCTGAGTGAAAGTATAGGAGGGAAGGCTTTGCTGAGCAGGGAGTGACCTGTACAGACACTTGAGATGGGAAATCCCAAAACAAACACCGTGGCTAAACCTCTCTCCTCTGGGCTTGGCTTTGCTTCCCCATTCGGTAGGAAGGTGTCTGCATTTCTGGGACAGGCAGCCCTTACCCAGCACATGTGACAAGCAAGAGCTGCAAAGAGTTACCGAGATCAGTGAGTTCCCTGAGTGCCAGAATAAAAAATGAGTTCAGACAGGAGCTGGCATCTCCTTTATTACTCACTGAGTGACAGCACCAGGCTCAGCTGCTGTACACAACCCAGAGGCTTTAACTCGAGGTGACTCATTCAGGAAATAACATTTTCCCTCCCTCCCCATCCAACCATTCCATTCTTCCAAAGCCATGATGCCCTCTCTGTCTGCTTGGCAGAGAGTTCCCCATCCCAGCACAAAGGGATGTTGGCAGCCTGGAGCTCACCTCCCTACCTGTGCCTGCTGGTGGCTTGCCCGGGGCAGCAGCAAGGAGCTGGGGGCTCCCCTGCAGACATGTGAGGGACAGTCATTGGCAGAGGCTTGTCCAAAGCCAAGCAGACTTCTCTGTATGCTGCTGCTGGAATCAGTGTCACCCCACACCTGGACAGCTGCAGAGCACTGAACTGAGCCCCTGCTTTTTCCAGGTGCACTTGGTTGTGTTCAGGAGGCATCTCTCTGGCTCCCTAAAAACAAAAACAAAAATCCAACAGAAAAAAACCAACCCAACTTTCCCCCTTTGCCACCTCCCAAACCCAGCTCTGTGAGATAGAGAAAGGGTGTTAAAATGAAATGAGACAGCTGAAAGTGTTTTATTCTGAGCTCTGTTCTCTAATGTTACAGTGTTGTGGTCAAAGCGAAGAAATCAGAGGTCAGATGTTTTTAAGGCTTAAATGATCATTTTTTTAATGCAAACAAGGCATAAGGGCTGTCATGGGACTAGACTTAATGGTTCCTGAGTAGCAGTGGGTGCTGTTAGATGTGTAAAACCAGGGAAAAAGGGACTATTTGAGGAGCTGGTACAGTCTGTTGATGGTAAAGCTGGACACAACATTGGCATTCAGACCAAAATCAGTGCAATTAGTAAAAACAACCCTTCTAGCAAGCTCAATATTTTTGCAAACACTCATTGTATCATTGCTACCTACTCATTGTGACGACTACAAGGGGCTGCGTTCTCAATTATCTATTTCACTTATATATAATCACCTTGAAATCATGTGATGGGGCTGTAGTCTTCTCCAGAAAAATGCTGCTTTAAACAGAAATCTCTCTGCCTGTAGAACTATAAAAAAATGTATGACTCTGTAAACACAAACTAAAAGGGCTGAATTTATCTTTCCTTTGCTAAAGCTGATGCTATGATCTGTGTCTGTATGAATGAAATCATTCTGAACAGCAAGGGAAACAACTTTATACCAGATTATTGCAAATGTTTGCAGATATTCCACTTTGCTGCCAGAAGTGCATCACTGTCACACAGATTTTAAGTACAATGCATCACATAAAACCGGAAATAGGAAGCTCTGTTTTGTTAAATGACTGAATATCAAGTGTTTATTTTAAACATCCCACTTTGTGAGACATTGGGAAACTGCTATCACTTATGTTTTAAAAGCCCACTTGCAAACCAGCAATCACTAGGAAAACACAGAGTTTGAACCTTGATTTTGTAGTGGGGTGGCTTAAATGGTTAGATTTGGTGAATTTTTGCTGTTCTGTATTGTAAGCAAAGTTATTGTTCTGCTGCTGTCTCTTCAGCAATCATGCTGGTTTTTTTCACTTCCCTGTGAATGGGAAAAACATAAAGCAAGCTGGCATCAAGGACTGTGCTTTATAAGAAAGGAACGAGGAAAGATAAAATGGCTACATATGGCAATATGGACAGTTTCCAACTTAATGGAAATAAAAGAGTGAGATTTTTTCAGCATATAGTGAGAATTGAACTGTATTTTTATGCAAATGCTGTAGAAAATGCAGCTCAGCAAAGGCTGTTTTCCGACTGTTAGCTGGAAAGCATTTTGAGTGCCTAAAGACTTATATTTTCCACAAGAACTTGGTGAGAAAGAATATAAAGGGGTAATAGAGCATTTAAAGCCATTATACCTACCAAAGGTTTCTTTTTTTAAAAAAAATCTAAGGATCAGCTAAGAGGAGGAAGCACTACTGAATCTTTAACAAGCCTAAATAGTGACTCTTCCTTGCAATGTTTTTTGTTTGTTGTTTTTAAATGCAGGTCAACCCCAAATTTATTTATGGGGTAAAACACCAGGAAAAATGGTGTATGCTTGCATAGCATAATCCAGCCCTGAGGGCTTCCAGAGGAGACACTTTAGGTGCTATGTAACTTTGATAGGATGGAGCTTCATGTGTCCTAGAGGAAAGCCAAAGTACAGCACTGCTGTACAGTGTGGACCCAGCCTCATCCAGACCCTTCTGTACTAAATGATGCTGTGCACAGTGACTGAAAACTCATTTCATGTGATGAATAAGGTAGTACACTATCAGAGAGAGCTCCACCATCTAGAAAAACCTCTGGGAGAGGGTAGGTGGTACACGCCTTGGATGAGCATGGCTCAGAAGGAGGATGCCCCCTAGAGTAAAAGCTGAAGGGCCTGAGCCCCTTTACTGGCATGGATGGGCTGGGGTGAGTTCCTGTGTATCCTGTTACTGTGAAAATAAGCCCTGTGGCATTAAGCCTGGGAGACTAGCAAAGAAAAATTTCTTGGCTAAGTGTGAAGAAAATTAACTTTTTGTTATGGTGTCACAGAAAGGGGAGAGAAGGAGTTTTAAGCTGTGTGGTTGTCACAGTAACTTCTCCGTGTACCTGTTAGAGTTAACTGGGACTGAAGAAGACATTCTCCTGCCAATAGGCAGAAAGTGACAATGTATTTAGGTGTAAACCAGACCCAGCAGCACTCTGGAGACTTGCCAGGGAGGGGGAGCCAAGAGATAAAATCTAGAGTCCTGTGTGAGGCAGGCATTTGTTTCGTAAGTGGCACAACAGGAAGGCTGGAGGAGCAGGCAGTGCCATTTCTCAATTGCTAAGGGTGAGACTGGTGCCATTTGCTTCGGGGAGGGAGGCTGTGGAGAGGTGTTTGGATAGATCACAGGAGCAGTGGGATGGATTGCAGCTGCTGGGTGTAGGTTCACCTGCAGATTCCAGGGCAGCAGCTACACCAGCCATATGTGCTCCCAAGACTGTGTAAGGATTTGTGGGAACTAGAAAGTCACTGTAAATCCTCATTTACAAATGGGTCAATACCCAGTTCCTACACCATAAGATTCATTCACAGCAGTTTTGAGAGGGTGGGAATTCACATCTCCCAGCTGGTCCTGGGTCTTCCAAAGTGATTTGATGGTGTAGATACCCAAGGGGCCATTTGCAAACATGTCAGTAACCCTTAGAGTGGCCAATCTACATGCCACAGGATCATGTGTGGGAGTTACCTGGGCTTTTTGGGAAGTGTTTTAATGAATGGGATGAGTTCAGAGGAAGAGCTCTAAAAGTCAGAGGGAACACTAAAGAGACTGCAAATATTTGGCTGTACTAGTAAGAGAAGTAAGCTCATTTCACTTCACCAGAGTTATTTGCACTCTAGAAGAGCAGGAGCAATCTGCTTGTTAAAAGGGAAAACAAAAATAATGAAGAATGTACTGCTACTACAGAATACTGTTTCTGGTCACATTAAGCTGTTATAGTTTAAAAGTTTTATTCAAATATATTAACCTTGATCAGCTTGATGTCTGGCTTGTTAAAAAACTGAAAGAAAAACTTCATTCAGAAGAGGGAGATTAGATATTTTGGCAATCAAATAGCTTAAGCTCTTTGATGCATTTTATTCTTTAGCATTAACATTAGTACCTGTACTGGAAGGACTGGTTCCTGAAATTGCAAACATCTATTATGAGATGAGTAAAAAACCCCTCCCGTATCATTGTCTTACTGGGTATCTCAAAACTGGCCATCATTCATCTTGAATAATGCTGCTTTGCTGTGCTTCTTTCACTAAAAACCCTTTAGTCCATCATTTGCAGATAAATGACTTGTTGGGTGAAAGTATGTCCTCATCACCAATCCAAAGCTACTGCTGGAAGCATTGAGGCTGAGAATATGCATTTTTCCACTGGTAGAGGCCAGATAGCATACACTGGGTTTTGCTGGGTAAGCATTTTACCAAAATACCTTTCAGAATAGACCCTCAAAAATGTTTTCTTGTACTCATGAAGGGAAAAAAAAAAAGTAAAAAAGAAAAGTGGTTTAGTGTACATTTTCTATTCTACAGACCCTTCTTAGCAGTGCTAAAGAAATTGTTCTGGAAACAAGAAATTACTTCATTTTGGTTATAGTTGTACACTCTGGACTTCAGGGATGGCCACATTACATCACTGGTGGCCAGCTTAAGCCAGAGTGCTTTTAGAAAATTGATGTTTTCCTTAGTTCTTTGCCAGGGGGAATACTAGGGACAATAAAAAAGGCTTACAAAGAGACACACTGGTATAATTACCTGAGTAGTACCAAGAGACTGTTAAATTGAAAAGGAGGAAAAACCTCATTTCATGTGCCTGCTGCTTTCCTGCAGGGCAGATGCAGGCAGCAGTTTGTGCCCTCACAGCAGATTGTGGCACTTGCAGGGGCCGGGAGTGCTGTTACCTGGGGATGTGTGCTGTGCCACCATGTGTTCATTTTGCAGGGGGGAGAAAACCTGCTGCTTTCAGTGCTAACTGGGGCACATTACTAGTGCCAGGACAGGATATGAGGGATGGGAATGTGTGCTGTAAAACAGCCAAGGTACTTCATCAAACAAAATTTGCTGAAACCAGAGCCAGACAATCCCTGTTCTGCCCCCAGTCCTGGGATGCCCACTCTGCCAACCAGAGCAAGTGCTTCATGAGAGAGTGGGACAGATCTGCTTTGGTGCACTGCTACAGCTTCCCTTGCCTTGCACAGGTTGGCTGCACAGAAAGTGTCACCAGGTACCCCTGACATAAAGCATTCCCTGTGCTGAAGTCAAGCAGACTTAAAACACCTGGCAATGGAAAATTCTCTGTTCTCTCTTCTCCCCATGTAATGCCCTAAGTGTCTGCTCGGAGCAAATGGTGCCAGTATGCAATTGGATGGGACAGGGAAGTTTGGGAGAAGGCATGGTAAAACAGATTTTGTTGCCAGTAACTTACTAAGTAGAGTTAAAGGGGTTGTGATGAAGAGATGTGCTGATTAATTGAACAGCTTGGAGCAGATGTAATATGTGGCTCCAGAAGTCAATAAAAATGGCTTCAGTTTTACAGACTTTTTGTTGTTCCAGAAAATAATACCCAAGGAAAGGAAAGAATGAAAAGATGTGTGGGCTTGCAGAAGGAAAGGGCAAGAGAATAATTAGACATTATGTTCCCTCCCTGATGCCCTGCACTGACCATTGAATTCAGACTGCTCCCCCAAGGTTAGGCTTGTGATTTATTTTTCTGTTGGGGATGTCATTGGGGTAATGTACAAGGGAGAAACTTGCTATTTTGAAAAGCTGTGCTTCAAAGCTTATGGGGCTGCTGATTTATAGTTCAATGGGTAACAAGCATCTAAATTTTGTTCTGTTTCAATCATGATCGTTGCATAGTGGGATTTGGTAGACCTTCTGTGTCCACTTCCTCTCAAGAGTTACTGGTTTTTAACTTCTTCAAGTATATCAGCCATCTAACTGGAAACAGCTTATAGAAATGAATATGAGAGATAACAGCAGCAATCTAAAAAAACAGTGGAGAAATTAATTGAAAAAGCAAATTGTAATAACCTCATTTAGATTTTTTGCAGTGGACAGCACAAATTACTTACAGCTGATAATGTTCCTCATTAGACAGACTGTACCTTACTCACTTGGAAAGCAAACACCCACAAACTTTTAAGGGTCATGTCCTTGATAGACTGGGAAGACCCATCCTTCCCTGTGGTGTGACTGCTCATTAGGGCATGAGCCAAGATTTGGCCCTGGTAAAGGGTACTACCCAGGTGATGGGCCGGAGGAAACTTGGCCAAATACTGACATTGTTGGTTTGTTGAACCTCCAGCAAAGGCAGTAGAGGAGCTGTGTTAGGACCTCTGTGCACCAGGTTTGGTGCATGAGCAGAAGGCTGAATGTGGCCCTTCCCCAAAGGCAGAAGGGTGACCTTGGAGAGCCCTTTGCCTCTTTCTTTAAGGGCTAAGCCTTACAAGAGGTGTATACTCCACCTGCCTGCTTCTACGGTCTGCCTCATTTTTCTATAACATGATTTGAAAGGAAAAAAAAATAGATTGTATTTCTCAGCTTGCTCTTCTTAGAGGGACAAAAATTTGCTCCTATGGAGCCCATTAGTATTGCCAAAGGTTGCTTATTAAAGGCTTACCTCTTATGAACTGTCCCTGTAAGTCTCAGAACTGTCTGGCTATACTTTAAGCACTGCCATATCACAAGCTGAAGGGGAAAGAAGTTTCCTTGAAGCTTTAGCTCTGGCATTTGTGTGATTAAACTGGATTCTCATTTTCCATTGCAAAAAAGTAAGTTTCCAGCTGCTGTGATTGCAAAGAAAAGGTTGAAAGTCTAAGCCTAAAGTATGCAAAGCAAGAGAAGCAAATAAAAAGAATATGGGGAGGTTTTTTTATTTAGTCCTATGTTTTGAACTACTCCTTCCTCCAGGAGGCTGATTCATTTTTTTGAATGAATTGTGCTTGTTGTATGGTATTTTTTGTTCCCATGAGGGTTAGCTTCAGAGCTTTTCTTCCAAAACTTCTCTGCCCAGTGTAGACATCTCTTAGAAAAACTAAATGAGAAGGAATTTGTAAGAAAAATTAATGATCTACTATATAAATTTTTCACAACTTTGCACATGGATGGAGTGGGTTTGTAGAATTACAGAATTGCAGTGACTAATAATAGTAATAAAGTATCTGATTGTATTATGCAGTTAAAGATAGTCATAATAGTCTCATTGTCTTGTCTTCCCACTCCATGCTGTGACATCAGCCCATCCCAGACCATCACATCCTGCTCATGGCTGTGTCTTTGTTGATAAATAGTGAGTCATTATATGCTCTGCTCTATGACTCGTACAGCTGTATTGCCCAATTTTCCTCTCTCCAGAATGAAATACTCCTTTGCAAGGATTTAGTATGTCCTTAAAACAGCCAAGTTTGTCTTGTGACAAATGTGCACTTCAGCAGAAGTAGGAATGAACGAAATAAGGTTTTTCTTTTTTCTGTCTGATTCCTGAAGTAGGTTCACCTACTGTAAATGATATATTTTTATTAATGACAGAATCCCACCACCACTATATACTGGTGGCACCATCTACCACATGCTGAATGCTTCATTTCTATGCCTTGTCCCTGCAGGACACATTTGACCTGTAGAGCCTTGCTGCCACACAGGCATTAAACTCTGCTCAGAATATTTGGATGTTTACAAGTAAACAGACACGTGGAAGTTACATGTTTTTACCACAAATACCAAACTGATTTAGTAATACTGAAATCAAAACGTCATGCTCTCCAGCATGCTGCTACCTACACAACACAGTCAGGAAGCTCTTCTGAAATGAAAAGGATAACAAAATCTCTTTTTTAAAGTACAAGAAATAATCGGAATGCTTTCCAAAAAGAAAAAAAAAATGCTCTGACACTGAGAACATTGCAGAAATACCATGATCATTCTGGCACTCTAAATAACTGATTTGCATAGTCGGGAGATAGTTGTTTTCTTTAAATTTAAAAGTATGATCAAGCATGTGGCATAGCAAACTTCAAGTTCTGCAGACCTACTGAATTAATATGAATTTCTTATCAAGAACCAATGAGCAGGTCCCTATTCCTACCTTGTACAGATGAGTTGAGGGGAAAGATCCAAAGGTGTAACAAGATCCTCAGTGAGGCAAGATATATCACGTATTTGCTTTAATTTGTTGCTTTTTACTTGGTTATTTTGTAACTCACCCTTGCAAAGTCTGTGAGACTGGATGGCCCAGGGCGTGGCATGGAGAGTATTTATGAATAAAGGAGGGATAGTGGAAACCAGGACAAAACATGTGGTCCCTGGGGTGGATGGATTGATGGATGGATGAATGGATTGTCTTTAAGTCCTACTCTCATCGCTGTTGCCTTGCCCTCCTTTGCTTTCCCTAGGCTGAGGATCTCAAGCCCCAGCCTATCAGCTGCCATACAAGCTGTACATGGTCAGTGATCTGCTGTAGACTGGATCATTTACAGCCAAAACCTTGGCTGTAAATCTCGCTGTGCTGGTGACCTCCTGTGAGGCTGCATCTGTGTGCCTCAACAACCTTCCACCATCCTTTCCCTGTGTGGAAGCACAGAGCTGAAATACCTGTGCCAGGAGTGGGGTGAGGTGGTCAGGTATTGCGTGGGTGTGCTGCTATGAAGCAACACCTACATTTGGGGAGTGTTGCAAGCGCGTGTTCAGAGATTGCTGTGTGGAAAACCATCATCTCTCTGGCAGAGCCTGTGTGTTGCACTGAGCCTGCAGAGCCTCCTTAAGAGCATCTCTTCTCCACTAGACCTAAAGTGATTCAGGAAAGTCCTGTCCTGATTCTGTCCCAGAAGGATCCTGAGTGAAACGTTCTCACCCCTGCCTGTTTGCCATGAGCTGGCCTGGGGCAGGTGCCAGAATGCTGCTCTTACCTTGCCAACAACCCTCCTGCAGAAATGAAGATGTTTTCACTGCACAAAGCAGTGTATTTTATGGCAAAACAACTCTGTTAACTGTTTGCACATCTGTTCCTCTCTTCCCTGTATCACAGTCTCCTCCTTTGGGTTTCTGAGTGCTGGGGACACCATAAAATACTGCTCATGGTGCACCAGACCTGCACAAGGCAAACCCTGCTCCCTAGCCTCAATTAAAGAGCCATTCTTGTGCATAGGAGGGATTGTAATTGGATAAACAGAGAAGAGCCCCTGCAGCCCTGCATGGGAGATTATTCAACTGCCCATTTGCTGCCTCTTTCTTTTTCTGTTCCTTCTGATATATTTTTGGGTGGAAGGATTGAAAATTTGATTTGTTAAATAGGTTTAAGAAAATGTAAATGATAATTATAAAATTCCCTGAGTCTTTTTTTTATGATAGATTTTATGTAGCTGGCAGTTAAAATAAGTGATTACCTCATAAATATCATTTTAATAGCCTAGTCAATGGTGTAGCCTCTGCTGTTCTGAGATTTTTATCTTGGATAAGGGAGGGAAAAAATCCTTTCCTGTGGATTTATATTGCTGTAGTGGCTGCTGCTGCCGCTCATTACTTGCTGAGTAATTTGAGTGGAACATATTCTTCTCATGCAGGCAGACACAGAGTGAGTGAGCATGGATGCTGCTGGGGGCTGGCCAGCCTGTGCCCACACAGCCAGATGTGCCCTGGCCAATGGTGGCTCTGGCCAGTGTGTCAAGTGCTCCAGCTGAAGCTTTCAGGTTGACAATCTCGTATTTTCCAAAGCCAGCCATTCCTGCACATGAGCACCATCTTCCTCCATCAGCAGCAGGCAAGCAGGCCAGGATCGTGCCCACATCCTTGTTGCTAAATTGGAAAGAGATTAATTTGGTGAGTGCAGTATTTGTTGGACAAGGAATTGGCTGGATGGCTGCATCCCAGTAATTTTGTAGTCAGTGGCTCAATGTCTAGATGGAGATTGGTCACAAGAGATCTCAGGGGTCCATACTGGGACTGGAATTGTTCAATATCTTTATTGTTGCTACAGGCAGTGGTGGCCAGTGCTGCCTTGGCAGGTTTGTGGATGACAGCAAGCAGAGGGTGCCGTGGATTTGTCTGAGGGAAGGGAAGGACCCGGACAGGCTTGAAGGGTGGCCTTGTGTGAACCTCATGGGGTTCAACAAGGCCACGGGGCACCTTTTCAGCTCCTTTCAATGTGTATGAAGGGGCTTGTAAGAAGGGTGGGGAAAGATTTATTACCAAGACGGGCTGTGACAGGGCAAAGGGCCTTCTTTCAGAGGATAGGTTTAGGTTAGACGTAAGTAAGAAATGCTTTACTCTGCGGGTGGTGAGGCTCTGGAACAGGTTGCCCGGAGAGGTTTGTGGGTGCCCCATCCCAGAAACGTCCGAGGCCAGGCTGGATGTGGCTTTGACTAACTTGATCTAGTGAAAAATGTCCTTTGCCCATAGCGAGGGGTTGGAGCACAGATGGTCGTTTGGCTGCATTCCCAC
>VWYP01007815.1:2697-86640 GCA_013400435.1 Pycnonotus jocosus | reverse complement strand
GGCGGGCCGCGCCGCGCCGCCCCCTGCCCGCCTCCTGCCGCGGGGGGCGAGGCGGCCATGTTGATCCCCGGCGTGAGGGAGCGGGAGGGAGCGGGAGCGGCGCCCGCCGCCCCGGAGTTAATAATAGAGCGGTAAAAGCTCCTTTGTGGCGGTAATTGGCGCACGTAGCCCTGGCGCTGCCGCGTGCGAGCGCTGGCGTCATTCCCGCAGAGGCGAGGGATGCCTCGGCTCGCCTCGCTTCTCCCGAGGGCAGGATGGAGATCCCTGGGATGCGGCCCCTCCGCCCGCGGTGGGGAGCGGCCGGGCTCGGGGCACCCCCGGGGCCTGCCTTAAGTAAACGCAAGGTCGAGCGTGTCTCGCCCGCCACCTCGCAGGCTGTGTGTGTTCCTGTGCCGTGCTCAAGCCGGTGTTTCACCGCAGATGCTGCTTGTGGCCGGGTGGGATTTGAGGGAAGAATTGGAGCAACTGGGTCCGGCTCCAAGCCAGCGTCTGTGTGGGTACCAGTGGTTCCAGTAACAATTCCAGTGACTTTCTGGGTTGTATTGGCGCTCTTGGCATGGCTCAGGTGAAGAGTTGAGGTGCTCAGCAGGAGAATGAGCTGAGTGCTGTCTCTTCCCTCCCAGAGCATCTACTCGGGTTCTGTCTGAGAGGTAGAGTTCCTTTGGTCTATGCACTCTCTGAACAAAGGGTACACACTGATTTTGCTCCAGGCCTGTGCAGGGTCCCTGCGCCTCAAGTGCTAGAGTCATTGCAATATGTGTATGTGTTTGGGACAATGGTGCAGAGGTACCAGGGTTTGTCTGCTGGCTCCAAGCCCTGCTCTCAGGCTGGCATTATCAGATCACCACTATCTGTCTCTGTGTTCACGTACGCACTTATTTTTTCCTCTCCCTGTGAGCACACAAATTCATCTTGTTAGGGATGGTGTGCTTCTGCAGGTTTGCCAGAAGTAGAAATATGAATTGTTCATCCTCAGCTTTAGAGGTTTGGACTCTATGGTTGTTTCCACATTCATTTTAAACAGATGTAAATCTAGAGTTAACTCTGCTGAAAGAAGGGTTTGTGGCACAAAACCATTGTGCGTTTCTGTGAACAGATACAGCTGACTGTCAGAGAATGAAAATAATGAAGTGGTGGTGAATAAGCCAGGCACCTTGCTTTCAGCTGTAATACGCAGAGTTTCTGAGGAGCAGATGTTCTTCCCCTTCCAACTGCTGGTTTCTAGCTGAACACGGCTGAGGAGGCAGCAAGATCCCCTGAGCCTGCGTGAGGCGTGAATGTATGCACAGGTTTTAATGATGTCTTAGAGGCAGAGTCCCCACAATCTGATCCTTAGATGCAGAATTACAGTATTAGATGCTCTGCCAGACGTGCTGTAGACATGGATTGGCTTTACAGGGACCTGCCTTTGCATGTCTTTTGATGTGTGCAGTAAGCCATTGAAGCAAGATTAATGGACATACTCTTTGGCAGTTCTGTGCTTTTGGGGGCAGATTTATATCTCTAGGTAGGTCCTGTAAACACTGGTGCCATACATTACACCTTCTGCTGATTGCTGGTGCCATAGTGTAATGTAAGGACCCTCTCAGGCCTTTACAACAGGTAGCAGTGCAATATCCAACAGGACTGGGCAGCTCTTGTTGTGTGTTACTGGGATTGATAAAGGTTTCTCCCATCCATTCACTTTAACATGCTCCCTGATCCCAGCAAATAGCTGTGTGCTGGACTGGGACAATGAATCTTTGACCTTTACATGAGCTTGGAGCAGGCATGAGGAGAAACTACACTAGTCTACTCTTCTTTTTCTGTCTTTAGACTTGAGGTAAACTTGTCATCCAAGAGTATTCCATTCTCAAATAATTCTGTTTTTCTTCTAGTGGCCACCTGGAGAGGGTTGTTTATCATACACCTTAAGGAGCTTTGCTTTACAGATTTTTTCTGACTATTTTCTGTATTAAATATCTTTTATCTTGCTTTGCATTGACCCTGCTATATTCAACAGCAGCTTAATAAAGTCTGGAGGACTGGACTGTATTGATTTGGGATTGACCTGGACACTTCTGAATCTGTCCCACTTCTGTCATTCTGAGCAAGTTTTGCTTCAATTTTGGTGTACATCCACTTACATATCTGTTTCCTCTAGTGACTGTTATTGCTCCTTTTTACTGGTGGCAGTTCTAGTATATATGTGCTGAATGTAGAAGTCTAAGGACTTAGGAACTTTTTTTTTTTTCTCTTTTGTCCTCCTGAACAAATTTAGTTCTAATTTTGGTGTGTGTAGTAGAGGGTATCTCTTGGTATTTAGTAAAGTCAGTTTGGCTGCAAAAGGACTTGAATCCAAATTAGCTGATTCTGTGGAAGTGAAGGAGCCAGCTACCAACCCCCCCCAGTCCTCACTGAGCTGTAGGATAACTGAGACACACAGGGGTTTCCAAGTGTGCTCTCTTCCAGCCACACATGCAACAAGCTTCTGAAACTTGTAGAAATATGCCTGTGGTATGTCATGGACTTTACTGCCACCGGTGGAATACATCTGTACCTTTCACATAGGTACTGCAGCAGGAGCTTACAGGAGAACTAAACAAAGGGGTCACTACTTATGGTGAAGCTGCTTGTCTGTCCTTCAAAGGATGGTATTTGGTCCTCTATGGGAAAAAAATTCCATCCATCACATTTTTGATTCATACTGATGGAACTGATGAGTTTTCTTACTTGAGAACTTGATTCTTAGATTAAACTGTGGTCACTAGATCTCTGTAGTTCAACCTCTACAATTCTTGTAGCTAAACCTTGGCAAAGTGTTCTAAGTAGTAAGTTTTCTCTCAGGGAGGGCAGATCAACTTTTGTATGACATGAAATTTGGTGATGTTTCTTACAAAAAAAAAAATCTCCCCCAAATCAAAGAAAAGGATAAAAGGAAACAATTAATAAACAGAATTAATTTTGTGGACTTTGTTTTCCTTTTCAGGTAAAAAAAAATAAGGAGCAGTCTATATAATAGGAAGCAGTAAATATTTACTATTTTAAAGGCAAACATTTCCTCCTGTGTTGTATTTTTTTGTTTGGTGTGCTTTTTTTTTCCCATAGCCAAATCACCCTTTAGCTTTTATTTCAGGTAGATTCAACTGAAGTTTTTTCTGCCCATGATTGTTTTTTGTTTGGCCATTGAACCAGATAATCCAATATTTGCACAGCACTCCCTGGAGCTGCATGAAGAGGTAATGTTGTCATTATGACAGGTAGACCTCAGGAGATTACGTGAAAGCACGGGGTCTCCTAGCAGAAGCTCCTTGGCCTTTAAATGTTCACTCTCAGATCCTTAGGATTTCCCTGCAGATTTCTGGACTGTGTTATTTTAGAGGAGGTCGAAGTGTTCAGGGGGTCTATGGTTTCCCAAAGGAAGAGCAGTAATGGTATTCAGCAACAAGGCATGGAGTTCTGGACTGTTCATGAGTGTTTTTCTCTTTAGGGAAAGATAAGGCTTCTCATGATAAATGTTGGGATTTACTCCTATGTATATTTGAAATTTATTTTCTTTTTAGTTTGTGGCTTTTTATAGTTCTGAAAATATGGTTATATATATTTTTTCTGCTATGGGTTCTTGCTTAGGTCAGTGTACCTTGTTCTGTTTGTACAAAAATATTTGTTCCTAATTAAACTCACCTTCCTCTGTTTGTACCAAAACATCCTGGGCTTATGAAAACTGCCTGACCTGTGAATCTGTCTGCTTGGACAAGGATTTTGCAGATCACTCTGCACACTGAAATTCAAAATTTCTCCTGCCTGGCTTAGATGGTTAGTAGTACAGATTTTTAAAGAAAATGCCTAGTGTTACAAGCAGCTGCAGGTTTTGTGCTTGTGAAATCTATTTGCACAAATATTAAAAGCCACCCAAGTCTCCACCCAAATCTGCCACAATTGCTCAGATCTCCAAACAATTACAATCTAATTAGAGCCGGCATTCAAAGTTGCCTCCAGCACTTGAAACAAAAGTAATTTAGCGGTAATAAAAGTGTAGATTGGCAGCTCTGGAGGGTGAACTCTGCTTATCCGCAAAATGTACCCGGGGTGGGAAAGAGCTACAAGAATCACCACAATGACTGAAGGGCCTGACCCCCTGCCTTGAGATGACAACCCCCAAGGGATGAACAAATGGGCAATTTTCTACAGGTCTCTTTACTGCCACTGCCAAGAGTGCTGCAAATTACTGACAATAATTAGCATGTTGTCTGTGGCATGAACACTTTTCTGCTAGGAAAAACACCTGATTCATTGTATAACAATCAAATGCCCATCATGTAGTGATGGTGTTTATGAAGTTAAGGATTATTCTGAATTTGAACCACAGCTTTTGAGGTGAAAGGCTTTATCCTGTTACCAGTCTGCCGTGTGTGAGGCGCAGGGCTGTGATTACCAATTCATTTCATAAAGGCCAACCGTTTAAAATTCTCTCAAACTAGCAGCTGCTGGAGGAATGAAAAGCAACTGCGCCTGGACAAATATCTTTTATTTCTCTGTGTTAATTTAAAAAGAAACCCTGCAATTCTTCCCCCTGATGAATGAGACTTTCAATCAGTGTTGAGCTATCACTGCTGAATGATAGCTTGTCTGTGCTTGCTTGACATAAGGAATTCTTCCAGTTCCAGAGGTGGAAGTTGTGTTAAGGCTGAAGAGCACCTGAGAAAATAAGCTTCTTCATATTATGAGTCAGTAGGAATAATCACTTGGATTTGATGTGGAGGTGGGTTCTAGATGCGCCTGCTTTAGCAGGGGTGTTGCATTTGATGATCTTCAGAGGTGCTTCCCAAGCACAACCATTCTGTGAAAAGAACCGGCTTGCCTCAGTTTCTTGTGGTGCTGCTGAATTCTTTTATTGGTATCAGTTATAACCAAAGACAGAGGAAAGAAACCCCCTTCCCCCCTTTGCCCCTTCCCTAAATTTTATACTCTAAAGTACTAAATTATAACACAGAAAGGATCACCAGTGACTTCTGAAAACTGACAAGTCTTAGCTTTCCTCCAGCCAAGTTCGCATACACCTTACTGCAGCAGGCAAACCTTAATTCAGTTGGCAGTAGGATTACAGCAGGTATATTTACCCTCAAGAACACTCATTTTCCATTTATAATTATCTTCTCTGCTGAGTCAGGAGGGAAATCAAAATTATCCTCTGTTTTAGATTATGTTTTTCTTGGACTGACATGAAAATTCTGGGTGACATTGTCAAAAACATCCAATTTATGTAGGATCAAAAGACTGTGGCTTTCAAGATCATCTGCTCCTCAGATGTATAAGGCATATTAGAAAAACAAACCTTTGGTTTCTAATGTTGAAGATGGAGACATAGATAGAAGGTTGCTGCTTCTATTGCTGTTAGTATGGGATAAGATCATAATTTATGTTTTCAGATGAGGCTTTGAATACGATGATCTTATGTGTTCTAACTAGAAGCCAAGTTGCCCCTTGGGGCAGGTTTCAGAAGTGTATGAATGTGCACTAATAGTTCCACAGTAACTTTTTTCTTTGTCCCTCTGCAATATGTATTTCTGGCAGCCACAATCCACTCCAGAGGATGAAGAAGAAGGTAGGAGGCTTTGTGGATGCATGTGAGAAGAAGTATTTTTCTGGGAGATGTTGTGGTTTGGGATTTGTTGTTGTTGTTGTGTTGTTGTTTTTTTTTTTTTTTTTTTTCTGTAACATTCTTCTCATCTGCAAATTACTACTTCCTGTTAGAAAACTGTATACAAGCAAGATGCTTTCATGCCTCCTTCATCATTGTGTTCCACTCCCCCTACAAGCAGATTCAGAGGACGTCCCTCTGAGGATGTCATTCCAAGGAGTGTGCATGCCAACAATATCCATGCCTCAGTGATCTAGAAATATTATGCTAACCCACTCAAAAGCCAAAGCTGTTTAGAGCAGTTGTACCTAGAGACATGCAGTACAGGTCCTTTTCTTTTCAAGTTCTGTTCCCTCATCCCTATTTAAGAAAAGCAGAATTCTGTGAACAGCTATGACAGCCAGCAACTTGTCTCCTCATCTGACTGCATGGAGCTATATCAGCAATTTGGCCCAGCATCTAACCCAACACCTCATGAATCTCACCAAAATACAAGACAACAATACAGATAGAGTAAGATAACAATACAGATGGAAACATTTAAGTTAATATATGTATATAGAGTAATTTGGGTTGATAAATGCTGCAGAAGTTTAAAGCACCATTTTATATCACACTCACATAAACTTACATTCCTTGGCTTTGCATTTTGTTGTGTGGATTAAGTTATAACAGATCTGTCTGGAGCACCCATTGAGGCTAAACAGTGGTGCTTCATTGTTTAATATCATCTACTTTATTATGGGAATTCAAATAAAATTTGACCTAAACAAGGCAGGCCTTCCTGCTATTTTTAGAATGTTGTGCGTATCCTGTGTCCATGTTTTACAGGCTGGTGTGTAATTAATGATGTGTGTCCTTCCTTCTCTCATTAATTGATGCACAAGCTTTTGGGAGGTTTAAAATCATGCAGAAATGTGAAAAGTGGAAAAGGGAAGAAAAGAAAAAAAAGAGTCTGCACGCCTCAATACCACAGTTGAAGTGGGAGTGGGGGTGAGTTGCTCTAGGCAAGTTCAAAACTGCACTGCCTCATAGCATTGCTGGGATCCGTGAGCTTTGAACATTGTCTGGCTCCAATGCCTCCATGATCCTGTTCAGAGAAGTTGTTTCAAATGTGTCTTTTCCTTCTGTTGCCCCTTGCCCTGGCATCTGGCAAGAGGGCAGAGGAGCCTCTCCTTCAATTTTCTCCTGAGTGATCTCCATCTCACCGTTGTTCGCTTTCAGGTTGGAGGCAGGTGTGCAGGAGACCATAGGTTCCTTTAATCCCTATTAAGAGCAGCAGATCACAGTTGCCCCTCTGGCCTTGTTCCCTATGACTATGAAACTAGCTTTAGCAGCAGAGAGATTTAATCTTTCTAGTGGAAATGTAGTGCTGGTCAAAGGTCTGCACTGCATCTTTTAGGACAGTTTCTTAGCTGTGTGGAGTTAATTGTGAGGCAGTGTCCGTTCCAAGTCACAGATTTTGGCAGAAGGCTTGTGCTACGCTCTTGCCCTTCTGCAGCTCCGCTCCCTTCCCTGGGAGACGTCTCAAAGAGGGAAGCCACAAACTATGCCAGACATGCAGAGAGGCCTCCAGCCCTTCTTAGCGGCTTTATTTGCTTGCCTCCTCTTCCCATTACCTATCTGGTGACCAGAGGGAGGGAACAAGCAGTTCTGGGATGCACTGCAAGCTGTGTGGAAATGATAAGCAGCTCTGTTTTTCTTTGTTATCTCTAAAACCTACCTGGTGCAGTCTGTCAGCTGTTTCAGGTGCTCTCTGAGAGCAGACGAGGATGAGCCAAGGTGTCTGTGCTATGTAGTACCCTGGCTGTACCCTTGCCAATGCCTGCAGCAGATAGGACAGGCTGATAGGAAGCAGCCAGTCACTCCTTCAGCAGTTGCTGCCCAGTTTTGTTCCTCCATCTTCAGTTAATTTAGATCATACCTTAAGTGCGTCCACAACTACGTTTAAGCAAAAGCTGTTACCATAGTAACACTGGAGATTTTCTAAATGCAGTCTATGATGTAAACAACTAAAATGACTGTCACCCCAAATAGTTTATTTCTTCTGTGTAGTTTAGTGAGTATTTAAATATGTTTTGGCACACACAGGTTTACCACTTCTAAGTATAACTTGGAGGAGTAACACATCTTTTCTTAACTGCTTCCATTTCAGCAGATCTGTTTCCATGTCAACAGCTTGCATTGATAAAGAATTGACATTCTGACTGCATTTGGCAGTGTAGGATGCAAGGTGACAATTAAAATAAATCAATGTTTCTAATGATACTGATGTTAAAACCGTGCCAAAATACTGGGATTTCCGTGCACAGTAGGCAGAGATTGCTTCTTTTAATCTGCAGACAGTGAGACAGGAATTCTCACGGGAACAGACTTTCTTTGCAAGGTTTTTAAGCCTTCCTGCTTACAGATGCAGAAATACTGGGAAAGCAAACTCTCTCACAGAAAGATGTACCTAGCACTCTGTGTGTATGTGCACGTGTGTTTGCTTTGCCTCATCCACTTCTAATCTAGGTGAGGTCTAGGAATGCAGAAAGCATGTAATAAAAAATAGAATGCACTGCTTGGATTAGAAACCTGTTCTGAGCCAAGTTTCTCACAAAAACTGTGGAGCAGGTGCCCTCTCTTTCCACTCCTGATTTCCTTGTAGTGAATATGTGTGTTGAAATTACTGAGGGGCAAGAAGCATGGAGGCCCAGAGGGCATTTATTAAGCTTGCAAGCCTGTTCAACAGACTGGCACTTCAAATTTTATGTTGTGGGGAGGCTTTTCTCTGTCTCTGTGGCAGCATGTAGATACATAGTTGTCACTGTTGAGGTGTTATCACTGTGCTTGTTCTCCCTTAGTTCATAAAGGCCGAGATTATTGTCCCAATGTATTAAGCACCCCAATTATACATGGTATGAGGGACAGGAACATGACCCCCATTTTACAGGGGTAGAGAGGGATTGAAGGAAGTTTTTCAAAGCTGCAGGTTGGATTGGGTGCTTCCAGGTGGTGCAAGCTCCCTACCTATGGTTGGGATGCCAGAAAATCCTTTATCTGGTATTGACTCAGGGTCATACTGAAGTCTCGTAGCTGACATGGAAATCCAGCTTAGCTCTCCTGATTTATAATGCACTCACCTTCAAAGGTGAGCATAATTTGGGAAAATATTTCCATGGAGGCATTCAACTTGTCTGAAGGTACTCTGTCTAGTTTGAAGTAGATTTAAAATCTATAATTTCTGTTGCATCTGGGGACTATAAATACCTTCTAATGTTAGGCATGTAGGTGATGTGCCTAGTGATCTTAGTTGCTGTGGATTCTCCTGCAATCCAGTGAAAAGCAGTAAATTGTGTCCAAGCAACAGTTCATATCACCTTCAGCATGTGTGCAGCAGTGCCTGATACTGCTTTGTGAATGTGTAGATTCACTTGTTACATCTTTCATATTATGGAATTATATAATTTTGGGGGGTTTGACAAGTGCACAAATTTACTTTGCCTAGCAAGGCTTCTGTTTTTGAATTAAATTCTTAGGTGTTGTTTTAGAGAAAAGAATATAAAAGCAGAAATACAGGTAAGAGTAATGTGGTTCCTGGTGCCACTGAGGTATACCAAAATCTGGTGTGATTTGCTCTCGTACACAGAATCAGTAATTTGTGTAATGGACAGTGGAGATGAATATAATAAACCCCTCACATGTACTAATGACAACTTTATTTTCAGATTGCATTCTTTGGGGGATCTCTGGGCACTTCAGAAGAATTAGTGGATTATGCCTCACAGGAGCCCATAAGATTGTAAGTATTATTACTATATTTTGTAAATGTGAGGGAATTGTGTTTTATTAATAAACAGAGAACTTGCAAAATCAGTCGAGTCCATGGCAAATAACTTTTCTCTATAGAAAAATCCCACTCTTTCAAATACAAGACGTGTGATGTTTACATTTCAGCAAACGAGCCATTGCTGAATGACTTTAATTTGATTGTGCAGGAATGAGACTTTTAGGACACACCCTGTGAATGTCACTGAAGTTCGGTAGTATAAAAAATAGATTGTAGCCAAGGCAGGATGTGTAATCTCTGTTCTTTGGTCTTGACTATCAGCTGTAGCTGACAACAGAATAGCAGCTGGTTAGATGGGGCTGCACAATTATTAGGGCTAAGAAGATCCAGCCCTCTTCGTTGAACTGCTGTTGGCCTTCCTTACTGTATTACCTCATCTCCTGGCTGCAGGGATTGGCAATCCTTCAAGGAGGCATGCACAATATTGTTTTCCCTCACCTTGAGTTAGAGGTATAAAAGTAGCAGGGGCTGTATGTGCTGTTTCTCAGAGATTGGGCTGAGTGAGGGGTCCTGTGAGAGGGTAACCTCCAGCACCTGTGGGGTTTAGTTTTGAAAGGCACCAGGGTCAGGCAGGTGTTCCTTCTGGTGCCACAGCTTTCAGTACCTGGCTCTGCCTGAGTTCTGGTGTCTCTAGAAGATTTTACCACACACTTGTGGCTGTTCATTCTCAAGCTGAGTTTCAGTGCCTGTAGCCATTGTTCCATGGAGACGTGACTAGCCATATGGTAGTGCTCCCTTTACCCATTTTATTACCTAAATTTAATTAACAGGCAATTATAATATCTAGACAGACAAATATAATCATGTGCTCTCATGCTTCATTGTAAATAATGTCTGTAGTAGCCAAAGCTATGTTATTTGACTTAATATGAATGTGCTTGACATATGCCATCTAGAGTGAGATTAACATGATGCCTAAGACAAACTCTGTAGTAACATGTGGTCTCTGTTCTAAAGCTCTGGAAACCCATCCATAATCAGTAACAGTAAAGTTCTAAAGAGTGAAAGGGTGGTCATAATCATTTATATATGAGTTAATGCAAGCCAGAAGAAATGCATAACCAAACACAGAAAGGAACTGAAGAACAGCTATAATTTAGTCCAAGAAATTCTGTGCTAAAGACCCTGACTTTAATAAGACCGTAATGCCTAAGGTGCAGCTGAGAAACCTTTGTGCAAAACAGAAGGAATATATGGATTAAGGATGGTAAATAGTGTTTGTCTGTAATTGGATACAGCACAAATGCCCTGAAAATGTTAACCTAATTCTGTCCAAATCTGAAAATAAAGTTTGTTCTTTCCACCCAGAATTTCTTCCGATTTTGCAGAATTGCACTTGTGGACCACTAATTGAAAAAAAACCCCTGTAATTCTAATAGCTGAGCAAACCCTGTTCCAATTCAACACTAGAAGGTGGAGGAGGAAAAAAATTAGTTACAACCCTTCATGTAAAAAGAAAAGAAAAAAAAAAAAGGGGGGGAAATAATAAGGAAAATTAGTTTTCCTGATAAATCAAATATATTACACTTTCGGCTTCGCCCTTCTAAAATAAAAGAGAGCAAGAGGTTGTCAGTGACAAAATACTACATTGTTGAATTTTAATAGAATTGTAAACCCCATTCCTCAGCCTTTGTGAGGATGTAGTGGAAATGCAAGATGCTACTCACAGTTCTGCTTGGTTTCATTCAGTGTCAGAGTTGCCTTTCGTTGTCAGTGGGGTGCAGCTCCTATGGAGTGAAACAGCACATACAGCATGGACTAAAGTGCCTCAAAACAGCTGTGTGCTGCCTTAGGCAGTACCTCAGTGGTTAACAGGGATAATGAATGTGCACACTAACAACAGCGAACAGAGCCAGTTTAAGGATTGAGACCAAAGGTTACTTTTGGATAAAAGAGAGAAGAAGGTGAAAATAACAGGTGTGCAGGAATACAGTATTGTAAGCAGATTTAGGACCTTGGCAAGAAACAAAGACTCTTCTTCCTCTGCTGTTACTTTACAACAAAGGTAACCTGAAACATAGGTAGCTCAAATATTGCTTCAAGCTGCCTTGAACTTCACAGAGGCTCTCTTCTGCTGAGGGCTGGGCAGAGCAGAAGGGAAGGGTAGTAACTAGGGCTTACTGAAAACTAGTGGGGCCTTCTGCTGTGGCACATCCTAAGCAGTCACTTTGCTACCTTTTAAAAAGGATAGGAGTGCTCCTCGGCTCTTCATGCTGCTGCAGGTAGCTGTGCAGGCACGGAAACCTCATACCAGAGAGAATGCTGCAGTTTCAGTAGTAACAGGGTTTTGGCCAAAAAGAGAGTGAAAGACCATGCAATACCCCCATCTTCTTCTGCTGTCCTGGATGTGCCAAGTCTTCCAATTTTTTTTCTAGTCCACAGCAGAGGAGCTATACAGCAAATTGACTGTTTGCTCCATTCTCTCTCCTGTAGCTGTAAGATGATGAGCTGTTGCTACCACTGGAAGAGTGGCACTGGGTCTCTGGTGACAAAGTAAGCAGGTTCCAGTGACTGGCAGGTGCATACTGCAGCAAAAGGAATATTCCAGGGTGTCAGAAATATATCACCTTGGTTCTGTGTCTAGATGTTTAAGTGCTGAGTCAGTATATGTGTTATTCTGGAAGAAAGTAACTCCATTTACTCCTCAGGTTCCTAATTGCTGGGGTCAGACACTGGCCTGTAATTGCAGCTGTCAGCTCACTGTTAAATAGAGAGATGTAAAATACCTCCTTGCACATAATTTATTAACATTTAAAACCCATCAGGGGACATATAAAACATTCCTTTTTTTTTGTAACATTTATAAACTACTGAGGAGCACAGAAATATTCCCCTGTATTAATTACGGTAATTTAGGCGATGTCCATGGAGGGCTGGTGAGCACAGCAGCTATGATTCTCTCCTACAGTTTTTTTATTTCCAGGCACTGAGGTTCCCCTGAGCCCCTTCCAGCTGCAAATTCTCCTGGCATGAAGCAGGGTAGTGCTGGAGGGTGAATGTATTTTCAGACCATGTATACAAGAGGGAGTTGCATGAAGATTACTGGTAAGCTTGCTTAGTTAAAGCAATGGAAAATGTGGCATGGACAGTCTTATTTCATCTGGTCACTTCTTTTAGATTTGGATTAGGTTTGAAATCAAGTAAACTCCCATTTAACATCTTTAAGTAAAGATGTGTGAAGGCATTCACATCAGTTTAACTTGAATTGTTTCAGTCAGATTTAAATGAAAGCGGTGAAGCTTTCTTGTACTGAGGTGACCTCAGTAAATACAAATTTCTGTCTCTATTCTACAGACCAAAGGAGCTGCAGCTCTTCTGGGTTTTCTCAAGGCATTATTTTAGTCACCTATGCCAGTAGCCAGTGGGAATTATAAGCTTTGCTGGATGAGGGTAAATCAAGTGAGGGACATATAGTGGTCAGGAAAGGAACATGAAGGAAAGCAGCTTTACTTGTCACTTGACGAAAATGAGCACAGCACCTTATTTGAACTTCTCCAGGCCTAGTGCTGTGAATGGTTGGGCCTGCCGTAGGCTCTCAGTGAATTGTTATTGTCAGAGTATCTAGTGGGGCTAGCACAAGCACACATGGGGCAGTCCAAGTGATGCCTCTGACTGGGGAAGGGTCAGCCTGCGACATGTAGAGACAGCAAATTCCCTTTAGAGCATTCACTCCTCTTCTGGGACAATACAGAGCTCTTGGTGTGTGAGAGCAGAAGAATGGGCAGGTACCTATTTCCATTGGGTTATTTCAGCCAGCTGATGCAAAGTAAGAAATGCAGCTACTTTCAGTCCATGAAACCTTGGTGGTGGGCATGTTCTCCTGCAGTAGTGTGACATTTGGAGAATAGAGTGTGTTATGCTGAATGTCATCTTGAGTTTTTTCCATGAAATAATTTGAAGAATGTTCCCCAGCTGCACATGCTGAGCTGTGAGAATTGTTGCTAAAAGCACATAATGTGGTGTATTCTTAATTTTAAATGACTCCATCATGGAGAAGTGTTAGAGAATTGCTGTGGTTTTGAAGGGTACAGATATATGGTTTTCTTCATCAGAGGTGAAGCCATATAAGCACTGCTTGTCACTTTCTTGTTATGCACTTACTGTGTTTCCTCTGTTTCAGTGGGTGTCCCAAAATAGTGATGGAAAAGCACTGGATCTAAAGTTCTGGAAAAGCACTGGATCACTGGTTCTTGAGCCAGAGGGGAGCTGATTAGATCCAGTGCCTGAAGGGGAATCCTTCTGTTCTTCCCGTTACTGTGCCGCTAGGCCATATATCAGTAGGAGAACTGAAATTTGTTTTTATCAATTTCAGAAACAAGATCCTACATCTGTTCCTAATTACAGGTAGGGGTCTCAGAGGAGGTCTGAGTTAACGTGTATGTGGATATCAAAATGCCTCGCTCTTGTTACTTGAATAGGTAAATAATTTTATTCATCATCTGTGCAGGGACATAGGAAGTGTAGCCCAGGAGATGTTAACAATTAACAGCAATCTCATCTGCATTACTGGCTATCAATATCTTCTGCTCAGTAGTTTAATATTGACTGTGTAAACCCTCTGAAAAGGGATAATTTTATTTTTTCATGTGAATTGGACATTTACAAATGTATTTTGGCTTTGTTCAGATTGAATTTACATTGTATTTTTCTACAGAGGATATGATCTATGGTTTTTGGTCTCTGCGGGGGAATGAGGGACCAAGTGTCTTCTGTAAAATGTGTGCTACCACAGCTTGTGACTGGCTTCCATTCAGGTCAAAGTGCTAACCATTGTGCAGGACTGCTTCCTGTGCCTGAAGTGAGTAAATTCTCTGGACCCAAAATTTTAGTTTTGACAGAACTGGTATTGTTGCTTTTCACTTTGAGGGCATCTGTCCCTGTTCTATACAGTGTACAGTTTTACTTTCCAGTAAATGCAAGGATTTGCTCTTAGTTTTCAAAAGGCCTTGCCCTCAGTGTACAGTTACTCTAGTTGTTTGCAAAAAGGTCACACGTAAGAAATTCACCAGCCTATATTGATACAATTTATTGCTATAGATTCAAGCAGATGTGAGAGAAAAATAACAAAAAATTGTAGCTACTTGAAAGCAAATACACTACTATTAATATTTTCAACTTGAGCTGGCCTACCTGAAGCACACTGGTGCCTTTTACTGAAGTCATCTGCCAGAGAGTATGGGCAAGAAATAGAGTTAGTACCACATACCAGATGCTGATACCACTCCTCTGTATAGTTTAACCATGACACTACAAGGTGACTCTCCTCCCTGTAGAAACTGTAACTCAAGGGTTGTTAACTCAACCCCCTGCTAAACTGTAAACTGGGAAACTTTTTTTTTTTTTCTGTTAGAAATTCAACTGTATTCCAGGCAGTACAAAATACTGCTGACAGATCTGTTCTGCCCACTGCTAATTGTGGTAGCAAATGTGCTTTGATGGTTTCTATGTATGAGCCTGGGAAATCCCTCTGAGAAACTTAACACATGCAGTAATGTAAAATACACTGATGCTGTTCCTTGAATTTTTCAGTTTGTTGAGGTGAACAGCAGTTACCTACCAATGGGAACAGGAGACAATCTGATGATTTCAAACCGGTGCATTTCATTTGAATTCAGTACCAAGCACATTGCTAGTTATTAGTAAAGCAATCAGTTCGGAAGCAACTACAGCAATTTGGGTGGTAAATAGATGGCAGCATGGATTTATTAAAAGTGAGTCATACAAACTAATTTCTTTCTCTGATAGGATAAAAAGCTTAAATCCACCAGAATTGTGTATCTCTGTTTCACGAACATTTTTCTTACAGTTCCATATGACAGTCTTGTAAGAAAATTAGAAGCATGGATAAGATATAATATTTTATAAAATATGATGGGTTGTGAGTCATTTTGAGTGACAGTAAATATACATGTCAAGGTATATCTGAAGTGCTTGTCACATTGCTACTTATATATGTATTAATAACCCCGTTTTGAGAGAGGAGAGTGCTATCTTCTAGGAATCAATTCTGGCTCAAATACTAAGTTAATGTGCTCTATTTTCATTAATTGCTTTGATGGTAGGATTAAAACTTCATTGATTGTATGTTTGAATGATATTAGTCTTCTTGGGACTGGAAATACCAAGCAGAGAGTAGTCATTAAAATATCCCCTTTTCTATATCTGTTCCTGGCATATGCACTAGAATCTTGGGCAGGGAATATGTGCGTAGCTGTGCCACTTTAGAATTTTGTTTATAAAGAAAAACTCCTTCTGTCCTACCTGGGATCAATAAATTGACTTTCTATCTGAAATTACTCTAAAAATCCCAAACCTCAAAAAACCTCGCATTGAAAAACTTACATTAAAAGAACATTGAGGTTGTAAAGCCAACCACTGAGTAATTAGGAAATAATAGAATTCAAGTGGCCTGTATAATTTTATTTCAGCTTCCTAATGCATATTTATTATGAAGCAGTCTTTAATTCTAGGAATTCACACTATTTTTAACTCAGGATTCTCCTTTGGTAGCTGTCTGCAAAGGGAAGAATTTCATCCAGACACCTTTTGGCTTCATGCAATTTCATAAAAAATTCCTCAGAACTTCATTGCAGGCCAGTTTGCAGCCTCCCATTCCTAATTATATTGTTGCAAAATGGAGATGTGTGGGCAGAGGCATTGAAGCACTTCAGAAAAATGTTTCAGAGGCGCTACAAAGAAACATGTGGTTCTGAAGTGCAACAATGACTTAAGAAATTGGCAAAATCTGACTTAAAAAAAAAAAGAAAAACAACTTAAAAAATCCTTCCAAATTCAAGTTTCAGTGCAGATGTTTTGTAGGGTCTGTAATTAAAGTCATAATATGATCTCTATGTACACTGAATCTTTGTGGCTGAAGGTTTGCACTGTTGCCTTAGATGCATGACAAGTAGGCATTTTCTGTTGGATGCTCTGGATAATATCATTAGATGCACAATAATTAGGTGTTTTCATCTCATTAATATTCATTTTCATACATTTAAATGCCTCTCTTATAGCATTTGTTAATTAACATACATTTACAATGGTATATTCCTCTTCCCCATTCACCCATTCTGGCTAATTTAATGAGCTGACATATCAGATGACTTCTCGTACAGGATTCTGCTGTTGTATCTTTGGTGGGAACAAAGGAGTGGTTATCGTGCTGTTTGCAAGCGGTATTAGCACAGCTATTTTTTCTCATAGAGAATCTGGGCCATGGAGAGTTTGTTCTCAGTGATGCTATTGCAAAATAGAGGGCTCCTTACTGTCTATTTCCTTTTATTCATGTTGTTAAAACCAGCATTGCAGAAGCAAAATTTGTGCCTTAATGTACTATTCAAATTGAATGCAGATACAGTTTGTACCCCTAAAAGTTTGTTTTTTCTGCATCTCAGAGAGTAGAGTGCAGCCGGTGAGACTGTAGTGAGGGACACATCAACATTAACAGAAAAAAACCCTTTAAACATTCTTATAAGTAGGGCTAATTTAAAAGGTAAACTAAAACATTCAGGGGAGTTGAAGGAAATCCCCATTTCCTGATAATGTCTGCAAGGAGGTGAAATAGTAACTGAAATGCTGCTGTATAATTACACCTGCTGGGGATATTCATTACGATTCTTTGGTTTCTCTGGAGTCTGACTATTAGTAGTAAGTAAGACAGCTTGCCTGTGTATCATACAAATATTTTAACAGACCATGCACAGCACCTCCCACAATAAAGTCTGTGGTTTCAGCTCCTGTGTTGCTGCTGAAGGACAAAATAATAATAATAATAATAATAATAGCAAATCACATGCAGAAAATAAACATTGTTCCTTCTGTAGGTTTAGCAGATGAAGTTTTTGTGACACTACAGTTTTTCGAGTCTCATTTCACCAAAAATTAAGGTTAAAAACTCCTGTAAAATTCTTCATACTGATACATCAAAAAGCAATCTCAGCAGTTAACAGATTATTCAAATTCAAAGAGAGAAAACACACCTGGAGGGGAATTTTCAAAAAGGCTCAATGTCAACTTTATTCTGTTTCCACTGAAGTCAATGGGAGTTAAGCCAGTACAGAGCATTTTTCAAAATCTTAACCCTGGGATCTGCATACCCATCTAAGTTCGATGAGGTTTACTCTTTAGGAGATTCCAAGTTATTAAGGGAGAGATTTTCAGTAGCACCTGAGGGATTTAGAAGCACAGTTCAATTAGTCTTTCAGTGCAATTTGTGCTTCTAAATACCTGAGACAGGTTTGAAAATCTCACACTAAAACCCTGTCTCAGCTGTTGGTTAAAGCCTCAGTGCACATGTCTATTCTGATAAAAATAGGATTGCAGTGTGAGGCACATGCAGAATTTTGCGTGTGGTTGGATGGTACGCCAGGAGAATAGGCTGTCACATCCTCGTTAACTATAAATGAAGGGCACTGTCAAGCGAGGAGCGTTTGAACAGCGCTGCAAACACTGCCGCTGCCGTCCTGGGCTGGGCTCTGCTTAATACTGAGGAGTCACGTTCCGTGACCTGTGTTAAACTGAGAGGCATAGAACTCCCTGAAGATGCAAGGAGGATAAGTTAGTTTTCATTTTGAGCACGGTGGAAGGATCTGGTGCCCCACTTTTTGGATTGGCATATCATTTAGGAGTGATGGATGCGGTTATACGTCAGTGAACATGATTTACATGGGTTTAAATGGCTCCTTTTGACGTGGTTTTTATACTGCAGCCACCCAACAAAACCTTGCCCTGCTAGTGCACTGAAGATGATCAGATTTAAGTGTCTTGACAGCCCTTGCGTTTTCTGCTGGCAAGAAGAGACATATCCCTCCTTTCCCAAATTTCATGGAAGAGAAAACACACTTCCTTTTAAATGTCTGAAAGAGAAAAGAGTAGACAATTCTGTCAGTGCGTTAGAAACTGGTAGATTCAGCTGTGGCTCTTAGGAGAAAGGTTTCAGAGTCCAGTGTTCCTTCATTTGAGGGCAGCTTGGCTAGAAATGCCGAGTTAACTCCCTCACTGTTTGGAAGCTCCAGGTATGAAATGCTGCTGGTTCAAAGGTTAGTCTGCATTCTTTGCTCGTACAATGCAGTGTATGTTTCACACAGAAACGGGCAGTGTGCCTCTTTCAGAGGTCAGATTCTCCTTGAGATACATCTAAACACTCCCACTGATGGGAAGTAGTTGGATGGCTACTGAACAACATTACTGCCAGAATGATGTTTTGAACTGTAGTGGTCCTCCTCAAACCTCTTGTGAAGGTGTCTTGCTTTACATTTTAAGTCTGCTGTGGTGTACTTTGAACAGGAATTTGGGGATCAGGAAGCAAGAAATGGGAGTATGAAGCTGATAAAGAAGTTGTTTTCCTTTAAAAAGGATGGCTAAAAAAAGATACTAAATTTGAATTAGTGTGCAGTACACCACACAAAAATGAAGAGGAAGCTTGTAATTTATTGCAGGGGCTGTCCTAGTCACTCTGAAATTAGTCCTAACAGAAAAAAAATCTGTCTTAGTCTTTCCTTGGGTAGGCAGATGGGTGAAAAAAAGTAAGTCTGTTTTTGTACCATCTCTTCTTCTCAGCAAGCCTTGTACTCATGTCACGGGGAGGAGCAGCAGGAACATTACAGCAGCAGACCTAGAGAAATGCCAGATGCTCTTCTGTGAGCAAAGGGGGATGAAGCAGCAGGAAATGAAAGGAGCCTCATCCTGATGAAGGCAGAGAGGTAGCAAGCTCTGCAAAGCAGGGTGAAATAGCTCCCCACTCTGTAAAAGAAAGGAGTCTGGGAGGTGAAGTAGTGATAATTCACACAACCCATGCCAGCCTATTCAAGAGACTACTGTGTAATTCAATACAGAGTGAAGAATTACCATCTTTATACACTATTGAACCTACACCAAGCCCACAGCCAAACTGTTTCAAGGTAAAGCATTTGCACTTGTACTGGAAATAACAGTTAATGAATGGCTCTAGAAGGTTCAGATTACATTAAGAGTTGAGATTTACTGTCTGAGTAGGATATCTCTTATGACAGTACTTTTGTTTAAAAACAGATTCCCCTTTAGAGCTTCTTGATAAAGGAAAATACAACCAACAATGTTATGGAGCTCACTTTTCAGGGAGAAGAACTCTGCAGAGTACTGCTGCTTGTGAGGCCTTCTGAGTGCACTTAAGTAGGAAAACTCTGAGTGTCAGAAGGGTAGAAGAGGATTTGTAATAGGCAGTTCCTAAAATGAAGAAGGCAAAGCAGTGTGTGGCTGGCTCATCATCAGGAGAAAAAAAAATGGTTGCATTATGGGGAGGCTAATGTCATGGAACCTAGGATAGGTCAGGAGGCCACTGAATCAGAGGTGAGAAAAGTGAATCATAGAATGGGACCTTTGAAGGCTGTATAGATCAACCCTCCTATAATAAGCAGGTGCATCTTCGACTGTATCAAGTTGCTCAGAGCCCTGTCTAACCTGTCCTTGAATGTTTCCATGGATCAGGGATCTACAGCTTCTCTGGGCAACCTGTGTTTCACCACCCTCACAGTAAAAAAATTCTTCTACTATATCTAGTATGACTCTATCCCTTTTTTGGTTTGAACCCATTCCTCTTCGTCCTATCACTTCAGGCTCTATTAAAAAGTCTGTCCCCATCTTTCTTGTACGACCCTTTCATACACTCTAAGATATAAGGTCTCCCCAGAGCCTTTTCTTTTCCAAGCTGAACAACCCCAAGTCTCTCAAAATGTATTCATAGGGGAGGTGCTCCAGCCCTCTGATCATTTTGATGATCCTGCTCCAGACTCACAACATCAGGGATGTGTCTTTCCTGTACTCAACTGGATGCAGCACTTCAGCTGGGGTCTCACCAGAGAGAGTAGATGGAGAGAGTCAGCCCTCTTGACCTGCTAGCCATGCTGATTTGGTGCAGCCCAGGATATGGTTGTCTTCCTGGGCTGCCAGCACTCATTCCCACATTGAGTTTTCATCAACCAATACTCTCAAGTCTTTCTCCTCAGGGCTGCTCTCAATCCATTCTCTTTCCAGTCTGTATTTGTTTTTGGCATCACTCAAAGCCACATGCAGGATCTTACACTAGGCTTTGTTAAATTGTATTCCTATGGGCCCATTTCTCCAGGTCCCTCTGGATAGCATCCCATCCATTGGGTGTTTCAGCTGCACCACATAGGTTGGTGTCACATGCAAATTTGCTGAGGGTGCACTCAGTCCCTTTTTCTGTGTCATTGGTGAAGGTATTGAACAGTACTGGTCCCAGTACAGTACCCCGGAGGGACACGACTTTTCACCATTCTCTGTCTGGACACCGAGTTGTTTACTGCAACTCTTTGAGTGTGACCCTTCAGCTAATTCCTTAGTCATGGAATAATCCACCTATAAATCTGTATCTCTCCAGTTTAGAGAGGAGGCTATTGTGGGGATTTGTCAAAGGCCTTGCAGAGTTCCAGATGGATAACATCTGTAACTCTTGCCTTGTCCACTGAAGGGATGAACTGTTGGAGTAGTCACAGGAAAATGTAGCATGAAGAGAAGGATGTAAAGAAGTGAGGGGAAGACAAAAGTATCCCTTCAACCCAGATAAAAGACTGAAGAGCTCTGGGTAACTTTTCTGATTTGGGCTGCAAAAGTGTCTGATACACAGAGACTCCTATGTTGTGGTCAGTCTCTGAACAGGCACTTAATGCAGTCTTATTTTAGTTTCAATTTTGTGAAAAACTGCAGCAGCTGATAATCAAACACTGGAACTCTTTTGATTCTGCATGGCTTGCCTGGCCTGGAGGCTAGACCCAGAGTGATGGGTAATGGGAGCTTTGACAGGAGCACTGCAAAGATTGGTGATTTGGAGAGTATCATTTTCTACACTCATGGTCTAATCTTGGAGGAAGTGAGCCACTGGTATCTTTTTTTCATTTGCTTGGAAGTTGTGCTGGTAGCAAGAACACGCAGAAGAGTCAAATTTGCTATCCTTCCTTCCTATGCTTGTGTCTCTCATGCTAACTTATCCCACAATGCAGAAAAAAACCACTCAGCTTGAAATGGGATCCATAAACAAGTGGCCCTAAAAGGGACAGACAAGCTATTTAATTAATGGCTTCTGTTCATCCCTGCCACCCAGCCTAGCCTACTCCTGCCTTTACCTGGCTCAAGGGGAACAGATGATAGGGCAATAGTGCTGCAGTGCTCCCTTCCAGGCAGAGCGTGAGACCTGTTCAGCTTCATGAGGAAACAGTGACCCTGCAGCAGCAAACCCTCTGCGAGATGTTAATCCTGCTGTAAGGATGATAGTCATGCAAAGCTGTCTTAATGTCAGCATTAGCAGGATGGACAGGTGAGGTGTAGAAATAGCTGATAAAAGAATTTTGGGAGATTCCTTGGAGCCATCCATAAGACTGTGAAAATCCTCATCCTCTAAAGATGCTTCTCCTCCCTGACCCCCAGATGAGCTGTTCTCACGATGCTGAGGCCAAAGGGACAGGGTGCATATACTTAAGATGATGTGGAAATAGAAACATGTACCACAATTAGCGCTGTGTTCCTTCCTGACGTAATCAAGTACTGTAAGTTTTACACACCAGTGCACAGATTACTGGCATTTACTAGGAAGAATGAGGAGCAGGCTGGCAACTGCTTGGAGGCACATGGAATATACAGGCAATTGCTCTGGAGCATGGGGAACACACAGGCAATTCAATTCCCAACTGGTTTCTAGGCAGGAGCTACCAATTAAAATTAAAAGAATAAAAGATTGCAAGCTTGGGACTGATGATACGCTCTGGAGAGAGGAGTTGCCAACAGCTTGTGCTACAAAGATGCCTCTCTTTCAATGGATTTCAAATGGTGAAAGAAACTCAGGTAACAGATCATTCTTTTCTTCTGGCTTCCCTGATCTTCGTGTACTCAGTCGTATTCAGCCAAAATTCCTACAAAGACAGACAGGGCTGCTCCCCATGAATTCCAAACAGTGAGCCAGCCGTTTGAGAGCAGATGCAGTGAATATGCCAGCAGTCAGCTGTACCTAGGAAGTGAGATTTTAAAACCAGGCATCGGGTACCTGAGCAGAGAATGTTGAGTGATGAGGCTTAGATAATCCACTAATGAGAGCATGCTATTTATACATATATATATATATATATATATATGAAATTATTTAGGAATAAAGAAAAATTATCCATCTGGCATGTCTTTCACATTAATTGTTCATGCGTCTGTGAAGCAAACTTCCTCTTCTGATGAAGAAAACTGAAGCCTGACTAGGTGAGGTTATAAGACATATGTGGAATCTGCAAAGCTGGGATTTATGCTGTGTCCATCAGAGTGGTCTCTGAGGATCACATGGAAAATGTGTAAGTTTTAACTGTAATTACCAAACTGCAGCAGATGAAGTTGTAAATCAAATCTGTCATTGGTTATGAAGTCAAAATGTGCTTTCCTTGTTTCTCTGAGAAATCATGTGAATGTTGATTAACTAGGCAAATAGAGGCTGCTGGATAAGAGAATTTTCACAAAAAGCAGTGAGTTTACTCTATTTTTAACATGTTTTTTTATGAAAGAGGATAACACAAAGACTCTTAGTGCTTCAGGATATGGAAGTCCTAATGGTGGTGCAAGGCAAGAATTGTGCTCTTACCTGAACTCCCTGCCAGCTAGAGTAAAAGCTGTGCCCACCAGCCACTGGTGGCACTACTCCAGTTAAAATGTCTAGAGAAAGTGTATGCATTGTTTTAAGATGCATTTTGTCACAGGTGGCCTTTGCTTGGGAATCAGAGTGAGAAAGTGAAAAGCTTTCCAGCACTTCACCTCTGTTGGGTAACTTAGAAATGACCAGACTCCACACCACAGTACTTCAAAGTCATTGAGGTTCCTCATGTCAACACAATTCTGCTACAGTAGGGTTTGCTTTGTGAAGGATAAACTGTGGCTTTTGGATTTCTCTTTTGGAGAGCTTAACACAGAAACTGATCCACCAGCAGGTACAGGATGGAATCATTAATTATTGCTTAGCTTAACAAACTGCATCTTAAATTATGATATCGATTACAATGCTGAATGAAAAGGCTGAGCTGGCATTACAGTATTTGACACAAGCAGCATTTTAAAGTGTTCACACTGATTGCAAGATGCACCAGTATTGTTTTTGGGAAGCAACAGACTTAAAATATGGCATTGCATAAAATGCTAAGTGCTTCTGAATTAATTTACTTAAACTTTGATTAAAAAATTTTGTATGGCAAAAGGTGCTCACCTGGAGTTCTTGTTCTGCTTAACAAGTACAAGCCAATGTTTGCTGTATCAGTTCACCAAATAAATGACATTAAAGCACAGCAAAAATACATTTGTAGCATCCCTAGTAAGTTATGTAGGATCTCCTGACAGGATAAACATTTCTTTTCTGCCCTCGTTTTTTTCCCTACCCCCAAACAAGCAATAAAAACATTTTGCATAAACAAATTCCAAATTACAACTAATCATAGGAAAGCTGACAAATGTATGCTATGCTAGTCTATGAAAATACTAATCAAAGCAGTCTGTCAATTGTTAAAGTTAATGATTTAGATATGCAAAACTCTGACTAAATTTTTGTGGATAATTACATAATTACGCCTGGGTTAACACAATCAAAAATAGCAATTGCATGCTCCATCTTGAAACCACCATAGCAGTTTCCTACTATCTTTTAAAGGCCTCTTTACCCTTGTTCCCCCTGCACACAAAGTGCAGTAGGAAAATAAAAAACTGGGTGTCAGCCCAGGGAAGGAAAAGCAACTGTGGTAGGTGTCTCCTGCCTATTCCAGTCACTTTTTGCCCTCTGCAAAAACAATCCCCTGGAGAACAAAGAGCCTGCTAGTGTGGGTGGAGGTGTGGGAAAAGACAGACAGATAATGGAGGACTGGAAACAGAGAGTTATCTGCTGTAACAAGCTGAAAGAGCAGCACCTCCACCCATGGATTAAAACGTGTGTGACAGTGAGCTTTTCCTGTGGGAAGCATTGCAGATTGAAGGGGAGGGAGTTCATACTTTGTTTTAAAGGTCTTGCTGTCATGCAGGAGCCCAGGACTGGCAAGGTTTACCTAGGTCATTCATTTTTTCATTTAAATATCAAATAACTCAAAAGTTCCTTTTGAACCCAGACAGTCTCCTCACAGGTGTTTGTCCTAGAAGGTGCTATCAAGCTCTTCCATCCAAACTCCATCCCCCTGAGCTATGAAATGACCCCTCCACCTGAGCACATGCTTAAAGCCTTTGCTGAAGTGCTAGAGGAAGGGAGACTTTTGGTAAAGGGGAAACAAAAGGAGGCAAGCAGGCCAGGTCCTGGTGGGCACTGGTCTTTTTTCATCTCCTTTGAAAACCACTCTGAATGTATTTTAGGCACCTCTAAAAGCTTAGTCCTTGGAAATATTGAAATTCTCTTGCACCACTGTTTCTTTTTCCTTCTTATGTTGGNTTTTTTTTTTTTTTTACTAGATCTAACTAATACTGTATAGAGATCCCAGTTGTCAGGCATCTCAGACAGGCAACAGTAAAAATAAAATGAATGTTGGGCTCTTTGCTGAATGTCACGTTGGCTGGGGTGGGGTAATGGTAGTGATGGGGATTTAAAAGGTAATATATCTCTCGTGTAATTTTTTATCATATTTTTTCTATAGAGTTTCCATTAAATAGATGAATGACCTAAATGAAAAAGAGAAATAAAGTGAAAGTATAAAATCAGTCCCTGTCAAGACCTACATAAAAAGAGCCAGCCTTCTGGAACTAGCTACTTAAACTCCAGAATCTGCAAATAGGTGTTCAGGTGAATTGACTGGCTTTACTAGTGGCTTATTACTAACAGGGATCCAACGTGTAAGGGAAGCAAATGCTTATTGACATACGTATTCACAACACCAGCCCTCTGCCCAGAATATGCTGTCAAAGTCAGCTTTAGCTCATTGGTGTTATGGAGCCTGTTATTGTTTTTGTTATATTTTCAAGTGTAACTATTAGAAAAGCACTCAGTGAGTTGCTCAGTCTGGATTAAGGGTGTGAAACTAAATAGCGGTGGAGTTGGATATCTGAATGAAACCCAAAATGTTGTTTTGGAAACCTCGCATGCACCTGGAGCAATATCAGAACTCTGAGGCACTATTCAGCAGTCTTACACTGCTTACTTCTGCTGCACTGATGAAGCAAAAATAAACTTCCTGTACTTAGACAGATTTTAAACATTTTTTCTACAAGACGGAAACCAGATGGAATATTTTCACAGCTGACACCAAAATTCACAGTTTTCGTGACTTCTGTGATACTGTGATTTATACAGGGACTTTCTGTATCAGCAGCCCTGAGCAGACAGCGTCTTGCCATTCAAGCTTTTAAACATTATTTGGATTGGTAGGTCAAAGGATTGTATTAGCTGTGTGAAACTTGAAGTATCAGTGGATTTAAATGATAGTTCTGTGAGCTGTTCTGTTTTCACATCTTGACTATAAGTCATAATAATAAAATATGTTGAAAGTACACTGCTCCAAAATGGATAGCAAACCCTTAAGTCATTTCTAGAAGCAAACGAGAAATTCTTATGTCAGGGCACGAGCACAAGGCAGGCAATTGCTTTAAGCATTTGCCAGATCTTTTAAATGGGGGAGATGAGTGGCAGAAAGCTTTCTGCGTGGGGCTGCATGTTTCACAGGCAATATTTTCAGATAAACCTGACAAAAAAGTGTAGAATGTTGTTTCAGAATTTTGTGGAGGTAGATTTTTTGATTGATTGATTGATTGTTTTCCCTGCTGGGAATTAGGAAGCCAAGTCAAAATTACTGGTGGACCAGTTGGAAAGAGCTGGTGTTTTATGTGGGACCTGGTGGAGCTTAATGCAGGCAGGGATTTTTCTCCATGTCCTATTTCATTAGCTTTCCGTTCATGTCTGGATTAGTTTGTTATTTTTTGCAGTCAAGATTCTTCCCATCTTTGTGGGAATTCAGTTTCATGGGAAACTTGTCTTGACCTGTACCTGAAAATAATTCAGAAATGCATTGGTTTTTCTGGTTTTACAAGACTTTCTCTACACATGAGAGCAATATTTTCGCAACCCTGGTGGCTGCCTGCCTATTTCTAGATGCAGTTCCAGATTTTATGTTTTCCTTTCACAGCTGTAGCTGTTGTGACTTTTGGGTGTGTGATATCCTTCCTAATCTGAAGCAGCATGTTGGTGGTTTTGGTTCTAGTTATACTCAAGAGTTCAGTCTGCTGAATGAGGCAGTGTTGGAGATATCCCTTATATGGGTGTATTCATAGGATCCCATACTCTGAAAATCCATTTACTTTTCACACCATGCAAGAGAGCTGATTTGCATAGGGCTCCAAAAATCAGGGAATTGTCTTTTCTTTTATCAGGTGTTTGTTTAGGAGAGGTTGTGTTATTGCTAGGGAATGTAATTTTGTAGATTCATAGAATGGCTTGGGTTGGAAGGGACCTTAAAGACCATCATATTCCAACCCCCACCATGGACAGGGACACCTTCAACTAGACCAGGTTACTCAAAGCCCCATCCAACCTGGCCTTGAACACTTCCAGGGATGAGGCACCTGCAGCTTCTCTGGGCAACCTGTTCCAGTGCCTCACCACCCTCATAGTGAAGAATTTCTTCCTAATATCTACTCCAAACCTACCCTCCATCAGTTTAAAGCTGTTCTCCCTTGTCCTAACCCTACGTGGTTGGGAGCCTCAGAGCTGGATGCAGTGTTCCAGGTGGGGTTTCATGAGAGTAGAAGGGCAGGAGCCCTTCCCTTGCCTTGCTGGCTGCACTGCTTTTGATGCAGTCCAGGACAGAGTTGGCTTTCTGGGCTGCAAGTTCACATTGATGTTGAGCTTTTCATCAACAAACATCCTCAAGCCTTTCTCCTCAGGGCTGGTCTCAATCCATTCTCCACCCAGCCTGTATTGACACTGAGTGTTGCACTAACCCTGGTGCAGGACCTGGCACTTGGCCTTGTTGAACTTCATCAGGTTTGCACAGGACACCTCTAAAGCCTGTCCAAGTCCCTCTGGATGTCATCCCTTCCCAGTGATTCCAAACAGCATGGGGGCCAATACCAAACCCTGAGGAGCACCACTCATCACTGCTCTCCATTTGGACATCAAATCATTGACCACAACTCTTTGAGTGTGACCATCCATCCAGTTCCTTACCCATTGAATGGTCCATCCATCAAATCCATGTCTTTACAGTTTAGAAACAAGGATATCAAGCAGGACAGCACCAAGTTTTATACTGATGTAAGTCCCTCTTCTGTCATCTACCAATGCTGTAAGCCTGTTATAGAAGGTCACCAAATTTGTTGCCTATGATTTGCCCTTAGTGAAGCCTGTTGGTTTTCACTAATCACCTCCTTATTTTCCACGTGTCTTAGCGTAGTTTCCAGAAGGGTCTGCTCCTTGATGATGTTGTAGGGCACAGTTGTGAAACTGACTGGCTTGTAGTTCCCTAGCTCTTTCTTTCCTTTTTAATAATGAGAGTTATGTTTCCCTTCTTCCATTTTCCAGCTCTGAGGAAGATGGAGGTATATATAATTGTAGGTGCTGCTAATATGTGCACTTCATAGAAGGATTTATTGTGTAAATCAAGGACAAAATAAATGGTTAACAGGTAATATGCAGCAGAGGCATGGCTAAGGCTCAGTCTCCAGTGTGTTTTTTCCTGTCCAACCAGTTCTTAAGGCATGCTGAAGTATCCTTCAGTCTTCTGGAACGTATGTGCCTGTCTCAACTTCAATGCAATGGTCAAACAAAGTACCATTGAACCACAGTTATCCTTTATGGTGAAATGGCACTTGTTGTTGTTGGACTCCCACACGCCATCCTTCCCCCTAAAAAAAATGTACAAATATGGTAGAGACAGAGGGGGAGGTTGGTTAATAATTTACAGCAGATCTTACTGAATTTTGTGCAAAGTAAATATTGTTTCCAATGATATGTGCTGAAAATTGGCATACAATAAAACATTTGGTGATAGCATATGGAAGGAGGTGTGAGAGACAGTTGAAGAAGCTTCCCTCTTTTCTGTACATGTTTATAATCTAGTGTCCTCAACATTATAGATACGACATATTGAAACTGTCTGTATGCAACCTGGCTTACAGAAAAAAAAAAAAAAAAGTGCTGTTATGAGCAGAAAATACTGGCATTCTCAACATGTTATTTCCCTATTTGGACCTTTTATGCCTGTTTCTTTCCTTTTCTTTTTTCACCGCCAGCCGTCTTCAATGAATATAGCACTGTTTTGCAAGGTTCATGCTAATGAACAATTGTTTAAAAGGCTGTAGCACAAATTCATGGTGTTCTTCTATAGACAGTCTGTGAAATCCAGGAAACCACATTTTAAATATAATGCTGATATATATCTACGGCAGTTTAAACAAATACACTCACTTTTGCAAGATACTTCCTTTGTCTACACTGATCTAGCAAGTTATACTTGTATATATATATGCTTAAATCCCATGTGTACTTGCTTTGAAGTCAATGGGATTACTTGTGTGTTTATATGCTCTGGTGGTTTGAGGCTTTAAAACATAGAGGGACATTTGACATTTAGAAAAGTAGGGTTGGAAGGGGCCTCAAGGAGTCCCCTTCTGCAGGATTGGTTATATTTATATCACTCCTTAAAGAACTGGGTTTTTTTTCCCTAGGCTGTTCTTAAAAACATCTGGCGATAGAGATTCCAGATTCCATAGTTTGCTCAGGCTCCACCCCAGTACTTCACTATCTTTGTTACTATAAATGTTTTTCTCTAATGTCTGACCTGCATCTGTCTTGCTGGAAATTAAAGCTGTTATTCATCAAACTTTGTAACATGCAAGAACCCTGTCTCTGACAAACTCTTGCACATCCAAAGTCTTAAAATTGCCTTCCTAAAAATTCTCTTCTCTGAAGACTCTAGAAGTTTCAAATCTTTTCCCCTGGATGGATTTTCTGGACCTCTGATCGCTTCCACTGCTTTTCTTCTGAGGCTCTCCAATTAGATTATCTCTGCTTTGCAGTCTCTTCCTTTCCATCTGCCATTAAGTGTCATCGCTTTTCTTGACACCACCGTTATTCCTCAGCATCTCTTCAAGCACTGGGCCTCTGTAGTTGTCCTGTGCATGACATTTGTATAGTCTGGAAGCACAGTAAGTGGGCTGTGTCATGGCCAGGTGATTTATGAAAGCACTAAAACACAATAATATCCACAGCAGAGTTTTCTGATCCACCTGTCGCCCTAGATTGCTTTGACTATGGGCAAACGATAACTTTCTCTACGCCTTACGCCCAACTACTTTCGTACCTGTCTTGCAATTTTGTTCAGTCCACGTTTTGTTACTGTGTGTGAGAGTGACATTTGAGACAGCACCGCAAGCTTTACTAAATCAGGAAACGTGACATCTCCTGCTCTGCTTCTGCCACAAGGCTTGTTCCCATATGGCAGAAGGAAATTACATTGATTTGACAGGATTTATGCTTTAGAAATCCTTACTAGCTGCTATTCATTTCCATGTTATCTTCTAGGCACTTATAAGTAGTTTGAATGCTTGTTCTGGTGTTTTTCTGAGGACTGAAGACAAATTGACTGGCTTGTAACTCCTTAGTTCTGCTTCCCCTGCTTTGCAGAGCTGGATATTCTGTTTACTTTTTCCCAGTCTTTTAGTACCTCATCTTTTATTCTTGCATTCTCAGATGTGGCTGTCCAGTGATTCAGAGAGCTCTCAAGCGGCCATGTAAGATTCCTGAGTGAAATACATTGTGCCAAATCAATTTGAAGATCTCTGATTTATTTAAGGGCATATTAATTTGCTCTTTTTAGGCCATTATCTTCCTGCTACTGTGTCCTCTGTTCCTTGTCTTCATTGGCATCTGTGTCCTGTAGAAGTTTCTCAGCAGCACTATCAATTCTCTTAAACAGTTTGTTTTGCCTTGCATGAAATCTCGTGAGTTTAGATCAACTGCCAGGGTTAAATCCTTCTGATATCAATGATTGTGTTGCTTTTGAATCAAGTCTTAATTGTAAACCATGGAAAGAATATTGCTTTTTGGTTCCTTCTTGGACAGTAGTCTTGCTGAAGAGTGAATGGAACTAATGGCAATAATGCGACCTGACGTGGACTGTGATTTGGGATCCTTGCTGACCATCTAGTGTACAGTAGCGTTTGAGCAGTTGTATTGATTTGTTTTCAACCAAATGGCTCAGCTGTCACTTTGGGAGCTTCATGAACACTTATGCCACAGCATCTGCTCTTCTTTGTTAGGTCTAAGAATTTATGTAAGCAAATACGTAGTAGTTTAGAGAATAAATTGACCACATTGTATTTACCTCTCGAAGTTTCTTGTTTGTGGTGGCACTTCCTCATTTGCAGTTCTTCACTGTTGTTGGTCAGATACCAGGATGGTCACTTCATCTTTTATCTGCTTCCCTAAAAAAAGTAAAGTAGGGAGCACCTTTAGAAACTTGAGTACATTTTTGTACATAACAGTTTCTGTAATGTCAATTTTTCCATAATCAGAAGAGGAATGTTCAGTTGAGGTTGGTCTTGAGCTGGTAAGAATTCACTGTATAAAAATTAAAACTTTCAGTGCTAATTATAATACATTTATGAGGGCTTCTGGTTTCCTTCCTATAGGAGAGTATTTTCATGCCTATTATACTTTTGCATAATCTATTTTTCTGAAAGGAAGAAGTGTAAAAATTCAGTAACTAAGGCTGTAATTCTAAGAGGTGCAATGAGAGACTAGGCTAAAAGAAACTGCAATATTCTATATAATTTCATGGAGCATTCTAAGAAAATGTGTCAATTTTGTGAGGGCTCTTATGGAAGAATTCTGATTTTGTGTGGATTCAGGTGAAAAGGTAAATTTCATGGGATTCCTGAAAATAGCTGGATTTCATGGTTCTGTGAAATCTATGACAGCCATGGAAAAATACACAGTTCTTGTCATGGAGGAAATTTTTATTGCAGTTTGCAGAACTTTTATTTTCTGTGTACATCTGTTCCTCTGACACATATTATGCATTCCGGACCTCTTCCTCATCTTGCAGTCTCTTCCTGTGAATATTTTAACCTTCTTGATGGATGCATAGTGCTCTGATCCTCAGATGATAGAAATCCATGACTGCCTACTAAAGAAGTCCAGTGTGCGAATGTGGGTGGGGGAAGGGCATGAAAAGTCAGAAACACTAAATACAGTCCTGGGGATTTTGTATTTTATGGTAATGCCAGCTTATTTCATGCAATATAGGAGGGAAAATAATCAGGACTAAGGAATAGGAATGATTTATCATGTTCAACATGAGATCTAAGCAATGTAGCATCGAAAGCCACCTACCTGCAATCTGTAAAATCTGGGTTTGTGTGGAGGGTTCAACACAAGACCACCTGAGGAGCATATAAAGCTTCAGAGGAGAACAAGTGTATTGTGGCATCTCAATTTATCCTCTAAGCAATGCCCTCGTTGGCTAGGACGCAAGTGTGACTCTAGCAAACTCACATTGTTCCCTTTCTTCATAGAGGCAGCAGAGCTGAAATAGATCTTGCTTTTCAAGGGGAGAAATTAAGACACAGAGGAGAAAAGGAGTGCATCCTCAGACAGGGCTTGAAAATCAATGATGAGATGAGGTGAAAACTTACAGGAAGGCTGTGTCAGAAGGGCATGGGAAATGACAAAGAAAAAAACGATATTAGATAAATAGAGGAATTGGAAAAGACGGAGTTGTGAAACAGATTAAACTAAATCCATGCAGAATTTTAAATGAAGAAGTCTGGACAGTGTCTTGAGACAAACAGGGAGCCATCTGATTAGCTTTGATTTAATGATATTTTTTAAGACCTTTGTGTGCCTGAGCAGCCAGAACTGAGAACATTCCTGACAGAAGCCTTTTCTGGGGAATCACCTTCCCCTTAGCTGAGGGAAGATGTGGGGTGTCCTGGTTTTGGCTGGGATAGAGCTCATTTTCTTCTTAGTAGCTGTTGCAGTGCTGTGTTTTGAATTTAATGTGAGAATATTTCTTGTGTTGATAACACAGGCATGTTTTTGTTACTGCTGAGCAGTGCTTGCATAAAGTTTCCAGGCCTTTTCTGTGCCTCAACCTACACCACCAGTGAGGAGGATGACAGTGCACAAGGAGTTGGGAGTGGACATGGCCAGGATAGCTGACCACAACTGACCCAAGGGACATCCTACACCAAAGGGTGTCATCATGGTAGGCATGTAGAGCTGTGGGAAGAAGAAGGAAGACAGGGTCATTTGAAGTAATGATGTTTGTCTTCCCCAATAACTGCCATGTGTTAAGGAGCCCTGCTCTCCTGGGGTGGCTGGACACCTGCCTGCGCATTGGAAGTGATGAATTAAGTCCTTGCTTTGCTTTCTGGCACACAGCTTCTGCTTTGGCTATTAAACATCAACAGCTTTTGCTACATTCTTTTGAAGGAGATTTTGTCCTGCTGAGACCTAGAACTACTTTTCCCACTTCACCATCAAAAAACCTACAGTTCAGCTCTTCTTTGCATTTGTGCTGCAAAGGCCAGGTTGGGTGGGGCTTTGAGCAACCTGGTCTAGTGGAAGGTGTCCTTGCCCATGGCAGGGGTGTTGGAACTAGGTGATACTTAAGGTTCCTTCCAACACAAAGCATTCTATAAATTGGTATACTCCATGCATTTTCTCCCTTTTACATTTTGGTTCTCTTCCTCCATTCCCACTGGTGGGGAGACAGCAGGTGGCTGTATGGGGCTTAGTTGACAGCTGGGGTTAAGCCATGACAGGGAGAAACATCACAAAGCACAGCAGAGGTGATGGTACTATGGGTTATTATTTATGCAGGAAATGGAGAGGACACGAGTATCAGGATCCTGGATGATGTCATGTACCACTCCCACTGCCATGAGAAATGGGAAGCAGAAAGCTGACACTAAGGCTGGCTATTGATGCACAGGAAGGCTTGTCCATATTTAGCGAAGCCAAGGGGAGGTTCTGAGGGCAAAAGGAACAAATGGAAAGCAATGGCTGAGGTATGAGGGAGCTGTTGGTATTAACTGCTGCATGTTACACTGTTGATTATTGACTGCTATCCACTCTCTTCACTGAACCTAATAAGTTCCTAGGACCTGTATTCCCTTTTGCTCAGTTTCTGTAAATGCTAAATAGATTTTTCCCATGTATAATGCTTTCCAGAGAAAACATCATCACCTTTTGTTATATTAGTTTGAAGGAGTTTTTGGTCTGCTGGGACCAAGAACTGCTTTTCCCACTTCCCCATCAAACAACTTGCAATCCAGCTCTCCTTTGCATAATCCTATTTCAAATGCGAATAATAAGAATCCTCCAGTTTATACTAGCAAGGAAATTTGCGCAGTTAAATTTCATCATTGCCTTAGAGAAGAAGGGCAGGGTGGCTGCCAGGCTGTCTGCACAGATTTTCTCTGCTGAAATGAAACAGTAGTTGTCTTGATAACATATTCAAGATTTTTTTCCCCCTTGCTAGCTCACAATACCAGGAAGTTGTGGCTGTGCACTTTTCCCTTGCAGGAGATAACAGCCTGCCCACCTCACCCTCAAAGCATACAGGTCAGACAAGGTCCTACTGTCTCTTTCTCTGGCTGCAGCATCCTAATGTATCTGGCTCTGTCTTGCTGACACTCAGATCTCTCTAGTGATGCCTAAGTCATCTCTAGTTTTAGTGAACTTTTCAACATAGAGAGAAGGGGATGTTCAGCTCAAGGATGGCAAAGCCTGGAAGCAGATGTCTGTAATAGTATGGACCAAGTCAAGCCTGTAATTCAGGGATTCTGTACAAGGAGCTGTGGAAGGTTGGTGTAAATGGTCTGCATCAGGCCTGTATTGTGGTGACCTCTCTTTTGCCAGGGAGCTAACACGTGCTCTGCAGGGCTGATTACCAGCAGAGCTTCTCCAGTCCCATTTTTCATGTATGGCAGGGTATGGTTGGAGTTGGTATCTCACTGGGGCTCCCGTGCTGCACCTGGTCCCTGTGGTGTAGGAGTCAAAGCCCACCATGATGTTTTGTGGGATCAGAACAGGATGTGTTGGTGTTTCTAGTCAAGAACATAAATCAGTTTTGTTCTCTGAAACTTCCCAGTTGCTCCTTTTTCTTACATCCAGTGTATGCTTGTATGTTTTGTCAAGTCAGGTAGGAAGAAAATGTCTGTTTGGTGTAATACATTTTGCCAGACTTTTTCCCCAGAAGCAACTTGTGCCAATATTCCATCTATTCTGTCAACTAAACATGGTTTAATAAACATACACATCTACAAATTTATTCATGCTGATGGACCCCACTTGTTGAAAGTGTGCTGTTCACACCAGATGCTGCAACCTTGACCATACATTTGTGGATTGGCACACTTGATTAATATGAATACAGAGCTGGAGGTCACAGTGCAAGGGCAGGGGCTATCTCAGCCTTTAATGTCAAATATGGTAAGGTGGATGGATTAGTACCATCACAGGTAATCATATAATTTTACTTCTCAACCTCATTGATTGTCTCCACCTTGAGAATCTCCAAAGATCCATGGAGAGATGTGACACCTGATTTCACATAAACAGAGATCCACGTTATCTGTGGTGGTGGTTTCTTTCCACCAAGGAAGAACTAGGTGACAACCCAGATATTTCCTTTTGAGTGTTCCCTTTCAAAACAATCAGAGGCAGTGGGACTTGGAGTGCCTGACACCCTGCTTTTTGCATGTATCTGGCATCGTCAGTTCTTCTCCAGAGTAAGCTGGCTAAATTGATTTGATTTTAAAGAAGTGAAGCACTGAGGCTGTGCCTGACATTTTCAGAATTTCAGGACGCTGTGTTCCCAAATCAATATGCTGATTTAGTAACATAACGTATGCTCAGGAAGGCCATGTGACACTCTCAGACCCATCTATCTTAGTTGAGCATTTCTATTAGAGCTGTGCAAATCCTTTCCAGGACTGCAAGTGAGATTTTACAAGTTTCCCTGTAGAAGGGGGTAGTGTGGAATTACAAACACCCCACTATCCCCTGCACCAAACACCAGATGTGAATATACCCCTTTTCTTGTTTGAGTCTCAGGCAGGCCCTAACACAGGATCATCTCTGTATTGCTAGCAGTCAAACAGACACGTGCACACATCCATAGATGTGCAGGTATAGCAGTAGTAGCCTGCTGCCCATAAAATATGCACTTCCATATGCAGATAAAGATCCATTTTCAAGCAGGCAATTTAGGGAGTCAAAGGATGCACTTGAAAGGTAAAAGGGTACCTCAAGAGACATTTAAGTTTTCCACAGATTTAAATAGAATCAGAATAATGCACTAATGTAGTCTGTGTCTGTCTACATGAAAACAAACCCAATACCATTTGACCATGTAGCTCCTTTTATATATATCAAAAGCATTTGGCCATTCATGTTTATGATACCCATGAAAACAACATGTTGGAGGCAGCAGTGGCTGAGTCACTCAAACAAAAAGTGACTTTAGGATACAGACAAAATGAGTGAGCTTCTTATTCTGGCAAAAGTGTTGATAAAAGTATATTAGAAAAAATGCTACTTTTCTTTGTTAAACCTCTGATGGTGCAGCCTTCTTACATGACACAATGCTTTGAGTTTATATTTCCTTTTACTTATAAGGTACTGGCAGCTGAGTCTCCTAATACTGCTAGAAAAATCTTGGTGTATTATTTCAAGGTGCACAGAAACTCTGTGTTTTATATAGTGAGATTGTAGTAGTGAAATTGCCTACCTTCTAAACTGATACCATTTGTTTCTGTGTAGGCCCAGCTTTGATTGAGGATACTTCAGTACCATCCTATTTACCTGTGGGAATATTTGCCTGACTACAACTTCTAAGACCCGGCTGAAATTTATGCACCTTACCAAAGGACACAAATCTTCTTCTCAGTGCCCTTCCTTACTCCAAGTAGCCCAACTACTCTTGAAGGCATCACATCTTTTATGCCCTATGCAGTGGCTGGCAGAGCCCAGCACATCAGAATCCTTTGTGCTCACCAGGGAACCAGGATTTGAAGGATCACTAAACTTTGCCGTTTTGTATATCAATTCACAAGGCAGCACTTTAATCATGTATTTTCAAGGTTAGAGTGTTCATTTTGGCCTCATACTAGCTAAGTGGCACAGAGATGTTATGCACAGTACATGGTAATGCTATAATTTATTGCTTTCTAAAAGCCACCCAAAGTACTGCACTGTAATCAAATAGCACTTCTTGATGACATTGCATGCTCCACATATAGCCTGAAACAGACTGACACAAATAAGTCATTTGAAGGTGCACAGCCAATCAGAAATTCTTGCCAAATGGAAGATTTGTGAATAAGCAGTTTTCTGTTTTTAAATTATGGCTTTGTCTTAATGAGACATTTGCTAACAATGAGGCTGTGTACATGCGTTTGGTCTGTCCCCGCTACTCTAAATGAGGTAACTGACATGGCCATATTCTGATCTGCAGTGTGAGATCACAGTTTTTATACTGGGGGAAAAACAATCAGAAGACTTAGAAGATGGAAGTTGTACTCAAAGTGGCTGTTTCTAGATAGGTGCCTTTTTTTTTTTCTTTTTCTTTTTTTTTTTTTCCCCTCCAGTAGAACATTGAATCCCCCACAATCTAACTGCTTTCTGCCTCAGCTGGGTCTTACAAACATTATCAGGTAACTGTAGAACATATGGAAGGCATTAGTTTTTATCAGGCTTGTATCATTTAAAATCTCTGTCTTTTGTTACACTTGGAAAGTCACTGTAGACAGACTTCCTCCTGAGTTCCTCTTTTTTTTGTGAGGACCCTCCAGTAGCCACTTCCTACCATGCTCCTCCAGGAAGCCTGGAGGAGCAAGCTCACATATTATAATGCTTCACCTCCTACCTTTGCCGAGGTGCCTCTGACTCCTGAGTAGCCAGGCTTCTGCCTGTGCTACTTTCTTGGCTCTACCAGACATGCGTGCTCAGTGTCTGTGTGTTTACTGGGGTCTTGTACAGCCCAGTCCAGCCATAATTTCTGCCACACTCTGCTGTCATTTGCCCACCAGTTACAGGAGATGCTCTTCCATGCCTCAAGGTAACTTGTCCAGCACCTTCAGGTACAGAAAACAGCTTCAATTTCTCGTGATTGGGGAAGGTGGGTAAATCTTAGCACACCTAGTTGCTGTGTTTCTGACACTACTGAAGATGTATTTGTAGGGGTAGGTCAGCCACCATATCTGTGTGAGGCCAGGTAACATTTAAGTGTGTGCTGGAGTTTTAGACCTCTTAGAGACAGGCATCATTACTTCATTACCAATCATTATTGACAACAAGTAAACAAAGTTCACAGTATAATCAATATTGCACCTAATTCTTGGTTTGATATTTCTCTGTATCTTTATAGAAAATGTAACCTGTATCCCAGGAAACAATGGACCACATTTGACACTGGGAATATGTGCAACAGCATATATACAATTTTGGCAAGTATATTTGTAGAAATGTAATATTTAGCTACGTCTGGTATATTTTTAAATGCTTTTCAGCACAATTCACCTGAAGATAATTTATTCTGTAAGACAGTGTGGTCAGTGCTACGGTTCTTGGAGTCCTATGTTCTGTAGCAGAAAGAGAAGCTTGGCGTATTTGTGCCTTGTGAAACCAGTGGAAGTCTGTCTGTTGACTTTCATGAGGCTCTGGATTAGATCTTTAATGAACATCTCCTGATATCATTATGGGAGCAAATATTGGAGCAGCATCATGAAAACTTCAGATTTAGTTGATATGAAGGATTTATTAAATTTTTTTTTGAACATACAGTAGTTTGAAAATTGCTTCTTGAAAATTGCTTCTTCACCTGCTGCTCTGTTCATGCTTATCCCACAGTGACCTGAGCCACCTAAAAGATTATATAGTCAGAAAGAAGCTCAGGCCAAGATTAGGGCAAATGAAGAAAACATGCAAAATTATAGCAACCAGTTGTTTTGAAACAAATAGACAAGGTGCAAATCCAAAAATCAAATCTGAATGCACCCAGAGATATATGGGGAGGACTTTTTGAACCTGTTAATTTCAGAAGTGTGGCATGTTGGGTTGCAGAGAACCTAGTAGTTTTGAAATGTAAAACATAAACCACAGAATTAATGAATCATGTTAATTTCACACTGCCCCCGCTTTGGACTAATTAGTGCAAATTAAATGTTGCACTTGTCAAGCAGAGCAGTTTGTGCACCATGTATTGCATTAAGAATTATTTTGGGGCCCATTTGCACAATGTGAAAATAGTGTGAAAATATTTTATTTCAATTAGTGGTAGTTTTACAGTCATTAGAAGATTTCTTTAATAGGCTTAGACTCCCATGGCCTGCACAGCTGCATGAGGTCTGGTTTGCATTTAAAGGTGGGAAAAGATGTAGTGGGAAGGAGGACATTTAGCTGACTGGATTTACTTAATTACCCCCCACCCCATTCTAAAATGCCAGACCAGGCTGGTCAATTATCTGTCCCTTCGTCAGAGGCCAATTGCTTAATTGCAAATTATCCATAATAATTACACAGCCAAATAACTACTGGATTTATTTTTAATGAATGTGAAAGCCCTTAACAAGGATTTAAATGTACCCACCAGGATTAGTCAAAATCGACAGCTATCAAAGGGCTGGAATCTGCCACTCTCACTTCTGTGGAGGAGAGCATCACTCTGCTTATTTTCTGTTCATTTTCAGTGAGACTCAGAGAAGTGAGGATGCTGTGTCCATGCTCTGTAATGTTTTCAGGGTCTAATATTTCCATTGTTTCAGTGAGACAGACTGAAAAAGAGGGATTACTGAAAATGGAAAAGGCTGTCAGAACGTGGGATGCTGTGAAGCCGGGGCAGAATATAGGACAGAGTGGAAATACTGCCTTTGCTGAAATGAGATGGAGCTGTGCCAGGCAGCAAAAAAAGGGATTGTCAAAACAGCAGCGCACTCCCCCTCGGAGGCATTCCTGGCGCGGGAGAGAAGGGTCTGCCCACTGCAGGGAGATGGAGGCCTTCCCTCTCGGTGGGATGCAGCGCTTGGAACTGGCCGGCAACAGCAGGGATGTAATTAGCGCTGACACAAAACACAAGGCAAGGCTTTTGGCACTTGTTTTTCAGTTTTGACAGAGAGGAAAATCATAAGAAAGGTGGCTTTTTTGTTGTTGTTTGTTTTTGTTTGAGTTTTTTGCCTTTTGCTTTTTCCTTTCTCCTCTCTCTCTCTCCCCCCTTAAATAGCTTTCTCTCTTCAAATTACCTGAAATCACTGGGTACATGGGCCACGTTCCATGGTGCTGCCCACTCCTCCACACTTGTCAGCCTGGAAAAAAAAGGTGTACTTTATTGAAATATTAAACGAAATGAGAACAGGAATTTAAATATAATGCTCCATCTGCTCACAGGCAGATGAAGAAGTTTCAGTAGCTGAAGACGTAACAGAAAATTTGGAGTGTGAAGGAGGAAATAAACTGAATGCAAAGGAGCATGCAGAGGGGAACTAAGCTATGTAGCAGGGTACAGGTAAATTAAAGTGGCTGAACTGTTTTTGAAATGGAAACGGCATCCGTCTGTTCTCTGTCTTGCTTATATTGTTGTCCAGAGGTCCAGTTGAGAAACCTGTCTCTCACTGTGCTAACCTCAGTAAAAACACTGTAACTCAGTGTCTCCCACCACTATTGCCCAGCATCTAAGCAAAAGCATTCTCTCAGTTCTAATTTGCTTTTTCACTTTTATGTTGCCTGCTCTTTGTAGGTCATGTGTAAGCAATTTTTTCTGCTGCTTTTTCTAGGAGGTTAAGTAATTAACTTGAAGGAGAATGGGAAGCTGTGATCTCGCCTCACTTTGAAAGGCCATTTCCTGAGATTTCTGCAGCATTCTTCGTCTTCCTCTGAAATTTCTTATACTGAATTCTTGCATGGGGAGTTGATATTCTTGACATAAAAGCCCCAGCTGAGATATTTTTTGATTGTGAAGCATCCTATGGAATATTATACTCCTAAAGGGACTTTAACAATGATAGAGTGAGGCGTGATGAAATATTGAAATGTTTTGTTTTGAGGCTTGTTTTTTTCTAATGGCTGAGCCCTGTCTACTTGTACCCTGCTATGATGGGTGTCAAAGTTTGCTAATGCACACATAGCCTGAATATTTCAGATTGTGCTTAATGGCTCAGTGGTTAGAGAATGCAGTCCTGGAGTTCCTGAAATGTGTCTAGATCTTCTGGATGTCACTACATGAAATAGTGACCCCATAACTGGTAGAAACTTGACTTGTCATCTAAAATCTGGATTTATTTAAGGTGTAGCTGACCTCCCAAATATGAATTCAGTACCATTCATCATTTTCATCCATGACTTTGAATAGCTTCTCCAGTCTGTCTCTGCTGTTGTCAGTCTGACAGATTTGTTCTTTACAGGGTTAATTGAGAATACACTCTGGTTCCTACATATGAAATCTGCACATTAAAATCGATGTGGATTTCTACCTACACTCCTTGTTCACAGAATCCCTTCTGTGAAGACCCCGCACTGTTAAAACAGTTGCTGGATTTATTCTCTGTACCAGATGCCAGTAATGAGGTGGAGAGGAAGAATCATCCATCCATTCTTTTCAATGAGCAGATATTTTCCTTCCTATTTTTCTAATTGATATACCTTACCCTTCAATTTTTTAAAATAATTTTCTCATTCCTTTCTCCTTGGTTTATTTTTCCCTTAGATACACATCCCAGTTTACAGTGCTGCTTGCTCTTCTTAAGTCATGGTGTAGTTTTGACTTTTACTCACATGGAGGATATCTGTTTCCAGTATTTCCAGCCCTGAAATAAATGCCTGTAATCATTAAGTGCTGCTTATATTTTTATTTTTATTTTTAATCTGGAACTAGTGCATCTTCCAGCTTCCTCAACTCCCTTATAATTTGTTTAGCATGAACACTTTCTGAAAGCAATACTGGGTACAGGCACCTTACTTTTTTTTTTTCCTTTTTAAGAGTTCTCATTTCCATCTCTAGTGTGGATTTTTATGCACCAGAAATGATTGCAAAGCGACCTTTTCCTCAGCCCGTGTTTCTCAATCAGTCTTCCCTTCCCATGTTCTTTGTCTTGTCACAACAAATAATCAACAGTTCCAGATAATGTTGTAATTAAAATTTCCTCAAGGAGTAGTTGTTAGGGATGCTTTTAAGTATACTGAGAAATGTCGGGGGTTTGCTGGGAAAGAGGAAACAGAGGAATTCGAGGCAATAGAAGATAATAACCGGGCCCGCCGCCCCCGGGAGGGCGGGTCCTTGTGACGCAGCCCGGCAGGGCGCTGCTTTGGGCTCCGTCCGCAGCATCCCCGGAGCACCCCCGGAGCAACGCGGCTCCCCGGGGTTCCCCCGTGTCTGGGACACGTCCCGCTCTCACCGCCTGCATCGCTTCGGGCTGGCGGTGCTGGCCGGGCCGGGCTCCTTGGCTTGCCGGGGTGGCAGTCTGGGGTGTTCTCTCCTTGCTCTGGCTGGTAGCCCCAGAGGGGACTGACAGATCAGAGAGGAACTCCCCCTTCCCTTCCCCACAACCCGAGTTTTCGCTGCTATTGCCTGCACTAAAGTCAGGCTCTGCAGGCACTCTTAGCCATGTATACATAAAGTTCACTTTATTGCATGTTTGTTTTGTAAAAAAAGTAATGAAAATTTGGTTAATAATAGCATATTTGTTTCTGCTCAGCCATTTAACTCCTTAATGCCTCAGATTTTTTTTTTTAAACATTATTTAATCCAACCCATCCACTTCATTAATTTGGCCTGGTACCCTGTGTTTTTTGCTCCTCCTAAATGAAAATAAAGCATGGCGGAGCAGCAGTCTCTGTTGTGAGTATTCAGGGAATTCAGAGAATCTCTTTGGAAAATAGATGCTAGCTCACCCAAGATAGAAATCGTGGCTTTAGTTCAACACCTCATTGCAACAGTGTCAGTCTGCTGGCATTGACTGCTGGAAAGGGCAGCTGTCTTTAAAATGCATAAAATCAGATTGGAGGGAAAAGAGGAAATTACCCTGGGTCATCCTGCAAAGACCTACAAACAAAAGTAAGAAACATCTAGAATGAGGTAAAGGAAAGATGAAGCTTAAAAAAAACATTTATAACAAGGAAAGCACAGAATGGGCTCTCAAGTGATGTGAAGGCCTCTTGTAGTTGAATACCTCATTAGGAAGCTGCATGGGAACGAGGCACCTAAATATCTTAAAACATGGTCCCAAACAACTAGGATTTTAAGATGTCTGAAAAGGGAAGTGATCTTCTGTTTCAGGATATGAAAATGTGGGCCGAACAGTTACTTTCCACTCCATGTGTTTAATATTTGTGTCATCAATCACCAACCTAGGAAATAATAGTAAAGATTTATATTCTGTATGGTTCTGTACTGGTTTATTCTGAAAAATATGGAAGGAGGAGGGATATTAGAGGTCCTACTTTATGAATTAAATGTCTTGTAAGTGGAAGTTGTATCCTGTGAAGTGATTGGCTCTGAACACATGTAGTGCTCTATGGGACTATCCCAATGCTTGATTGGGTGGGTATGTGTGTGTCCCTTGTGAAATCAAGGCACATCCTAGTTCAGCCTAGAAAAGCTCAGAGGCTGGGGCAGAAGCATTCAAGGTGTACAGAAATACTCTTTTCTGGTGCAGATATTTCAGTATTTTCTTCCTTTAAAAAGACAAACCCAAGCTTTTTCATTCAATCCTAGGCATGACAAATTTGAAGTTTTAGAAGAAAACTGCTTTTGATTTATGATGCTGAGCTAAATTTTAAGATGGTGGGGAGGAAAAAAAGGCATTCCAAAGGTAAAATCTGGAGTTAATGCTAAAAAAATTCAGTATCTAGACAAAATTATGAGTAGCTAAGAATAGGAATTCAAAAACTACTCTGCCCTCTCGGTACATTGCTACCATGACACTACAGTAATTTATTGCTGCAGAACATTCCCTTCTAGAACTCTCTAAATATTTTAAGGAATTTCAATTACATATTGCAGGGGAGCATCTTTAAAAGCGTTCAGGTTTGCTAGCTTTAAGGACCTTAGAGGAATCCATATGCAGAAAAGCAAACAAACTCAGTGAGAAATGTACACTGTTTAATTAAAGTACTAGGATTTGGCACATTCTTTTTCTTACTATGACTTATTAAGGAAAAAATCCCTGCATAAAATCCCTTAAGTGTACAGATAGATTTTTTTTTCTTTTGAGCTTTGTACAAATGGTTTGTATTGTCACCAAAAGAAAGTCATAGACTTGGATGTATATTTTGTTCTTTTCATATGTTCATGATTTATGGACTGTATTGCACCATTTATACGATCAGCAGTTAGTTAAATGCTCATTGTCCTGAGAAATGTTGAATTCATTATGAGAGAGAGGAGTAATAGATTTCCTATCTTCATCTCAGTAATCAGTTGTTATGATAGATGCTCAATTGCTGTGGATGCAGGCAGACAGGAGAGCTGCTCGTGAGGAGAATTGCCACCCTCAGTGCCAGTCAGAACTCGCTGGCTCTCAATTTTCATATGGAAACACACATTTTTGCTGCACAAGTGTACATAACTAGGAGGTGTCGTTTCCAGCCTTTTACAGTTACACAGTAGGTATTTTCAACACAAAACAACTCTCCTCCTTGCTCTTCATGCGAATCTTTAATGATTTCAAAGAGTATGATTAAAAAGGGGAGGAAGGCTTGGATGCTTCAGTAACTTGGTAAGGGCTCAGTTATAGCTGTCAGTCCTGTACTGCCTGTTTCTGCAGTGCAATGCATGGTACTTCACAGCAAGTTAATGCTATGTCAAGCATAGCATTCAAAATTTTAGTTTGGGAGGCAGTAAATAGTGTTTCTGTTTTCTGACATTTACTTGGGAGCTGGACTTTTCCTGTGATGTTCTTCACTTTGATGCTGGACTCTGCTTTTGCTTGCTTTGCGAAGCTGCATAATATAAGTACGATCGATCTTTAGATATTTGCTTCCTTTTAGAGCCTAAACTGAGCCTACTGCTGGCAGATTAAGGTTGAAAGGAGTTGTGAGAGGGTTAAGCCTCTACCATAATGATAAGTAACAGAGCCCTTTTGGGGAGTAATGCAGAAGTCTTGGTGCATCAGGAAAGACGTTCTCAGTCCTTGTTGATTTCTCTCATATCAGGAATCAGCACTGCAAAGGATGATCTTGGGCATGATTCTGAGCTTTGTGGACTAGACTTGGCTATACAGCTCAGTTAAGTCCTCCATCTCTGCTTGCACCAACCTAGCTTCTCCCAGTGAGTACAGCAAGGGATATGCACTGCGGGAGCTGATGAGATGCTGTGCCTATCTCTTACATAGGTATGATCACTATTAAAAATTTGTTCCAAGTTTTGATCTTGCTGGCATCAGTGCTCTCCTAAAATCAACCAGCAAAGAAAATGTAGCTGAGAGCAATGTGGCTATTTATTTTTACAGCCTCTTGTATTTGTGGTCTCAATGGTGGGACCTCATGGTATCAGTGCTCTATGGTATCAGCACATCTCTCAACAGGCACTCAGCTCACCAGCTAGGCCTGGGCTGTGTGGTACTAATTAATTCTAAAGAAGGATAGGTGGAATTCAGGTATGATATTATTGGTACTGAGGTAACTGAGTGACATACCAAAAGAATTTCAAATTGCTAGCTCAGTTGTGAGCATAAAGGACTCTGGCTTGTTCTTCTTAAATACTCTCTTTCTGTATTCCCTTGGCTGCAACTAAACTGCAGAATATTTACCTGCTTGATTGTTGTTTGTAAATCTAGTCTCTTCCCTTCCCCCATCCCCTAAATCTTCCTTAGATGCCGAGAGGACAAAATAGCATACAAGAAAGTGGCTGTAAAACATTTCTTTTCTGTTCTGCCGCTCTGTGTAGAGCTTTTTGTGGCACTCAGGGGTGCAGTAGGGCTTGAACAGTCCAGACAGTGTGCCAAGGCATATTCCTGTAGGACATCGCTTGAGATCCCTGCTCGTAAACCCTGCCTGCAGAGCTCTAACTGGAGAGAGAAGGAGAGAGAGGGGGAAAGAGAGAGGGAGAGAGGTGAAACAGAGGGAGGACACAGAGGTGTGATTAAGGACTTACAGAGAAGACAGAGAGACAAAACTGAGGGAGAGAACATAGTGAACAGATTGATAGAGAACAACCTCCCAGGGCCAGGCTGAAGACAAAGGGGCTGAAACAGAGAGTAAAGGAAAAAAGGTAATTGCAATTTTGGGGTATTATATTAAGATGAAAAGCTGGGCCAGTCCCAACCAGCCTATGTGTAAAGTCCAAGAGCTGGCTGGAAATCAGGAGGCAGAGGCTGTGAAGAAAAGGGAGAGGTATTAGAAAGGAAGGTTGGCCTTGAGAGCAATAAAATTTGTGCAGGATTGAAAACTGTTCAGCTGGGAAAGTGTGTTTGGTTGTGGACAAAATGCTCAGAAATCTACAGGGAGAGATGGGAAAGGCCTTTTGCAAAGAGGCAGTGTGAAGAGCTTTGCAGAGAGAGAATTTTTAACAAAGTAAAAAGGGTGGTGACTTCACTAAAAAGTGCTTGATGCTTACCAGAGTTTCATTTCAGGCTACTTGCCTGGATATGTATACACAGATTTAGGGGCACAGCTTTACATGTGTGAAAGAAAAAGAAGTGGGGCAGAGGGCTTGGTCTACCTTCTTTGCTGGTGTAAATATCTGGAAATCAGACTTACCTGGATGTAAGAATGCAGAATTACTGCTGTTATAGTAGCTTATTAGCAACTCAGGTTTTCACTCTTGGAACCAGGAGAGTCTGAGATAATGGAAAGAGAAGTCAGTGGAGCTCTTGTGAGCCTTGCTAGTGCAGAATCTTCCTGGATGTTTTTAGTTATGAATCAGCTTCATCTTGATTTCTAATGATTGATTTGGAAGCTAGTGCCCATTTGTGAGAAGCACTTTTATACTGATATTATTGTAATGTGTTGTTAGTCTCATAATTTATTTCTGTTTGGCTAGCTATTCTCAGGCACGTGCAGTCTAAAATTGAACATAAATTCCATACCACCTATGGTGTTAAATACCAATTTTAATGCAGATTTTTATTGTATTTGGCTGTGATTGAACAGAAACTAAAGAATACAGGCAGCATTAAGAGACTCTTTAGAATTTCAGCCAGTCCCCTCATTCTGGCTAGGGGCATAATGAGAAACTGGAATCAGGATAAGTGAATGGGGCTGTTAAGGGGACTTCGAGGTTCCTTTTCTTCCCTTCTTCAATTCCTTGAAACAGTCGTTAAATTATGGATAAACTCTCAATAAGAACAAAAGAGTGAAAGAATAACAGCTGAATTTTTAGACTCTGATGACCTAAAAAATTGCTTTGCAGACATAAAGAAACATAAAGGATTGATATGTATGAGTGTAAACATCCAGACATTGTACTGTCTTTTTTCAGATTCAGCTTCTGATATTCACATTCATGAATAGCCCATTTCAATGACATTACTGGGACAAAATCCCTGTGAGTGTAATTCCTGTTACCTCACTAACATCACTTAAAGTCAGCATCTCTACATAGACTTGGATTTGCTTGATGAATTTTGTGAAGTTTGTGTTATACATGCAACAAGATATGTCTGCTGTCACTGTATGGGTGTGTATTGGAGTCTGGTGGCAAGTCTTGTCAGCTGTGTGGGGAGAAGGCTGCAAAGGGCAGAGTAGAGCTTGACCAAGCAGCAAAGGACCCTATGAGGTGTTCTCTGTGGAGAGAGAGTTTGTGAGTAGAGAGTGTTGCAGAACAGCAGCTAAGGACTTCCAAGGAAGGGTGCTCAGAAAAGCACTGGATGCCTTAAAAGCAGGTCAGCAAATACCCTTCTGTGAATTTGAAAGGCACTGTGAGCACCAGACAAGCAACTTTATTTAATGTGGCTTGTTCAGCAAACTAACATTGAGCTAAGTGAGGGAGTAAGAAACAGTTAACAAACTGCTGCAAAAATGAGAGGTTTATTACAGTTGGAAAGCATGAAACTTTACAACTACACTATTAGTTTTCTATCAGGGGCCAAAACAAAGGGGGAACACTTGAAACACATAGATTTAAAATTTAGGAATTGCACAGGTAATTTGGAATTCTTCCTTCAGAACCAGATTGTAATGGGCATCAGAGACCCAAACTGTGAACAGAGATGTTTGAATATCCTGAGTTTACCTTAGAAAACCAGTAAGGATGGAGGAGGCCACAGCACAGAGGCCGACCAGACTGCAGATGCTGGAAGGAAAACCAAGGCGATGATCCCCTGAATCGGGGCTGCAGCCTATCACAAGCCCGTGGGAGCACAGGAGGCAGAGCAAAACTGATGACTCCAAGGGGAAATGTGCCAACATGCACAGAGCTCTCTTTAAATGCTGCCCCAGCACACCGTGCTATCTGCATGTGATGGCTTTCAGCAGGCTGTGTGAAATTATTTGGTAGCCTTAGCTTCCTACCACAGAAATGCCAAGCTTCTTAAGCTGCTTAACAGGCTTGGCGAAGAGGATAATGATTAACCATTTATTAAAGTCAGCCCCTCCAGGTCAGAATGAGGGATATTGGTAGTGAGAAAGCTCGTGCTGCTCTTGCCTTCCCAGTGCCTTTTATGCAGATAGAGGACTTTAGCCTTTGGGGATACAGTCAGTGGTATTAAATTTACTTAAAAGTATGAAGTGCCTTCATTTCAGTGCTGAATACCACTGTGGGCCTTTGTAAACTTCCCCCATGCAGTCTGAATCTCCTTAAAGGCAGACATGCACTGGTTTCTCAGAAAAGCTCTACTGAGAGCATGCAGTGTACATGTCAACTTAATTAATTGAATTTGTTTAAAATATGATCAATGGTGTGTGAAATTGTATAACTATTCCATAAATACACGTTGTTAATTAATTAATATTTTAATTAAAGGGTAATTGGAAACTCATTGCGTTACTACCTTTTTTGAAGGACATGAATGTGTCTTTACCTCATATTCACTGATTAGACCAAAACCCCCTTTTTAAAAAAGAAGATATTGAACTAGAAGCCCAGAAGATTTAAAAAAAAAAAAAAAAAAAAAAAAAAAAAAAAAAAAAAAAAANAAAAAAAAAAAAAGGAAAAAAAAAAAGAAAAAAATGGCACACAATGACAGCTATGTCCCAGTTTGCCATAGGAAGGAATTTGGCTGCCCTTTAAAATCTTCGCTTTCAATCAGCCTTCAGTTTTTCTAATATCCTTCATGTCTCTAATTCTGGGAGAGTGATTGTGTCTCTGGGAGTTTTGCCTTGAAATGTCTCTCTGGATAAAGAACTTGGAACAAAGTGCTGTGGACTAGTTGTTGGTTGAGAGAGGTTGGTATTAGCAGTTTGTCAGATCTAGACATAAATCCCTCTTTTCCCCTCGTAATAATTTTCCTCCTTCAGTTTACCTGTTTATTTTGAAGACTATCCATATTAACAAACCCCAACTCCCTATTACTCACTGCCAGAATAGCACACCAATCCCCAGACCACTTTTTGCAGCTGCTGGTGTGGAATAAATGAAAAGAAATGACTGGAAACCAAGAGAGAAATGATTGTGGCCCTTATCTTGCCCCTGGAAATTCATATATAATTCATACTGAAGCCAAGAGGCTAGGAAAGGGAAATTTGAGGCCTGCCTGTGAAAAATTATCAAGGGCCCACCAATTAAGGCCCTAATTCTGCAAACTTGCAATTAAATGTGAATGCCTTCCTTGAAGGCAGTGGAAAGGGTGCTGCTTGCTGGTCTAAACTGAGCTCATGCTCTTGTTTCAAGCTTTGGGATGTAAACAAATATGAACCAGGGAATTCTGGACAGTAGATAGTTATTCTGCATGTTTTGATCTTCTATTCACCTGGCAAAATTAAACTAGTAAGTTTCTGCAATTGTTAACCCCTGTGCAGCTGCCCTCTGCTTGCTCCTGGATGCATCAAGAGCTAGTAAATGTTGTTTGACTGTGACTGGTCTAAAATGTTGGTGGTTTTTGATTTCTAACCTGTCCTGCAGTACCATTCCCACTGTAGACATAGAAGGTCCCAAGAGAAATCCTAAGTTCATCACAGTGACAGCACATTGGTGTGTGACATAAGAGGATTATATGAGACTAGCATAGAAAGAACAAGGAATACCATCCCTAGCAGAGGAACGAGTAAAATCTAAGTCGCTCAGGAGTAGATTACAGCACATTTAGGAATGGCAAAGGGCCCAGTGTGCATCTGTTTGCACAGGAAAACTTACACAGCTTTTCAGTGATTCATAGATTTTTTAAAAAAAACAAAATTTGAGATTTAAAGTATTTTTTGAATTCCTAATTGCAAAACTGAGCTCACTGTGTTGTATTCTCACAGAAAAGCTACCCTTATTTGTCTTTAAATCCAACAGTGAATCACAAGGCATGCCTGACTTATTCATGTGTGACATGTCAGGTGCATGAGAGCTTACATCACATGCTATGCTGATGCATAAAATTTTTAAGCCTGTCCTTGACAACTGAACAATTCAGCAACCTGGACACAAGCTGCAAGAATCAAAAAGTAGGACAAAATTACAACTGTTTATACAGCTTTGCACAATGCCATAGCAATATGTTTTGCAAGAAGAAATATTTACTGAGAGTAAACACAGTTTAGGATGAGATTTAATGTCTGTGTCTTCTCTGTGGATATCCACACACAGAATGCTGGGTTTAATGCTGCTTGAAGACCCTGACCTTTTTCATTGGTGAATCCTCTGTTTTTTGAAGGTACAGGAACATTTGGGGTAAGAGAAAGTGTCCATGACATGAAGAAATACTTGCATAAGCAAAAGGGAAATTTAATGTAAGTTCTACTTCTCTTTTTTTGCCATACTGCAGATTGTTTGACAAGAGTGATACCAATTAGTGCCAACGATAGCATAGTTTATGATACTGACATCTGTCCAAGAGAAACTAGCCCAAAAACATCAAGCTTATTTTGCAGATGTCGCTGAATAATCATTAGGTGGTGATAATTTTCAGTTGCCCAGTGGGGAAAGGTTCCAGCATATTAAATGGTTGCAGTGAGAATTTTCACTTGAGACAGCAGGCTGAGGGTTTGCAATCCATCTTTTCCTGCCTTGCAAAGCATAGGAGCAGAAGGAATGGTCTTCTCAGCAAGGCTGAAGAAAGTCTGAAATATTTGTAGGGTTCTGTGTTCTGACTGGATTTACAGGTCCAAATTTATTTTGGGGCTAGTTACACTGATATCTCTGAAGTTTTCTTTGTTTGTCTCCATGCTGAATTTGCATCAACAAAAAATGATCATTGAGTAATGGACATTTTATTACATTCAGGAACTAGGTAAATGTTGGGGTGATTTTAGCTGTCATCTGTTTCACGTATTTTTATACCATCTGCAAACACTCAAACTTGCAAAATTGAAAATACAAACATCCATATATAACGAGTCACCTAAAAAATGGCTCGATTTTTTTCTCCTCCCAGGAATGTTGTCAAAAGACAGGGTTCAGTGGAAGCTATAGCCACACAGCAGCTCTGGTCGCTGAGCTTCCCATTTAAGTGAATAAAAATGAAATTAGGTGTCACTGGACATTCATGTGGCTTGCATTTAGAGATCCAAGGATATCCTAAGTTATACTGGGAGCTGTATATCTTTATATATCCTTTTAGGGTTTTTTTTGTTTAACTCCAGAATTATCTCCCTAAAAGAGAACATCTCTCACAATTTCCAGACAAAGCCTTAAATTTGGAAGGGACAAGTCCATGCAATACTCATATCAGACTCAAACTAAGAAACGAGTGTGAATAAATCTAAGCTGCTATTTTGTGTACTTCTAGATTCCTCAACCTCTTCCTGGCAGTGATAAAGGGATTCCTTTCTGTGTAAATCCAGGAGAAGGACAAAGCCTTGAGTGAAAATCTTGTCCCTTCTCACACCTCAGTGTAGAATTGACACCTTCTTACACATCTGCTCTGAAATTAATCCTCTTGGTCTACCTGAATCTGAAATAGTCTAACATGGAGTAATTTACATGGATGAGGGTCTGAAAGAGATGTGTAGCAAGAAAGACAACAATCGGAAGGATATAAAAAGATAGAAACTAAAGTAAGGGGTAGCTTATTTATAATTCAGATTTACTTAGATTTGTATGTGAATTTGGCCCTTACTCTGTGAGGGAGAAAGCAAGACCTCATTGTTATTTCCTGTTGCTAGATGTAACAATTGTAACAATATCAGTATTTTAAAATTCGTATGTACTTGGTTTTACAAGGGAATTACAAAATACATACGGTTCTTCTTTTATTTTTGAGTTGCATGCTGGGAAAACAATGCAGTCATGTAGATATGAACAGAAATCACTGCTGCCTGTTAAAACAAATTAGGAAACATGCTTTCAAATCTTAATATAATTTCTAGAGGAAGAAGCCTCTTGACTTGAATGGTAAAGGTCTGAAAATGGTCAGACAGAGTCATAGGAGCTAAGTGGGGATCCCAATTACAGATTAGTAGTAATGCAAATGTTGCTGCAGAGGGACCTCTCAGCTTCTGCAGCTCAGGAGCTGTGTCTGTGCCTAGAGCACAGGCATAGAAAACCTCCCTTTCATTATTGTTTTTAATTATCTGCACACTGACAGAGCTGGAATACCTGCTGCACACTGAGGCCCTTTGTGCAAACCCATCAGCAGAGACTATGCAGCCAAAGCCCATATCTTTTGCCTTCTGCAGGTCTTTCAGCTGAATTTTGCTTTCATGCAGACTCCTTTCTTTCCCGTTTACTTTTTATCTTCACTGGCTATTTCCCCTGCTCCACTGAACACACACAACACATGCAGCTTTATGTGATGACACCAGGTTTTGGCCATCCAGCTGTGATCCTGAAGTTCTCATGTGCAGCTGCAAGACTCTTGTGTTACTGTGAGGAAGGGAGGCTGTGCTGCACGAGGATGGCCTTGGGGCACAGACACCTTAGTGATGAGTGGTGTGTGTCTAGACTCCTCCCCCTTCATAAAGGAGCTTGCAGGTTTGGAGGAAGAGCAAGAAGCTGACAAGCTCTTAATTAAACTCAGGAATGAGGTGTTAGTCTGTTCTCTGGTCTTCTCATATGTTAGACATGTTCAGCATCCCGTTGTTCTTGTTGCTTATCCCTGTGTTTTTCCTATGTACTTAGCAGGCATGATAAACCTTCAAGGGAGGGCAGAGCAACCAGGAAAACAAAGAAGAAGAGTTGGCAAAGGGAAGCTCGCTTTCTTGTAGACAGTCACTGAAACTAATCCCCTCTGAGGAAATACTGCCAAAGTTATATTTCGAGTTGTGTTTCCAACTAGAGGCTGCATAGTTTGAGACCATGTGAAAACATACAATTCTACTGGTGTATCTATGATTTAGACCTACTTGGTCACGTGTAGCACTGGAAGAATAAAAGGGACTGGCTGAGCAATCTGTGTGCTCGGGGGTGGGAGAACCCAGGCCAAAGCATATGGACAAGGTGAGTACAGGCAAAATGAATACCCACTGGGCAACAGTAAGGAGTGGTAACTGGAACTAGTCAGAAACAGGGAAGTGCAAGGAAACTTTGCCCAGGTTTTTGGCCTCTTGGCAGTGCAGAGCCATTCTAACATGACAGGAAAGAGGCAGGAAGAAGGTACCTGAGCCCCTCTTCACATGAGCAGCTTTTGCCCATTGCAGAGCCCTTGCTTCCAACTCAGCCTCATTGTGAGGAGTCTGAGGAATGATTAATAGCAAAGGATGCAGGCAACTTCTGATGGATGCTCTTGAGCTATCAGGGCTTGTGATAATGCAGATCCTCCTTGTTCACCTTACCTGCTTTCCTGACGGCTCTGTGCCAAAGATTCATGTGGCAGCAAATTTCTACCTGTTGTAGACACATGAAGGATGACTTGTATATATGAGGGCAAAAGGTACCCTTTTGTCAACAGAGAAGCAGGCAGATGAAAGCAAGAGTACAGCCTGGAAAAAGCTGTGTGGGTGAGGATGAGGGGAAGCAGCAAAGTTGGTTAAAGCTGGTCTGGGGAGTGAGAACCAACTGCACAAATGCATCAGCAGGAAATAGGTGCTTACAGAGAGCAAATGGATTAATAAGTGAGGAGGAGGAGGAAAGGAGTGATGAGGAAAGTCATAGCAACACTATACTTCTTTTAAAATAAAGGAAGACTGGAAAGTAATACAGATCTCAGGTAGATAGCACTTTGAAAGCATCGAGGGGATAGCAGGAATAAATGCAAATCAGACGGCCCACATCATGTGTGTATCCACATGAAGGCATGTGGATACATACAATTCAGCATCGAAAGTCACTCCAGGACAGCAATAAAGGGACAAACTTAGTGAATTGCTAATCACTGTTCCTCAGAAATCACTGAGAGCTGTGGCAGCTCCGGAGGGCAAGGGAGGGGGAGAAGAGAAGGTGAAATTCCACCCTGAGCCTGGCAGGGCTGAGCAATTAAAGCCCAGTCAATCCAGGAGCAGTCCTCTGGGAAATAACACAGCAAGTGAACAGAGCAAAGAAAAATCTTTCAGAAAAAAAGGAAATGATGAATGGTGGCAGGTGGCCTGGTGCAGCTCTTCTCAAGGTGATAGGAGCAGTGCAAAGTGAATTCCTGAAAGTTAAGCTTTGAACCCTGTGTTGTGATGTGGATCTTTGTGTTGTTCTCTGGGCAATTCAAAAGGGCAGTGTAGAGGGAAGCTTTACATGGATATATCTGCAAGGCACTTCTAGTTTTTGTTGTGGGGAGGGAGTCCAGCGGGGGGAAGGCAAATTCTATTTGGGAGTTAATAAGGTGTTTAAACATTGATTGTACTAAATATCATAATGATATATACTGTGTGAATTCATACCAGTAGCACTGTGCCATTTAGGATCTAAATGAATACAGGAAAAAAAGGAATACAGAATTCAAGGGACAAAACAAGTGGTAAGGGTTTAAAAGGTATTTTAATTTCCTATTGCAGTTAGCCCATTTTTCAAATGTTTGCCTGATGTTATTTCATCCCAAATCATCTGCATTACACAGCAAGGGCTATGTTTTCAATTGGAGTCTTCCTCTAACTAACCCAAGGTTTCTGCCCTGAACCCCAGAAACCTTAGCAGCTTAAACACTGCCAAAATCCGGGATGTCTCTGCAGAGCATTTAAGCTTTGTCAAGTTTTGCCAATTTTTTTTACTGAAATGCTGATTTCTGGTTATCTATGACTGAGAATACAATTATGGTTAGACCTTTACCACAGTAAGAATTGGATTATGGCTGGAACGGCCCACATCATGTGGTTTTAGTCAGGTTTGGTTTTAACCTGGATCTGATTTTGGAACACGATTTGGGCTTATTTGTACCATTGCATACATGCTGATCCCAGGGAGAGCCAGGGGAAGGGATCAAGAAGGTACCTTGGAGAGGTCAGGGTATTATTGCCCCAATGGCAGCAGCAAGGATCCCCAGTGACCACTGTGCTTTCAGGATTCATCATGTTGATGAGTCAGACAGGCCAGACAATTTCAGTTTGCTTGTCTTTCACTTTTTGCTCTTGGAGAGTTTTAGCATTTTATTTTTTCTGGGAAGCGAGGTCATGTAGGGAAAAAGGAAGGGCAGCTGGGATTTTTTAGGCATTTTAAAAATTTTTATCCATCAATGTGGCTCTGAGTGGCTGGAATTCAAATGCAGTGATACAGCGAACGTAACAAAGAGATATCAGGAAAACTGGATAGCTGGAAAATAAGAGTGGGGAAAGTAATAAAAATGAGGATCAGATTGGAAAAAGAATGCAAAATACTTGATGTGAGGGCAGAGTGCTTGGGAAGGGCAGAAAAACACAGAAAGCTCAGAGATTTCTAGCAGGTGTTGAGCCTGATGCACACATCCTTTGCACAACAGCGAGTGGCTAGGCAGGGAGAATACAAAGAAGCATGACTGACATAAGCACAGTCACCATGCCAATGAGCACAAGTGGCTGTATATATTAATAGGCCAGAGGGAAGATGGGAATGCAACAGGAGTGCAAGCTACTGAAGGTGAGCTCTATCATCAGCAATATGTGGAAGTAGTGTGAGAAACTGACATCTGATTGCACTGCTCGCTCTCTCTGGGGAAAGAGGGCTTTTCAGGTATTTTGGAAATGTGCCTCCCATAGACAGCTCAGGTATTCTGTGGTTGGAGCAGGGGGTGCTGATGGTGGGACTAGGTAACATGCAGCTAACAGTGGAAAATTACCCAGCAGAGCTGAGCCTCTGCAGCAGCTGGGGACAGATGTTTTATCATCAGGATGGCCTTTATTGGCTGGGGTTAGAGAGCAGCCTGCAGCCAATGACTCCAGAGCTCCATCTGCTCTCCAGGGCACCATAGCAGGGAGCCACCCCCTGCACCTGGTGAACAAACCTGGGCTGCTGTGCCTCAGAGGGGCTGAGCCCAGACGGCCAGTTTCAGCTCATATGACACAGCTTAGGCTTCCAGAATTTAAACTCCCTGCATTGTGCTTTCCCTTATTTCTAAAACATAGGCACAGATAGGAATGCACTCACTATTTTCTATCCTGATCTGAATGCCTTGGTACCCTTCCCCATATCTCTAGCAGTGTAGCTGTTCTCTTTCTGTGGACTATCCTGGCCCTCTCAGTGTGTTAATCACTGAGCACAGTAAACATGCAAATGGCCAAGGATGTTTTAACACTGGGGACTGCTATTCTCCCTGCTGATTGACAGCCAGGCCCCCACTGGGACATTGGTTTTCATGGTATGAGGGTGAATGGATATGTAGATAAACAGCAGAGTTTTCATAAATGTTTTGGGAGCTATTGTGTGTCTCTGTGCATGTACTCACACATGGACTGCTTGCTCCACATGGGAGACCTCTTTGCTCTCCAAATGCAGATGGTTTCTGCATCTGTGGCTCTTCATTTATTGCTGTGGCTTCTCATCACTTCCCTCTGGCATTAGAGCCACCTTCCACAGAATTTGCTCTTGCTCAGTAAGCAGACTCCCAGTTTGGTGCTCCACGCCTGTGGTTTTCTTTGCTTTGTGGAATATTGGCAAGCCATTTGCCTACTGAGTTAGAAGCATCTCACCTGATTTCATCCTTTTTATTCAGTCCTTCAACCTGCCAATGGCTGCTTCTGATTGAGAAACATCTGCCTCACAGTTTTTTTCCTGCCAGTAAGGTTTCCAGCCCTTTTATTTCCTTGCAAAAAGCTCTCTGTTGTGTTTGCACACATATTACATAGCACTTGGTGGTGTAGCAAATCTGACAGGTGCAAATGTGAAAAAAAAATAGTTTCTGAGATATTTAAGAGCAAACTCAGCAATTTTGTCCACTTTTAGTATTTGTGTTTCTTTGAGGGAATTCTTTTCCTTTATTAGAAACAGCTGAAGATGTCCTCAGCTGAATTTTTGGTTGTTCATTTTTTAGCAGGTTTCTACAGGTCTTTGTGATTCCTATCTTCATTCTCTTTTCCTTGAAGAGGTGGGTAAGGAAAACTTGCACGAAAGTGCTAAAATGCATGCATGCAAAAAAAAAAAAAAAAAGTTGTGATATATGCCAGCATAATAGCAAGTAGTGAAGAGGGAATTTAGTAGGCTGGAGGAGTTTTCTAAAGCCCTACTCAACATTTAATTTTATGATTCTTAATGACAAATGGTGATTGTGAATATTCATGAATTTTTCCCTGGGTTAATGTCATAACCTTTGCAGTAAAAAGGCTGTTTTCACCGGTAATAACTACCTTTCAATTCATTTATGCTTGTTTTTTTCTTTTTTTTATGAAATAGACCCCAAATTAACATTCAAAATGCAGAAAGTAATTTTGTGTGTTTGTTTGCTAGGGGGAGGGGACAATGTATTTTATAAGTCTTATCATGTTATGTTTTTATTGAAACAATGCAGTTCTTTACTTTCAAATTCTTGAATTTTTATCTCAGCATTATTAGAGTGCTGGAAAAGATGTCTCAATTCAGCTTTACGAAGAGACAACCCAGCGTGTAGTATGAAGGATTTTTTTCTCTTTTTAAGCATGAAGAATTTGCCTGTCCTTGGTTTTTTCTCAGTTATTCTAAGCATTCATTTAGTATTTGATCAGTAATTACCTTATATCCTTTCCCCTGGACAGTACTCCCTCTTCTCCTTCCTTTTTCCTGCCTGTGATTATATTTGGTGCCTTGCAGTCATTATGTCTTACTCTGCTGCACTGAACTGCATGTGCCCTTTATCTGTCCATAAGCCCAATTTATTCAAATAATTTTAAATTTGCTTGCTCTGTGCACGATTTTACACTTAGGTGCTAACAGCAAAAAAATTCCACATTAAAAATTATATCCCCTGTGGGCCATTTATATAAAAGTTGAATAAAAATGGGTAGGGTGCTTAAATTTGGGAGTACTGCCTTATTCCTGTCCCTCTAGTCACCCTGAACGGTGCTGTTTTGCTGACGCCTTGCTTCTTGTCCCACAGATAATTTTGAAGGCATTTGCTGTTGCGCTTTTTCTGTGCTGTGCTTTACTGATTCTACAGAACAATCTCTCTGTGTTGGGTGCAGTACCAGATGAATCTCTTCTATCTGGATAAATTATGCCCATCACTTCACTTTTGGCTCTCAGTTGAGAAATGTACTGAGGGAACTTAAAGCACATTTGACAGACATGACGAATCCAGCTCCCTCTCCTTCCCCGGCTGGCCGTTTCTACGTGTTGCATAACCCCATCCCGTATTAATGTTTCCAATATCCCTTCTGTGGCTGCAGCTGGGATTACTGGTGAATGGACTCCTAAATCCTGCCTTGACATAAAAAAGAAAAAAAAATCTTGTTTTGTTTTGTTTTTAGATACTATTATTTTTAAAAGGTAAAGTTGGAGTTGTTACTTTCTAGGCACCTCCAGATACACCATCCTCAGGAAGCTATCAGGCAGTATTACTAAAAGTTTGCCAATTTCCCTTGCTATTTCCTTCCAAATTCAGAGATGCAGTTAATCTAAGTCTCAGGTCCTGTCAACTTTTAATAGTTCTAATTAACTAACTACCTGTCCAGATTGGATGATAAAGCCTTTTAACATTTAATTTTTTCCCCTCATGAAAATGGATCCCTGTTTCCGGGATGTGACCTTCAACAACTTCTGTAAATACTCAGGCAAAGGATATTAATTCAGGCTCAGTGCAGCATCAGTCTCATCTGTCACTGACTTCTCACTCATTCCCTTTCATGGCCTGACTGATTCCATCCCTAGTCATCTGATTTTCATATATCAGATGAAAGATCTCCATTGAGTTTCTTCATATCCTTGCCATTTTTTAAAAAGCATTTGCTACTCCAGCGTTTCCTGCCAGTGTTCATAATTGCTCCATTTTGAATGCAATGTCGTTGGCAGACCTGCTAAGTAATATAATAACAGTGCAATAGAGGAAACTGAAACTGTGGTTGGGACCTGGGTGGCAAACTTCTCTGGATCTAGAAATATTGAAGTGGAAGTAGCACTACTTTTACAGTGTGTGGTGCAAGATCAAAATCTGGCCTTGTATGTGAAATAGCTCATAAATTACCCAAGGCTTTTTAGCACAACATAGTGGTGATGCTGCCTTGTGTTAAGGGCTCTAAACAATGTTTTGTAGAGCAATTACATAGAAACATGAAACTTCCCAGAACACCTTTTGGAAGAAAGCTTATATTTCCTCATGAAGAAAAATATCTGACCTGGTTCTGAAGTAAACTGCTTTTTCTTCCTAGAAGGTTATAACTGCTGTATGTCTATGCTAGTTTCTTTTGTGGCATCTCTGTGTATTTTTGTGTTTGAATACATGGCTGTGTTTGATTTACTATGTTGTGTTCCATCCCACTGTCATTACAAGCTCAAGTCCCCTTCTGATAAACTTCTTCTTTTCACATATTAGTGTTACCCACCAGAGACCTGCTGTGAGGTTCTCCATATGCAGAGAGGGCACAGAGGGAGTTGTCTTGGGAGGGATGTTTCTGTTGTGCAACTGAGGTGACTCCTGACAGCTCTGTGACCCAGAAAGCACCTTTGAGAGGCAGCTAAAACATAAACAGGCCCCCAAGCCTGAAGGCATTGCTCACCAGCTTTTGCAGATTATTAAGCAGATCAAGAGAGGGCAGAGGTGATGTAAAACGACCATAGTTGATCTATGAGGTCTCTGTAGCCTGCTTGAGAGACAGCAGGTTTGCCGGTGGGCAGCAGAAGGCTCACTGCTTGTACCAGAACTTTGCACTGGAGCAGAGCTGTGTACTGGCATGAGGGTTTTTTTTGTAGGATCACCTATTACTCTACCAAGGACATATGGCCATGAGCAGCTTGTACCTCTGCCCTCTGTTTTGGAGGTATGTACACCTTGTAGCTGGCATGGAGAATGCTGCTGCAGAAGCTCTTCTAGCTTAGCAGTCATTGCACCTTCTACCTTTCTTTGATTGCTTTTGTACCTTAATGTCCTAAATCATATTCCGTGGGTTGCTTAATACCACATCTGGCATTCTTCCCTACCTTGTCGGTTTATGTACACATTAAATTAGAAAGCAGTCCTCTACCAGACCAAGCTTTGTTTCCTCCCCTTAATCTACTCTGAGGTCTAGATAATTAAACTCTCCCACTATCGCTGCCACAGTCTTTCACAAGTTTTGCTTCTTATATGCTATGCTTCTCACCTCCTTCCCAGTCAAACTATGCACAACACATTCATTTTTGTACATCTCCAGTGTAGGTATAATCCATAGTGCTCTGCTACAACCTAGTTTATCTCAGGCTTCAATTTTCAAGATAGGCCAGATTCTCATTTGGAAACATTAGAAGCCTCTAGAGATGAAAAAGGAAGGGAGGGAAAACCGGAAGTATTTCCCTGATTCTTTCTGCACAAGGCATGCTCAGCTCTAGCCAACTCTTTAGTAATTTAAATTCAAAATTGTTCCAACTTTATTTCAAAATACAAGTAAGGTGTTGCACTTCTGTACATGGTTGTTTTCCCAGTTAAACTTTTTCAGTCATAGAAAGCATAAATAATGTAAAATGTAATATCATTGGAAACAAATTCTGGTGCTCTTTGTCATGTTCCATAGTGGAAATACCACTAGACATTGTTAGAGATTTAAATATGTTGGTCTGTCTCAGGATATGACCTGCTTCCAACCTTTTCTGAAAAAGAAATACAGAAATTCTCATTGCAGTTGTTTTCATTTTGCTGTCTGTGTTTTTCTCTGATTTGATACCTGATAATCAAAAGTCTTTCTGCCAACCAGTGTAGGTATTTTTTAGTGCCTACAGGGTACTAAATATTGGTATTTATGTTAAAGTTCAAGCAGTACATGATTGTACTTTAGCACAGCACTTGCTTTCTCTCCCACATGGGAAGACATACAACTTCATTGGTAGTTTGTTTTCATGAAGGTGGATAAGGGTCCTGTGTAAGCAACAGCAGTGTTTTGCCTTCAGATCTGATAGTATTTAGAAGCCAAAATAGCAAGAGAAATTCCCTTAGATCTGAGCATATTGTGTTTGGTCAGGACTACCTAGGAAGGCAGTACTTTGAATGTTTGTGTAGAAATGACATTGGAAATCTCCATGTGGCTGACTTACACTGAGATCCTGGGTAGAAGAGGGATCCACACCACTTCCTGCCCATGCACCTGCCATCACCACGGCCAGAAAGACGTCGTGAGGGTCATGGATGTCTTCTACCACTCAGCTCAACACTGAGGTTGGAAGAGCTGGCTTTTCCTTTTTTCATTTCCAGCTGAAGGGCCTTCTCAAGGAGTCCCCTCTGTTGTTCTACAGCAGCAACCAGCCCATCAAATCACAGCCTGCATCTTTCCACGCCTCTCTTGTTGCAGAAGAGGGCCAGCTGCCTCCATACCCTTTTCTCCCTGAGCAGGTAAGTGACTGTCGCTGTTACATTTGCCAGCCCCCCTGGGAGACTGACGAATGAAGCTGCGCTCCTGAGACCTGAACATATAATTTGCAACACGCAATTTGTGTCACATCATACCTAGCTGGAGCTCTAGTGCCTGGAGTACCTGAAATACATCTACAAATAGATCATGTCATGTCAAAAATGAAATGGAAGGTGATAGTAATTGTGGACTATATAATTAGAAAGTAAGAGTGTCTAACTAATGACAACACCTGGAATACCTGCACAAAAAGCTAATCAAAAGTCAACTTGAAATCCAGGGAAAGCCTATATATGGCTGTTTCTGCCCCTTAAAAAACTGCTCAGAGCACTGCAAATTGCACTCTCACACTTCTGCTGGTGTGAACCACATGGAAATAAAGCCTTAAACAATAATCTGACTTTTCAAGGAGGTTGCATTCACATAAATGTATGAAGCTGGACATGGTAGGTTTTTCTAATTGTAGAATCTGTCTCTAAAATCATGGTGATTCCAAGTCTAATAAAGTTTCCTTGATGTTATGGAGCGTAAAAGTCTGTTAGAAGTACAGGGTAGGAGGAGAAGGAGGAGGGAGAAGCAGCTTTAGGGCCATGTGAAAACAAAGCCTTTCTTCTCTCCTTTTAAATATTTCTGCTGAGCCTGATTGAACACAGGATGAAAAGCTGCTGTCTTGAGATTTGAGGAAAGCAAAGGATTTTTGTTTCCACTTTTACATTGAAAAGTTCTTTACTGCATGAAAGGTCATCCCTTCTAAACGTCCTCAGACTTGTGGCTTGAGTTTTAGGGGAACAGAGCTGTTGATACCATGGGTGCTGATACCTATTATCAATAGGATGTGGTATCTCTGAGTAGTCATGTGGTCAGAAACATTAGCTCTCTGTTCTTTACATTAATTTTGCATTGAGTCTTAGCTTAAATATTTTGAGAATTAAGTTCTCACTAGTAAAAGTGGCATAGAGGGCTGGCATGTTTTGACAAAACCCTGTTGTTACGTGGTAGGATGGCAGAGTAACGATCTGAGGTGTTGTACTGATACTGGCAGTCACAGTGTCAGTGTGAGCAGTGGGATCTTCCAGAATCAGGCCTAAATATTTGATGTTATTTTTGAGCTGATGTTTCTCTCTGTTATCTAGATTGTCAAAACTACACCTAGAATGCATTAGAGCCTTGTCATGACAATTGTTTGGAAAAAACCTCCAAAACTCTTCTAGAAAACATTCTTCTGTCAAAATACAACATTTTACAAAAATATAAAATGTTTCATGGAAGTGTTTGTTTCAATGAAAATTTCTCAGGGAAAACTTTCCAGGGCTAGACTGGAATTCTTAGGGAAAAAGAAAAGAGAAAATGACTCCCTGGGAAATAGTGTGACCACCTGGGGTAGTGATGACCCCATATATGTCCAGCCTGGGTGCAGAGGTGATTTGTACTGCATGTCTGCCTATTTACCTGCCTCTCCAATTTCTCTGAGCCTCGTCAGAGGTATTTTGTGGTGTGAATCGTTCACCACTCTCCAGTCCAAAGACTTACTCTGTAAGTCAGGGGTTAGATTCCTGGTATTCATCATAGAGGCCAGAGTTCCTGTGGAGATAGAGCAGGACATGAATTTAAACTCATCTTTTCCACTTCTAAGCAAGCAAGTTGGTCACATTGTTATTACTCCTGTGATGGATATGGGTCCAAATGTCCCTCTTGATTTTTTCACTTTCAAAATGAGTTTTGTTCAATGCTGAAGTGAAAGTCAGCTCTGAAACAGAGCTTTCCCTCCTGTCCCTGAAATTAATTTGTTATATTCCTGTTTGCTTCTCAAGTATATCATCCATCAGGTAAACCCACCATGAAACAGGCTGTAGTCCAGTAGATGCTAGACTCAGTCATGCATGGTTGATATGCAGACCTTACTAGCGGTCAGGGGGAAGATTTTGTTTGTTTGAATGAGCAGAAGAGGAAGACCCTGCCTACCAAGGAGTCCTCATCTGTGCTCATGTAATCTCCATAGTTTGAAGATGGTGCAGGCTCTTCTATGAAGACTATCTGCTAGTGTGATATTTATAGTACAAGCCAATAGATAACTTCACTTTGAAGACAGCACCAGGTTCTGGCTGCTGCTATGTCTGCGTTGTGTAGTATGCTAATGAAAATAATATTAGCATGAACAATCCACAGTTGTGCTTTCAACCATATTTTCAGGTCAAGAGCACCCTCTTGCATTCTCACTCAATTATGTATCAAAGTGGAGGGAAGCAAGACTGTAGTCTGCTTCCTTCTCACCTCATTTCATACCATTTATTGTTTGAAGTAGGTGGGAAGAGGCAAGAAGGCTCTGGACCCTGCTGTTGTAAGAGACTGGTCCAGGAACAACTCATACAAGAGCTATGAGCTCATCTTTTTCTTCTTCTTCCTCCATTCCGCAGCCTATCTCCCAGGAAGCATTTCCAAGAGAATTGTGTATCACTGACATCTTCAGTGATAAACCACTTAAACATAGAATCAAAGACTCACCTTTAGACATTTCCATTGAAGGTGTTTTCAAAGAAAAATGTCAAGAGGAAAACTCTGCTCTCCCTGATATGCTTATAAATCTGGTGCAACTCTACTGAAATCAAGAGCTAAAACTGAAACAAGGCCTGGAAATTTTGTCTTCTGGCTCAGAAAATTGGACTCTGCAATGGGCCTGATTCATTGCGGAGGAAAGCCAAGTCCACACCAAATGTTCATAGTAATTTGATCATTTGATTTAGGACTTGACTGGTGATGCAAGGTGACCCCCTAAAGCATTGAGTTCAGTCAACTTGAGCTATTCTTAAAATATGGTATTTTTGAAGGCAGGCAGTGCTCTAACTGCAGAAGGGCACAGATTTGGAATGTATTACTATTGAGTGACTGCACAGCCTAGTCGCAGACTGTGATGCAAGTATGATGGGTGCTGAAAAAAAAGAAGAAGAAGGACAGTAAGTCCCACATACTTTTCCAGGTGCAGGGGAGATGTATAATATTCAGGTATTAGTTCATTATTACAATACTTGTAGGAGATCTTTGTTCTGTCATGTTGTTCAAGCCCAGTAACATGCAGACCATCTAAACATCTAGTCTTGGAAAGCTCACCAACCAGAAAAAGGCACTTTTCCAAATGTCCTGCTGTGAAAGGCAGCATGGCCCCAAACTCAGTTCATCTGATCCACATGAAGAAGTGGATGGAATGATTTGCACAGGTAAGTTGCTTGAATGGCTTTGGAATAGAAGTGAAAATGTAGTCTTGCATATTGTATGCTTGAAGCTACAGGTGAACTAATATGTCACATTTCCTATTATAACTTCCCATTGCAGATTAGCCTTATTTGGAGAAATAATATGGGAGATACTGGTTTTTTATTTACAAATTATTTCTTTGTAGTAATTGTATGAATTTGAACACAATGATACAGGATTTTTATTTATTTGAAATTTTAAAAAAGAGTATAGAATTGGTGTGTTCCATCCTACTGAAAATCTCAAATAATCTGTTATTAAATCACTAAAATATTTCAAACTAAATTGGCTGTAATATTTTTACAAATGGCTAGCTTATGAAGGCAGTAGTTTCCTTCCATATGCAATAAAAAGCATTTCACATGCATGAAAAACTAGTGCACCGAATTCCAGGCTATAAATAAGGCAATTGTAAAATGTAAATGCTTAGAAACACTAGCAAACTTCAGCCAACAAAGCAGGGATCAGAAATTTATACCCTCGTTACTGGTAATTACAGTTGCATTCTTTACTGATCTGTATTCCCAGCCAAAACATAAAAGTGTCCTGGTGCATTACCTGCTTGGAACTAAGTCACCCCAAGCACACATGTTCCAGAAAGCCAATCTGTGGCCATGCTAGCACATGGAGCTCTGTGTGTGCTGCTGTAAATGCATCTGTCTACCTTTTAAGCAAAGTAACTGAAAGCCCCTCAGGGTGTTCTTACGAAATGTAAATTCACTGACTTGGAGACCTCAGCATAAAATCGCTGCTTTTAGTGGATGGCAGTTTAACCCCCTCCTTCCCCTAATAAAGTGAGGAAAAAGAAATTCAGTCCCATGGTTGTTTTTACATATGTGCAGCATTTGTCTTTTTTCTTCTTCTTCAACAAAACAAATAATTTAGGCATCTAAAAGTAGCTGGGGTTTTTTTTAACAGAAATCAGCAAAAAATTCTTAATGCTCTTGTGACAGATTAATCTCAACCTGTCAATAATTCATATTTGAAGCTTCCGCTCTTTAAGAATGAATTGTGAGGAAAGATGAGCCTTCTTTTAGATTCATACTGACGCCTCCTGCCAAATACTAATATGCTTAAGAAAAAAAGCCCCACACATGGGAGCTTAAATTCATTAGCAGTCGTCTTGTAAATATTTTGACAATACTGCATGAATCACATAGTTTTCTTCAAATGATGTGCAAACACTTGATTAATGTGTCTTAAACAGTCCAACTACCCAGTCTTGGTTACATAAAATTACCCATCCAGAGTGGCAGGCACCTACATATTTGACTTCAGGGGAGCTGTTGCAGCTCTTCCTAGCTGATAAGTTGGCCCTTTTCCATGTGGAGTGAGGTGCCAAGCGCTGCTTGTCCAGTTCCAAGGCCACTAAGCTGCAGCCATGAAGCGAGAGCAAAACACAGGTGCTCTAGGGATGAGAGCTTGTTGCCTGGAAGTCTGCTGTGACTTGAGCACCTTCAAGAGTCAGTCATTCAAGTCTAAAAGTAATTTTGTAGTAAGATGTCTTTCTTGATGGGACAGAAATTTCAGGACATGTTACAGAAGTCCTCAGTACTGTTAACCAAATTCTGATCCTCTCAATTTGAAAATGGGGATCTAAGAAATTATAGAAATCAGAAACAAAATTTCTTGTTGAATCATAGAATGGTTTGGGTTGGAAGGGACTTTAAAGATCATGTAGTTCCAACACCAGATCCCCATCCAATCTGGCCTTGAATGCTTCCAGGGATGGGGCACCCACAGCTTCTTCAAGTAATCTTTTCTAGTGCCTTGCCGCCCTCACAGTTCAGAATTTCTTCCTATTATCTAATGTAAACCTACTCTCTTTCAGTTTGAGAATTCCCCATTGTCCTGTCACTACATGCCCCAGTAAATAGTCTCTCCTCATCTTTCTTGTAGACTCCGTAATTCTTCTGGGTATTGGGAGGCCACAATGAGGCCTCCCTGTAGCCTTTTCTTCTCCAGGCTGAACAGACCCAATTGTCTCAGCCTTTTCTTGTAGGAGAGGTTCTCCGTCCATCTAATCATTTTGGTGGCCTCCTCTGGACTCGCTCCAACAGGTCCCTGTCCTTCCTGTGCTGGGACCCCAGAGCTGATGCAGCCCTGCAGGTGGGATCTCACCAGAGCAGAGCAGAGGGGCAGAATCCCCTCCCTGGCCCTGCTGCCCACGCTGCTCTGGATGCAGCCCAGGACAGGTTTGGCTCTCCAGGCTGGGAGTGCCCATGGCTGGGGCATGTCCATCCTGTCACCCACCAGCACCCCCAAGTCCTTCTCAGCACTCAAGGGCTGCTCTTGGTCTGTTCATCTCCCAGCCTGTACTGATAAGGTGTAAACTTCATCACAAAAGGCTTCCTTTTTTTCTGTTACTTTTTCATCCTATTGAAAGCAGTTAATGGAAAGTCACCAGTCTTAATGCATTTCAATAAGCTGATTCTCTTTGGGATCTTTCAAAGGCAATGATAAAACAACCTTGAGTTTTAAAGCATAGTGACACTTTATGTAAAAATGTTCTTCAGGATTTTTTCTGTGTGTTGCTAATGATGTAAACAATAAGCTTTCTTCCATTTAAAAGTTAAAATGCTACTTTTCCTTGTCCAGTTCTCCAAATTTGTTTGGGTTCTGGTCATCATGTCTCTGTTCTTTTTGTTTGCATCACCAACTTTTTTTTTTTTCTTCTTTTTCAGATGAAGTAAACTTACTTCAAAGACTTGCCAATTAATACTGGTAGTCTCCTGTCCTAGGTGCTATACAAACATAGAGAAAGAAACGGTTCCTTTCCTGAAGGTCTTCCCTGATGACCTAAAACAAGAAGGAGCTGATGGAGATGTCCTAAAATTGATCTTGCAGGTCAGTGATGTTGGCTGGTAGGCTTGATTGAACAAGCTGAAAAAAAAAAAAGTCATGGGCAATACACAAATTGCAAAATTTTATTCAGTGCCAGATTAGAGCCAGATCAAAGATGTGTGAAGAAGCCAGGGAGACCTTTCTCATGATATGGTAAGGGAACAGTTCTCACTCGTTCTGCTCTCAGGGCTGTGTATGAGCTGCCTGAAAAAGCCTAAAGGGTACCTCATAGAGGCTACAAGAAAGGGTGCAGTCCTGCCTGCACCCCAGGGAATAAGAGGAAAGTCACCTGAGCCCCTGTGTTACATCATGCATTGTTCTTGATGTGCTTAATTTATTTCTCTGAGCCAGTGTGGTTCTGCCACTGTCTCCTCTGAATTAATCACAGCTGATTTCTCAACCCAAGCAAATTCTTACAGAAACTTGTTTCTTTCTCCTATGAATGCATGCAAGAAAGAAAGTGCTATTTTTTTCAAATCTAGTCTCATTTTAGATAAGAACTCGATGATATAAGCAGAAGACACATCATTAACTACAGGAATCTGTTAATACTCATAATCAATAAATGGGTACAGGACTGTTTCTTGTATTACAGACACAAAGCGATACATAGTGTTTGCTAACTGCTGTTCACTTCTAAATACTACATGTTACTAACTCATTAGTTACTGCCATGATTTGCAGGAATTATTCCATAATTAATGGGCCTCTTAAAACACTGCTCTATCTCTTTCACATTTGGGAAGTGCTATTCAACATCTGATTTTTCATACAAGTTTTCTGTACAAGCTTTGCTAAAGCTCTTTGAAATGTCATCTTGGCAGATAAAAACATGACATAGGAATGGCTACAAGAAATGGGAATGACTACAAAAATGAGATAGTTTGAAAAGTTTTGGAAGCAGTGAAATATCACCATTAAATGTAAAATTAATGTGGTATTGCTACATCATGAAATTCTTCCTTCAAACTATGAACCAGGCAATACTGTAAAAAGTTTGAATGCAGACTACTTAATAATTTATCTAATTCAGGAATTGGTTCAAATTTTAGAAAAACTAATTTATTTGAATGTATTTGAGCAATATTACTGGCATAATGGCATAAACAATAACCTATACAGACTCAGCATCCTTCACTAGCATGGATCCCAAAGTAAAGCATCAGTTGTGGAAATGAAGCCACTGCTTCAAGCACCTCTGCCAGCTGTATTATAGATCCAGTCTTCCCCACTACCTCTGGTGAGCCATTTCTGAATTGCAGGGACTCAGCATCACAGATGAGTGAGCCAGTCTCTGTTAGGAAAGAGGTATCTTCTCTACAGAGAGTTGCAGAGAGAAAGGGGCAGGCAGAGATGTAATTATTTATGTGGCACATAGCTGCTTATGATCTCTAATGACTGAAAATACTGGGAATGATTTTAAGTCTCATTTTAAAAGGCACCACAAATAGTAAGTAGCACAATCCCCACTTCACAGGACTCTTTCAAGAGCCAGTCTCATAGTGCCAGTCCACACAGCACTGAGCATGTAGAGCTCTGGGAAAATCTTGACATTTATTTAGGTGCTTACAAGGGAGAAGAAATCTTCTGAAAATTTAGTCCCAGCTGCAGGGGGTGCAAGGCCTTTGGTAAATTCCTATCAATATCTGGATTGTAAAGCTGAAGATCACACAATAGCCTTGGAGTAAATCAGTATTATGCACTGTTAATCCACACCCACTCTCCAGCCAAAACAAATAAAATAAAAGCTCTTAGTGCATTACAGTAATGCAAAGCCCAAGATAATACGGGGAACATTCTTCCGTGAGCCAAAATGCCTGTTCAGCTGAGATTCTGAGCATTGGTGATGACAGCATGGCCAAGCACACCTAGGAAGAAATGTCAGGGACAGAAAGGGAGGCAGAATAGGGAAAGTACTCTACCAGGGCCTGGAGGACGGTGTCACTCCATCTGTCACACCCCATGTGCCAAAACCCAGTAACTTCTGCCTGTTCAGTTCTGGTCACAGCATTCATGGTAACCTGCCCATTGCCTGCTCTGGCAAGTACTGTCTCATCCAGTCAAAACAACTAAATGGCATTTCATTTTCCTGTGCCACTCTCCCTAAAAATCCTATATGAGAAAGCTTTTGGACTGCTCCTCTTTGGCTCTGGTTAGACCAAATGGCAAGCTGAGATATTTGCTGTTCTATTAAGCCCTTTTGTATTTATCACCTTTGGTTCCTTATCACAGTCTGTTTTGTCTGTGCACTGAAGCCATACTCAGAAGACAAGGAGAAGAAAATCTTCCTAGGCACAAATTTCTACATTGCGTAGTGAGGAGGTTTGCAAAGTGCTTCAGCAAAAATGAGCTCTTAAGCTATGTAGTAGATGAAGTTGTGGGTTTTTATTTGAGACAAATGATTCTGTTCTATATATTAATTTAAAAAGCAGATGGTGGTTGTGAAGATGGAGAAGGTCAGTATTGTGGTGACTCCCTTTAGCATCAACTGAAGATTGATTCAGTTTGCTGTGGTTTGGGTGCATTGATAAGGGTTGAAGATGAATAGGTATATACAAAATGAAACAAAATCATAACCATAGTTAGCACCTGATGTACTCTCTGAACTCAAGAGGACTAAATGGGTACTGGCACTGAAGGACTGACCTGCAAAAGAGGGCTTCCAGAAGAAAAAGTTACATTACAGAGCTAAATATGGTTGAGGATTGTATGGTTTCATGTTCAGCTCCTGTAAATACATTAGTGTACTTTGATCTCCAGGGCTGCCAAGCCAGCTTCCGCTGTTGTTAAATCAGATGGGTTTTTTGATGAATCTGCAGTGGATGTGGTGGTTTGTTGAGTTTTACACTGAGCTAAAACTACTGAGACAAGCAATTATGGACCATCTAAGATGAAGAGCATTAACAATTAAGCTTTGGTGGCAGTATTTGATAAAAGAAAGATACATTATCTTAACTTTGCTGAAAGGACTGCTAATGTTGTGAAGTATTGGACGTGACTCTGAGGAGAGTATGAATGTGAGCTCAGACTGAATGAGTAAAATGTGAAGAAAGTTAGTTTTGAATTAAATATGAAAATGGTTCAACTGTAGATTTAGCCTGAAAGTTACTTAGAAAGCTTAGCCTGGATTTTTGCATAGTAACAGAAATGTTACCAGCTATTAGATGAATGTATCACTGCATATGAAAATGTTTGATTAGAAAGCAGTGACCAACAGTGATACAGAGTGCAAGAGATTGCACAGAAATGTAGTGAGGAATGCAGAAACAACTCGCTCATATTAATACTGTGACAGCAAATACAGCTAAGCTATCAAGATAGTAGAAAGGGTTTCTAGCTTTGATACAAATTCCCAAATTGTTTTGGCACTGAACTCAGAATTGCACAGGCAGACACATAGGATGACTCTGAACATCATAGGAACGCAAATAGCTGCTTTTGCTGAAACATGGAAATGCTAACCTTAGTACTAAATGGAAAAAAGCGTGATTTGGGGAGACATCAGTAAAACAGCCGAGTGTTATCAGGTGAGAAAATGAGGTCAAAGAAAAAGAAATCTACTTTCTTCTAATGTTTAAGGAGGCAGAACCAAAGCTGAGTTTCAAACTGGCAGAAAAAATTGAGGGAGATAAAATGATGCAGGAATCTGACAGAGAGGGCAGTTAAACCAAACAGGTAAGAATTAATGATCTACCCTGAGGTATAATACACATGGCACAGTTTAGGTGGCCCAACAGAAGCAGCAAATCAAACTTAGAGAAAGGTTTGGAATCAGAAAAACTGAAAAGGAAAAAAAAAAAACAGAATCAATTTATTGCAGAGGGAGAGAAATTTATAATAAATGGGAAGCAAAGTGTAATGCAAAGTGAATACGTGGGATTAGCTAGATGTATTGTTTTCTTCTTGAGCAATATGACTGAACATTATTATAGCTTCTATATGTGGAAAAAGTAGCAAGGCTTTGCAGGGAAAGCTTTAGTGTCTTATTAAAATATGGTTCTCAACCTAGAACTTGAGGAGGAGGAGAAACACTGCACTTGTCACTTCCCTTACCAAAATGATACTGGGGAGACTGAGTTAGACCAGCTGATAGACTGTACACACAACATACAAACACCTAAATCAAAACCTTTATCTGTCTAATTATCTGCTATGGCTGGTCTAAATGGTGCCCCAAATCATAGCTGTACAATAGTGTCACTAGATCTTCTTAGTCCTTAGTCTGCCATATGCATATGGCACTTGAGGGCAAAAATGAGTTTGGGTTGAATGGGGAAGTAATCCATTCCCTTTACTGATGTATGCTAATGCTGTTAGAGCGTACACAGAAGACACTGTATTCGGCTTATCTACCTGACTTCATCTCAAGTGCTCTAAAGGATGGTCAGAGTGAGGAAAAACATCAAACAAGAAGCTTTAACTGAGATGAGAGTATGGCTGAAGGGAAAATGCAGGTTAAAATCGTTGATGCTTTTTATAAATTATAGCAACTGAATCATCTGTTCCCCCTTCCTACTGCTGCCAAGTCAAACAATGTGCAACTGGAACTGAGAGAATTGTCCTTGTGAGAGAAACAGCCTAGGATCATTAATACATAGCTTATGTTTTCTATACTGTGTCAAGCCATACATCCACTTTTCCTGGGTCATAACCAGCCACAACCAGGAGACAGATAGTTTCCTAATGAAATGGAAACATTATGATATCTACCTTTTATCGCTGTTATTGAGCCAGCAGACTTCCCTGCTTGTTAGGTCTATTTCACAGCCTACATGATAAGTCTTTTTAGGTAAAAAGGACCAGAGGAATTAGTGCTATTAGAGACATGTGTGTATATGCATATTCCTGTGTATTCTAAGACACTTCCTAGCCATTTAAAAAAACCTTTAAAAAGATATACCCAGTGTACAACAATGATCTCCAGAAATCCCTTATTGGACAGTCTTTATTAGTACTTCTTAAGGCTTCCTCTTCCAGGATGGAGACTGCAGCGGGGTTTTGAAACTTGGTTGCCTTTGACTTAAATGTGTTTGGACTTTCTAGCAATGCAAGAAATTACACTCTTTCCCTCCTACAGTAGTAGATGCTTCTGTTCTGGGAGCTCTGAATAGATTATCCTTAACAAAGAGAGAAAAGGTGAGAGTTTCAGCCCTATTGCTCCTCTACACCAAATAAAAGGGAAAGAGTAAATTAAAGCCACCCTCAGTATCCTTTGTCCAGGTAACAGAGATTGCTGGGAGCACAGCAGAAACCACCTGTGAGGGTTCCATTTTCCCTGTGGCATGTATGGGCAAGTACAAGGCTTGGAGTGGCAAGACAAGGACAAAACACCAGTCTGGGGAAAATAACCTTGGAATGTTTATGACGACTGCAGGACCTTCTTAATTATATCATTGGCTTCTCCAGCACCTCAAATCAGGGTGATCTAAAGGTGTAGGACAGCTTCTCACTCTGGAATAACTGTGAGTTTTGTCTTTATAATTACATTATTGACAAAATATATAATCAATTAGAATCACATAAAACAGGGAGGAAACATCCTGTCATTTACATTACTGGGAGACAAGAGAGACTTCCTAAATATAATGGTACATATGAAATTTAAAGTATAATATTTTTTTAATTCAGTAAGTGGAAATATAGTAAGGATGAACTCTTGACTTGTTGAATGACCTGAAATGCGAAAACCTAAAAGCTACAGAGAAAATATACAGGAAACAGAAGAAATGCAATTGAACCAGAGGAAACTGTTACAATGGAAAACTAGCTCTTTGGGTTATTTTTCTGGAGCCTGACTGCTTTTTATAACCAGCATATGATTCTTCATGTTCCTTCTTTCACTTTTTTCTTCCTTCCTTCTAAATATTGTGGGTGAGGAACATGTGAGGGTTGATGGAGAGTACAACACACTGTGGCTGTACATTAATGGATTGTGAAACTTCCTGAAGTGTCCAGGCTAGGCTGGAGTACTTGCAATAACTATACATTACTCTTAAAATATTTATTCATGTTGGTGGCAGGATTTACTTTGAGGGAAATGTTAAGAGGTATTTGATGGAGGAAGAGAGTAAGATTGCAAACTAGAAATTCCTGGAAATGGCTAATATGGTCAAATCTCACAACTGGGGCAGGCTCTTCTAAAGTGACAGATGTGATGTCTGCAGTAGACAGAAGGAAGACCAGTGAGTCAAATCATGTCCACCTTTCCTTCCCATGACAGCATTAATTTTCTTTCATTCCATAAGGATCTCTAATCCATGCCAGCTGCATCTGCCGTTTAAATCCTTCTTCAAACCAAACTTTTCACTTTAATGCCTGAAGGAAAGACCTTGCCAAAGGATCCTAGCTTGATAGGTAATTTGAGAGATGACCTTATTTATAGTTAAAGAGATCATACAGGAACCAGACCTAGCAGTAACCAAAACTACATTGATTTGCCACTACTCCACTGAGCATTGTTGCTGTGAACATATGACTGTTCTACTCATGCTCGTATCTTCTCCTCTCTTCCCCTTTTCATTACTAACCACCTTAATAATTGTATTGCTTCTTAAATTAAATCTGCCATAAATCTGATCAGTATTTTAGTTTTGGCTCTTCTCTGGATCAGTCTTAGATTGTGGTTTGGAAACCTGTTGTTTCCCTGCACATCTTACAGCATTTGGTGCATGAGCCTTGTTATTTCAAATGGATATTTCAGCACTATGGGTTGGACTCATCTCACCTGTCTTCACCTCCTAACTATAAATCTAAGGGGAGAGAGAGAGAGAGAGAAGAATCATCAAGACACCGGTCAGACTTATCTGTGGCCTGTACTCTAAAGCAGGTTACATTATTGACAGCTCAGATTTGGCCTCCCCAAGGACCACACCACAAGCAAATGGCCACTGCATATATGTAAATGTACATATGTATATACAGGTATTTGTTTGGAAGTCCACCCTATGAGGCAAAAATCATTCATAAACTTCCAGTGTTTTGTTAGGAAAAATAAATGGGTTTGTTGAGTTGGATCAAAAGCAGAGGAAATTCAGTTGAACTGATGGTGCTGAAGGATTGCTGCTGTGGGGTGCAGTGATCAAGGAAGAATATCAGCCAAAGAGAACAATGAACTCAATTCTGGACACTTCTGTGGGTATATTTAAGCAAGAGGTGCATATATTATCTGTAGATTAATATATCACACTGGAATGAGCAGGATGCAGACAGATATTTGAAATACAGATTTGATAACAGAAATGAAAGATGAATGACCCTAAAATCCCTAAATATAAAAGGACATTTGTCATGGCTGTAGCAGGAAGTGAACCATAGGAATGTAGATAGAATTATACGCAATGACAAATTTCATATGGTAGGAAACCATGGGAGTTTAGTACCCCTGTCAATGTGTGAAAACATACATTTCTTAAAGATTCCTTCCTTTTACATACAGGTCTGCTGTGACTCCGTTGTTTTACAGTCACAGCATGGCACAAACAGAAAGCTCGAGTGTTCCCATTTCATTGAACTTTCTCTTTTGTCCACATTTTGCAGCAGATTCGGCAGTGGTGGGTTTTAGCAGCTGAGATTCTCCAGACAGGAGAAGGAATTATGTGGGGGAGGGGAAGCAACAAAAAGCTAATTCTGAGGCTAACTTTAAGAAAAAGAAAGGCTAAAATGTTCCAGTCATTAAAGTAAAGATATTTAGAAGCCTTCCTGAATGATACGTTTAATTCCTGATTCAGAACAAGACTATTGTACCATTTAACCTACAGGTTTACATAAGATTTACATGATACACGGTATGTCCAAAGAGTTACAACTTGCAGCATGCATTGAATGGTGCATAAAGACACCATTATTTCTGAGGTAAACATATAATTGGCGTTCTCAGTATCTTGCTTTTATAGATGCAAAATTGGTACCTATTTTAGGCATACTAGTACTTTTACAATAACAGACATTTAAAGAATCATAAGGTAACGCAGTATGTCTAGAAGAACTAAAGAAAAATAATGTATTGTTAAACAAATTTATCAATGTTTGAGGCATTTGACAACTGTAAAAACAACACTCTTTCACAGGCAGCACTATTAAATAATTTTATTTTGCAATAATAGTGGGTTTGGGTTCTCTAATGTGAAACATTAGAGACCTGTGAAAACATCTACAAAAATATTGAGAGAACTTTTACTTTGTGGCAATACTAATTCTAGGTGACAGACAGTATTCTCAAGGCTTTTTTGATGACAAAGACAGCAATAATGCTTCTTCATAGATTGCTGTATAATGACAACAATCTGCAAAATCCAAAGTAATTTGAAAAAATCTGCATTCAGAGAACATAGTCGTCACCTTTTTTGAAAGATAGTTTCTTTATTGTGTCTTTTTCTGTTTTGATTGAACCAGATGCCAACAAGTTTTTTGGGGGATCTATTCTTTAAAACCCGAGAACAAATTATTAGCAGAAGCCAGCAGCAAAATCACAACAGTGTACGGTTTGCCATAACAAACTTGAGAAAAAATTACCAGACCCCTTATGCACCTTTACTTTCTCCATGGTTTTTCTCCTGAAGAGCAGGATCATCACTTCCATGTAGATGTCAGGGCACAGCTCCTTTCTCATAGTAGGACTTGGTTCAGCACAGCTGCAATAGAGAACATGGATTTACATGGTCTTAAAGGGCCAACTGGCAATCCCTGGGACTGGAGAAGACCAGCACAGCCTCTATATTAATCTTGAATAGCATCATTTTGCCCTCAGGACATCAAATACTGCTGACCTCTCGTAACTCTGACCCACATCTTGTGATCAGGGCCAAGAAATACACATCAGTCTCAAATTAGCATTCTTCAGTGTCACAACCCCATTAGAACTGGCATAAACAAAAGCAAGAAGCACGACTTTCCCCTTCCCACCTCCTGGCTTCCTCCTAAGATGGCTGTGGGCATAAAATGAAGATCATTAAAGAGGACTTTTGTATTAATGATTGAGTGTATGTTACAGTAATCAGATAATGGCTATATCAGCTTTCATTAGAAGTCTCAAGAAACCCATCTTTGCTATGCATGATAAACTAATTTCTTCTAGATACTTTGACAACATTGTTGATTAAAGCCTTAATGTTCGCTTTATATCTATAAGGCAAATTGTTTTTTGGTCATTTTATTGCTTTGTGTAACAGCAAATCTGAATATTAAATGGGCTTGAGAAGTGTTAAAGAAAAACCCTAAAGTATTTGCTTGTTATAGATAGATTGATAGACAGACAGACAGACTTACATACAGTCCAGGTATAAAAGAAATAACCCTGTTACTTGATCTCAATTATCAGCTAAAATGTCTTGGGCCATTAAGAACCAAGAGTAATAAAATAATAACATTAATTAACAGCGGGCATTTCTGTCATCTGCTTAGAGTAATGCTTTTGCAACTTGGAATCAAGCAGATTCAGCAGAGCAGTGATAACAAACAAATGTTCAAGAATGAAGGTATATTGGTCCTTGTTCACTCGGCTGATAAAATCTCCTGGTCTGCCTATAGCATGTTTTAACAAGATTTCTGCTCTCAGGGCTTTGTTTCTTCTGTTCTGCAGATGCAGTGCAAAGCAGGTATGTGACTCCTCAAGGGGGCTAAAGTTACACCCGGAAAGGCTTGGAGCACTCAGTGAAACGTGCCTGCCATTCCGAGCACGTAGGACGGTGTGCCGGGAATCGCAGGGAATCACACCGGCACACCAGTGCGTGAGTGAGAGGCGAGAGGGCTTTCTCTGGGGGCTCATCTCAGCAGCACAGCACCGGCTGCCATGATAACAACTCTTGCTGGCAGGAAAGAGCAGCTTAAAATATTTGTGTGACAGCACATTTGGACAGGATTGCACATGCGTGAGAAAGGATAGCTATCTTGTTGAAACAAGAAAGTTTGCTTATGTCCCTTGTGGTGCCTTCTGTGTTTTGTTCTGGCCTGATTTTCCTGTTAAGCCATCACAATATTTTTTTAATTCATATTTCTTCGACCCTTACCAGTTTGTGGGGGTTTTGGTGTTTGCCTTTCACTGTGTTCGTTCTTGTTCTTCCCAAGTCCAGTAGCTCACATTTTGTTGCCATTTTTGGGATTGTAGTGTATTCTTCTAACCACACACTGGCATCTGGAATATGATTTCCCTTTCCCAGCATCCTCTTTCTTGAACCTCTGGGTCCACAGCTCTAAGTATGTGAATATTGAAAAGCACTCAGGGAACTAGGGTAAAATGATAGAAACTGGTATTATCTAAACCTCAGCAATTACCTTTTGTGCCAGACAATGCCTGCTGCTGAATGTGTTGCCTTACAAAGGAGGTGCTTAGTTGTGGTCATCTAAATGCCACACACTGTGCTGTGATCCATCCAGCTACTTGCAGCACCTTTTAAACCACCAAATGTGTGGAGAAGCCAGCTGGCCTCTGTATCCCTATTCATCTGTGGAATACCTTTGAAATCAGAGAAAGAAGCAGGTTCTGGGGACATCAACAGAGGATCAGCGGTACTCTTCTGGAGTCATCCGTCAGTCCTACACCGTGCAGCAGTGGAGTCCCATTTTTATGCCTTCTGACAGTAAAACAAAAGGATGATTAACATAACTTCAGGGAACAATAAGGAAAATAGCCATCCACTGCCTACTGATGCTTATTGTAAGTCAGAATGGTGGCCTATAGAAGGATACAAGTACTTCTGGCACTGAGACCGTCTTTGAGTCATGAGTGATTGTCATTCTTCTCAAGGAAGCCTTAACCACAAATAGTAGCAGTATGTGAAATCAAATATTTAAAAACATAAGCCTTTTTCAAACTAGTCTCAACAGTGAAAGTGTGACAACAGATGAGGGGAGCAAAGCATTAACAAAACTGGATAGCAAAATATACATGTCTTTTGTCAGAGTGTGAGAAGTGAGATGAAAGCAGAATCTCAGGCTATTTCAATGAGAAGGTAGCCAAAGCTATGCAACATCACAACTACAGAGAAAAGACTTTTCTCTAGAGAAAAACCTACTCAAATTTTCCTTCCTATAGAAATTACCTGAAGCAGACACTACTTTTTCTTATGTTATTTTATGAGGTACTAAAAAAGTTTGATGTATTTACTACATTGGTTTCAGATGCTCTTCCAGACCAACAGAACCTGGAATAGTTTGATGTAGCTAAGCTGGGCATCCCAGAGGCCAAAGCCACAGCTCAGTGGTATGAGTTTGATTTTTCATTGCTATGTTTTACCGGAGATGTTTGATCACAGTGATATGAAAACCTGCCATGAGATGACTGTCATTCTTCTGAAGATGGTGTTAAATTGACAAAACTTCACTTTTTAATTAAGTCTTTCCCCAATTTACTAAATGGGAAAGTGGAACTAGCTCATCAAAAACTTACATACATAAAGCAAAACCTGTCACTCGTCCTGAGACAAGTACCAAAATTCAAAAGGCAGCCAAGCCAAGGAGGTAGAACCTCCAGAATGTTTGCAAAGGTCACAGACTAAAGTGCTGGAAATCTAGAAGATGCCTGAGTTGAGCTTATCCATGAAATCCTTACTGTACCAGTTCTGTACATATGTCTGATTGCATACTAGTCTCCCCCCAGGATTGTTTACTCATTTAGTCCGTGGTCCATTCTCAGCATCAGTCTTTTCTTCCTTCATACAGTTGCTCCAACTCCACACAACCATATTCCAAAACTGGACTTCCAAATTCCCTATTATCACAGATTCTCTCTGTGATACCTATGTGCTTCTCAAGCATCAGTGGGTCCATCTCCATTTTCTGGGATATCTTCCTTGCTTTGATAATCTGGTAAAAGACATCACTAAATTTGAATGCTCTATGGGTGATGCTGACCTTTTGCTACTCTCAGATCACTTAGCAGTTCCAGTGCAGGTAATGTATCTACAGAAGGGATTCAGAGATCAGCCAGAATTAGACACTTCAGAAAATTTTTCCCTGTTGCACTTCTAGAAATTCTCTTGTGTGTGAACTAAGATTTCTTTCTTATAACTCAGATATATGTGTAATTTGGCCAAATGAAGTATGTTCATGATGACCAAATTTCAAACTTTTTACTTCTAAGTGCAAAGGCATTACAGCTCCTTAGAAAAGTAGTTCTTAGATAGTTATTATTTTAGCACAGAAAATGAGTTAGTTAAGAATGAACTTTGGAAACCAGCTGAATGGTCTTATAGACTGGATACCTCTCAAACAGGGAACTTTTAGATGAAAGAGGTAAAACTTGACAAATGGAAAAGTGTCTGAAAATAGGGCCCAAAAGGAAAGAAAAACTGTCAGGCGTCCTGAACTAGCAGCACTGATTCAAACCTTTCTCACAGTTTTTTTGGGTTGGGTTTTTTGGGGGGGACATGCAAGCCCTGGAAGAACAAATACACTTTCTGAGTAGCTGCCCCAGAAGAGTGTTGGTGCAATACCATTTGGAAAAAAAACAACAGAATGCGGCCTTAGCACTGAGGAGCTCAAAAGCTGATTAGGTGAACAAGCCCATGCTTACTGTGTACTGGCCAGGGAGTGCTTATTCTAAAGCCCCTTGTTAGTTGCTGGCATGACATCTCTGCCTTGATATTTAGGATTCATACGGCATTCACAGGGTAAAAGCCACTCAAGTCCCCCTCCAATAATGGGTGGTTCTTAAGAACCGTAAAGAAATTAAACTGTAGAACTGACATGGGCTGTCAGTCACAGGGGAGAGACACCTGGAGATATTGAGTTGATCTGAGCAGATCCAGGTGGTTCTAGTAGCCACCTCTTTGGACCCAGGTTTCAGAGCTCTCCATCTCTGTCCTGTCAGAGTCCCAGTATCGAGACAATAACAATCCCTGTGTGCTTTCTCTTTCCTGGGCACTGCTGTCTCTCATCTGGCAGCATCCTATCAAATGCAGAGCTGCATTGTTGAGTTGCATCAGTGACGGATTGAGCCCTCTGGGAGTTGGTATAATTTGAGATCAGCAATCTGGATTCCTGCCTAGAAAGCATCAGGAAAGCGTCTGTACCTGAAGCAGAATCAAACCATATTCAAAGTAATGGGAATGTTTAAGCTGTGCTAACTTTAAAAAAAATCCCTCTGCTACATTATTTTAGTAAATATTTGTAGGTGTCTGTAATAGGGGATAATCACTGCATTTCCTTTCAAACTAAGAGAGGGTAGTTTTCCGTAATATTGGATGAAAGCAAGGAATTCAGGTGGATGGGTTTAACCTGATTTTTGCTGGCAGATAGTGCTTTTCAGCAGTTCTCAGGTATCTTTTCTTGCAGCACAAAACTAGTTTGTGCCTGGTCTTTCCCTTTACCAATGCAAGAATTCCACAGTAGCTGGCAAGCAGTGAAGCATCCCCCTTTGCCAGGGAGCTGGGATGGGTTGCGTGTGTGGAAAGCAAAAGGGGCAGGTATGAAGGAGGTGAATAGGACATGTCTGGCTGCAACTATGAGAAGGAGGAATGGTACATAGGTGCCAGCAGGAAGGTGAGCATCTATAGAGGAAGGAAGGAGGGTGCCCAGCACTGCTGTAAGTGACAGAGATGAACTGCAGCTCAAGAGGAGCTGGGTTTAGTGTCATGGCAGTGCAAACAGACAGCTTTTAGGTTAGATTGGAGCCCAGGTTCCTGAGAGTCCATGAAATAATTTGTAGCTCACAGAATGTTAAAGAGTTATGAGGGGTTGCAGGCAGTAGGGTTCAGGTGTGCTATTATGGCTGTGGACAGTGTACAAGACATTTCCCTGTTTCCATGTTTCTTGCACCAATGAAGTAAAAATTTGGTTTGGGAATTTTGATGAAACTTCTGCATCTCTTCTTTGATTTACCTTCATCTAAGAGGGAAAGGACCATATATTCAGAGTGCCCACAAGACTGGTGCAAGAAGAAAGGCTGTGCCAGAAATGTGTTTCTTCCTGAGGGTGGAAAACAGCTGAGCCACTGTTTCCATTTTCACAGAGCTGGAGGCAGGTAAATTGACATGGTCCTGAATGAAAACCTACCATTTCCATTTCAAGGTGGGAGATTTTCTAATAAGAACGGGAGGGGAGCAGAGGCAGCTACTTTTCCAGTCCCTATCCACAGTTCTTCTGTAACAAAGACCCACACCCCAAGGTTAGCCTGCTCAGGACTTGTGCCTTGTGGACCACCCAGAGGAGAACCAGAGTTGCAGCATGTTGGGTTTAGAGCTCTTGTCCCCAGCAGAAGGGAACCCATAACAGCAACAGGGTGAGAGTCTAGCCCTGACAATGGATCCATGAGCTTTAAGAGGGCTAGGAAAAGAGCACAAGAAAGGAAAGAGTAATGATACTGGAAAACCCAAAACTTCAGCTCGCAGTCTAATGAACTGCTGAATTCCCCAAGGGCTTGCTTCACCTCCTTTTTCTATTTCTAGTACAATGCTTATAATACTTGATGGATCTGGTTTAGGTTTACAGTGGTCACTTTGTAGATACACACTGGAGTCATGAACAAGAACTGAATGTGAATTTCATTTTGTTTCTCTTTTTTTGCAGCTTTCAGAACAACCTCAATATTTACAAAGGCAGAGCAGTTCCCATGTTCCTGTGTCACAACATACTGCTCTAGCTGTGTTCCTGCTAAAAATGAAATAGAAATGGTTTCTGAACAAAAATCAGAGCCTGTGATTTTTAACTTTCTGTTGCTCCCATCAAATCACAGATTATGGTGAAAAGGATAATCTGGAATTGCTTTCTTAGGACTCATCATGAGACAGTTGTAGCTACCTCACCAATAGACTCCTGGACATACCAGTCCGCCTCAGCTCCCAGGCTGAGGGCAGGATGCAGAATAAAAGATTTGTATCCAAAACAAAACCCAGAAATACTCCTCTTCCCCATCCCCCAAAAATCCCCAGAAACAAACAAACAAAAGCCCTCAAAATCTACTAAACAAGAGGTTTCAGGAAAAAACCCAAACATCTGAACTGGATTCCACACTTCTTCCCCAACACCAAAAAAGTGTACAACTTTCCAGGATGGAGTAGAAAGGTTATATATAGCACAGCAATTTAATTCACATGACAATTAAAAAATACATGAAATGGTCTTCCTTTTGCATGAGAAAAGATTATCAGAGTTTTTCCCTTTTCCTCTTTTAGCTTATTAAAAATGTAACTCTTTCAAGAGTAATAAATTAACTCAGAAAGGATGGCTTAAGTGAGACACAGGTTGTGATTAAAGGAAGTTTGGAGTTCAGGAGAAATCTGTGTTTGAAAAACATCCTCAGTATTTGGAGTATTGCATATGGCTTTTGACAACTAATTTGGGAGAAAAGTGGTATGGAATGAAACTCAACAGGAAAAGCTCTTGTTTTTTGTCACTTTGTGACATTACTCAAGCAAGATTTCCCCTCATCTGTATTTCCTTGCCCCCCCCCCCATAAGTTTGTGTTAAAATGTATCAAAACAGCAAAGACTTTGAAAAAGGCAGCAGAACTGTCATAAGAATGACGCTAGCTAGTTGGGAGGTTGTGCTTTATTATGTAAATCCATGTTAGGGGTATTTTAAAATGCGTATCATATAGTTAGAGGCAGCCAATTAGCTAGATAAACTATACTGCTTCCAAATAAAGCGTACCAATCCATAACATAAATGCCAGGGGCACGACTTCTTGCAGTTCTGTGACCTACGTGATTGACCAAAACTGTCCTTCATCTGTACCAGTCAGTCTCACTTGATGGAGCATTAGCCACGAGGCTGCTGGTCCTTGCCGAACCCCACTGCTCAAATCCACCTTGTCTTGCTGCTCCTGGGAAAAGGTTCCTGCAGTGCTCTCCCTTGGGTAATTCTGTAGAGTTGAGCACACCGAGCTTGAATTCAGCTTGGAGCAGAAGGAAATAAAACTTCAGTCTGCACATAAATCCTTCATTTACTTACATATAAAACCAATGAAACAGTGCAATTTTCCCTTCTTTTTCTGTAATTTACAAACAGTTAAAATTATTTTCTTGGCAGAAACATCCATTTCTTAACTGCTTAGTGCCCACACTGGCAGCACCAGGCTGCAGCATGGCTCTGTGAGTACCGGTGCTCGCGCTGGAGGTAGCAAGAGGGGCTGGGTGAAGAACTTGCAATGCATAATTTAATCAGTGAATATAGGCCCTTTTTTGTGCTTGCAAAAACTCCGGGGAAGGCAGGTGGGCTTGGTTGGGTTGTTTTGGGTTTTTTTCTAATAGTTTGCTGAAATTTTTAAAGGAACTGTAGTGTGTTTGCATGCAGTATCTGTACGTCAGTGGCTTGTTAAGAGATGCGTTTCAATGTTGGCAGTTCAGGTGCGGGGTACGCGTGGCTTGCCCGGACAGGTGCCATGCACCTCCTGGGCTCTGGCACCTGCAAAGGGCAAATATTGGGAAAACACTTCCAGTGAGTGCCGAGACACTTCCACGGTTTAGCTGGCTCCATTTCTCCTAAATATGCCTGAAATCTGCAGCACCTCACGCGTCTGAAAAAAAAATTATAGCGTGCGCGGGGGTTGGTAGTCATTAGAGATTTGCGAACGCGGGTGAAAAATTACATGCTGGGTGGCCGTGCGCTGACCAGGGCACC
>VWYP01007805.1:0-60852 GCA_013400435.1 Pycnonotus jocosus | reverse complement strand
GTGCCAGGGGTGCTGAGGGGCTGTGCCGAGTTCAGAGTATCCTCACGGCTGTAAGAGCCCTCCCAGATGATCCAGCGTGCCCCGGCACCCAGCGCTGCCGCTGTAACTCCGAACCCGGCATACTCCGGGCACCCCGAGCCACAGCCCAGTGCCTCCTGAACACCTCCAGGGACGGCGACTCCGCTGCCCAGCCTGTGCCAATACCTGCCCGCTCGTATGGTGAAATGCAGAATGGCTAAAAGTTTCTGAAGAAGGGGTGTTCTTTAACCGTAGAATCGTAAAATAGCCTGGGTTGGAGGGGAGCCACAAAGGGCCCCATCTCCACAGAATGCAGCCCCGAGTGCCAGTGCTGGGACATCAGTGGGGACAGGCTGGCACAGGAATGGAAAGGATTTAGGTTGATGAGTCTTGTCTTGTGAAGCAAGCCTGGGACACCTGAGGCTCTTCACCTGCACAAGACAAGGCTCCAGGGAGAGCTGCCAGCCCCTGCCAGGGCCTCAAGGGGCTCCAGGAGAGCTGCACAGGGACTGGGGACAAGGCCTGCAGGGACAGGACACAGGCAATGGCTTCCCAGTGCCAGAGGGCAGGGCCAGATCTTGGGATCTTGGGCAGGAATTGGTGGGTGTGAGGGTGGGCAGGCCCTGGCACAGGGTGCCCAGAGCAGCTGTGGCTGCCCCTGGATCCCTGGCAGTGTCCCAGGCCAGGCTGGACAGGGCTGGGAGCATCCTGGGATAGTGGAAGGTGTCCCTCCCTGCCCGTGGCAGGGGACGGAATGGGCTTTGAGGTCCCTCCCAATCCAAACCATTCTGTGATTCTGTTAAATTGAGTTAATGATAAGAATGGGCTCCCTGTGCCCGCAGGTGATGGAGCAGTGTGAACCCACAGCTCCCAGGTCAGGACTGTCACAGAGACCTCCTGCAGCACATCCTGCTGATGCCAGGCTCCAGACCTGCCTGGGCTGGAGGAAAACGGGAAGTAAAACATTTTCTGTGCATCAGTGATTGCTTCAAGCTCATTGCCCTCAAAGGAGTCACAGGAAAAAGCTGCTGCTGCAGCTTTGAAGCTCTGGAACACACATACTCTGCCAAGAACTTCACTTTCTTGCACATAATCACATTAGCTTGGCTGATAACAAGTTGAAAGAAATGATCCCAGAGAAGAAAGGTCAATGTTTAACCTGGCTGTAAAGCTTGTTCTCATCCAATTAAAATCCAGTGCAATTAGTTCTGGTGTCACTTATGGGATCTTTGCATAGTCAAACACAGTAGTTTGATACTCATGATTTACATACTGGAGTATGTGTTATACCACCACGGTAGATCTTGAAATGGAATCTTTTGAGTTTATTTCAGTAGAGACTTAATGCTGTCATACTGTTGTGACTTTGAGATGTTTGTGAAAGGGAAACAACTTCACATCACTTTCCCCCTGAAAACTTGTATTTGACTGGAGGGAGGGCTGAATTTCTTGGTGTTTTATAATTTTGCCTAGTATTTTATGTTGTGTGTAATGGGAAATATTGCCTTAGTCTTTAGATCTACACAAAACCAACGATCAGTTTTATGTGTAATAGTGTACAAATGTGCAGCACTGCCGTCTGTTTGAAATTCAAAAACAAACAGGGATGTGTAGATTCTCTAAAGGCCCCATTCTTCTGGAAGTCCCTCTACCAGCTCTGAGAACATTTCCTCCTGAAAAACCTGGAGTTATTCCAAAGACATTGCAGAAGGCTTGCGACTTTGAGTTTGTTTTACATTGATGTTTGATGAAGAAACAGATTCTCCTTAACTTATATTCGTAAGAGGATCCTGGTCACTGGCTTTGCTCACTGGGAATGTATATGGGATATGGGATATACATATCCTGTACATATAGGATATACATATAGGATATGATGTGTTCTGGATTGGCTGGATTGAATTTTCCTTCCTGAAAGTAAAAAAAATTTCCTTTCTTTTCTCTAAGGAACAGCCCACAAACTTCATTTATTCACAGAACCACAGAATCCCAGGATGCTTTGTGTGGGAAGGGACCTTAAAGCCTGTCCCATTCCACCTTTGCCATGGGCAGGAACACCTTCTACTATCCCAGGCTGCTCCAAGCCCCATTGGCAGGAGGGAAGAGCTGGGAAGATGTGGAAAGAGGACAGCAAGTGCTGATGGATGGAGCAACTCAGCAAACCAGAGCCCATTTTCAGGAGCAAAATCTGCGGTGAGAAAATCTGGCAAGGACAGTAGGGCCTTTCTGTTCTTCAAGGAAGTATGAGAAATTGATTGATATCAACTGATGGACAATTCCCTCTTTGTACAAAAGAAGCTTTCAACTTCTTCCCCTAGAAGGAAAATTAACTGTATTTAGGGAACCAGAGTCCTCCCCACCCCTTGTAAAAGGCAGTTTTCCCTAAAATGGCTGCTTATTCTCTTTGTCTGGGATTGTGGTTGCTACATGAGCCAGTGCTTGGGCACACCAGGGCCCTTCCCTCTACAGGATCAAATGTCCTTCTGTCCTGCAGATGCTCCTGGCTTCCCAGGCCAGGGCTTTCAGATTTTGCCAGCTCCTCTCTACTTCTGAGTCCCCCCTAAGGTTTCCTCACTGGTCACACTCCACACCATCTCAAGTTCCTCCAGCCAGACTTTCTTGTGATCCTTCCTCCAGGCAGTCTTCAAAGTATTTGCCTAGAGGAGCCATGACTCTTGGCTTTTTGTGTCTTTTGGGTACATTTTTTCTGAGGGCTGGTTTGGGTTTTTTTTCTGTGAGGGATTTCCTGTTTGCTCAGATGCACATGACTGGCTGAGTCAGGAACCCAAGAGTCACATAATATGCCTACAGTGACACACTTTGCATCAGTAGCAGAGCTCAGAACTTCTACTAATGTATTTTAAAAATACAAGTTAAATATAAATCTTTCCCTTACGTCACTGGTCACAGGCAGTACCTGCCAGGCAGCATCATGTGTCGTGGTGCAGAGCCACACAGGCCTGGCTGTGGCAGGAGTCACAGAACCATGGAATAGCTACAGTTGGAAGGGACTTGAAAGATTATTCACTTCCATCCCCTGCCATCGGCAGGGACACCTTCCACTCTCCCAGGCAGCTCCCAGCCCTGTCCAGCCTGGCCTGGGACACTGCCAGGGATCCAGGGGCAGCCACAGCTGCTCTGGGCACCCTGTGCCAGGGCCTGCCCACCCTCACACCCACTAATTCCTTCCCAAGATCCCAAGATCTGGCCCTGCCCTCTGGCACTGGGAAGCCATTGCCTGTGTCCTGTCCCTGCAGGCCTTGTCCCCAGTCCCTGTGCAGCTCTCCTGGAGCCCCTTGAGGCCCTGGCAGGGGCTGGCAGCTCTCCCTGGAGCCTTGTCTTGTGCAGGTGAAGAGCCCCAGGTGTCCCAGGCTGGCTCCAGAGCAGAGGGGCTCCAGCCCTGGCAGCATCTGCGTGGCCTCTTCTGGCCTGGCTGCAGCAGCTCCACGTCCTTCTCATGCCTGGAGCCCTCAAACGTACACATTTTTTATGCATCTTGTGCAATTTCCCTTGAGACAACAGCCTCAAGTCTTGGCTCTCATCTCACCATTGTGATTAATTTAAATTCATGCTGGCACTAAGTTCTGCAGACCGAGAGTCCCACAGATGTTTCATGGCAGAGCTTTTAGCACCATTGACTCATCATTCACGTATCTGTGACACAGCACGCGTTTCAGTTGTATCCATCTATCTCCCTGTGGAATTTAATGGCAGCAAGATGCAAGTTTCTAGCACTGGCACATAAAATTCAGATAGTCCTTAATATTTCTTTGACTCTGAGCTTCATGGCAGGACTGAGAGTTCTGAGCTGGAGGCTGAACAGAGCTCTGCGAGCTTTCTGAGTGAATGAAGGAGGCAGCTGATGGGACGGCTGCATTTGGCCATGGCTGGAGGTGTCAGCTGCGTGCAGGAGTCCTCCTTGGTCATTGTGGTCCAGATGTGGAAGTGCCAAGATCAGAGTCCTTCCCTGACCACGTCTGAGCCAGGCGCCATCCAACAAATGCTCCTTTTTACCCCAAATCCCCACAGTGGGAGGGTGGGAGGATCAGCTGCTTCCTTCTCTCCACACCCACGGGCGAGCAGAAAAGATATTTTTCTCCTTGCTTTCTCTCAGCTTTGAAAGAGCAAAGAGTAACCACTAAAATGGAACATGGTATGAGGGAAGGGTGAATAATTCCAGCATGATTAGGATAGAGTAAATCTCACTAGTGGATTTACAGTTTTATTTCTATGAAGCTGCCTGTGGTGCTTCCCTTCCTTCCTGCCCCCAAGAGCTGATCCATCTCAGGAAACATCTCCTTACTCTCCCTGCATGCTCCAGGTTTCACCAGGAAAACTACACATCTCCACATTGCTTTGTATTTTGTAATTAGAAAGGGATATCACAGAGAGGCTGACCAGGCATCGTTTGGGTTTTCACCACCTACGTCCTGCCTGGCTGCTCTCAGTCACCAGCTCAGCAGGTGGGCGAGATCAGCAGGGAGGTCAAAATTCCCCTCCCAGCAAATCGGAGTCCCTGAAGCAGAGCAGAGCATCAGGCTCCAGCTCCCTGCAGGCAAAGCTGCGGGCTTGGGGCAGCGTTACCTGTGGCAGAGTGCTGAGGTGTGGCAGAAATCAGAATTCCAAGCTAGTGACATGGATCCTTGCACATGAACACCCCAGGGAAATGCTTCCCTGCTGAGCTCTCTGCTGGCACGGGATGAAGAGCCATGCACAGTCCTTCCCTTCCCAATCCAACTCCAGGCAGGAACAATTTCCCTGCTGCAAAAATGTGAATATTTGTGCTGGGAAACACACTTTTTTTGATGCCTGAGACAAGAACTGAGTGTGTAACACAGCTGGAGTGTTTAAAGAGGAACTGAAAGTATTTCAGTTTCTGAGTTTTTCAGACTTGGCTACCTGCTGATTTTATGATGTCAATAGAAGATTATTTTATTCTTTTTTAGCTAGAAAGCAATCTCTGCTGACTGTAAATTTTCCTTCCTGTTATTTTTATGCAAGTCTTTTCAACAGACCCAAATGATTCCAAGAAATAAGGTCATGTACTATAAAGATGCTTCAGTGTCATCCTCACATGCTAATCATGGAAAACTGATTTTCTGTCCTCGTCGCAGTGGGGGCACCAAAATGTCTGGCACAATCAGCAGCTGGCACAGCAAAAAAGGAGGGATAAAGGGCTAAAGTCAGTGGGAGAGTGAGGAAAGGACAGAGGTTTTATCAACTGATGATTCTCAAATGAGCTTGGTGTTATGGGCTTTTCCCCAGAAGACTTAGAAAGTGAGTCCAGCCATCTAAGAGCTGTTTGCAGTGGGGCTTTTGGAAGGGAGGTGAGATGTGGCAGACTGAAAAAAAACAAAACAAAACCATTTGGAAATTGCAAGCCAGTTAACTTCAGTTCCTGATTAACAGCATCAGAGACCTTGGAACAAAGAATTGGGAAATCATTTGCAGGCAAGAAGAAAATGCAGAGACAAATACCAGCCAACACAGATATGTCAAGGACAAATGGTTTCACACTAATCGCATTTCCTTCTGTGATGGGTAGCAGGCCTTGTGGGGAAAGAAGCACAATATTTAATATGATAAGGCTTCTAACACCTGCCTGTGCCCCACAGCACCTTTGTCCCTATGGCCTGTCCAGTACAACCCCTGGATCCCCCACCTGTGGCTTGGTGTCACCTGGGTTACTGTCCCACCTCTTGTGAGTTTAAATTTCAGTAATAACCTGGAGAAGAGAATGAGATTTTTTTTATGTGGAGATCACATGGTGGTGTTAAGGACAAGGACTGCAATAGAAATAGATATTCTAAGAGATCTTGAGGGTTTGGAGGAAAGGACTGAATAATCACAGTGCAGAAGGAACGAGGCATGGAGGGACAGGACACAGGGAATGGCTTCCCACTGCCACAGGGCAGGAATGGATGGGATATTGGGAAGGAATTGGTGGGTGTGAGGGTGGGCAGGCCCTGGCACAGGGTGCCCAGAGCAGCTGTGGCTGCCCCTGGATCCCTGGCAGTGTCCCAGGCCAGGCTGGATGGCACTTGGAGCATCCTGGGACACTGCAGGGTGTCCCTGCCCATGGCAGGGGGCTGGAACTGGATGAGCTTTAAGATCCTTCCCAGCCAAACCATCCTGGGATTCTTGGATTCCGTGACACTGGCAGGGCTGCCCACCTGGACAGGAGCAATCAGGAGAAGTGGATGGGGAAGAGCTGACTTGGAAGCAGTTCCTTTGGCAGAAATAGATGATCACGAGCTGGGAGTGAGTCAGCAAGGCCACGGTGCTGCAGGAGAAGGCAGAGAGCTGCATGACCTCTCCCTTACAACCCTTGGGGAGCACGCTGCCTTTCCAGGCATTTCAACAAAAATGCAGCTTAGTGGGAGAGAATGAGTTCTGAAAAGTATCCGAGCTGACAAGTTGTTTAGTCTAGCAGGAGGAGAACAAAACAGAAATATTTTCAGGTACCTGGTCTCATGTGCAGAAAGGGATTTTATCTTTACGTTGTGGTTGTCTGGGGGATAAGGGGAAATGTAAAGATCCTTTCCCTATCACATGTTACAGCTTCCAGTACAAACCGCTGAGCCATGCTGCCTAACATGCAATAAATAAATCAGTGGGAAACCTGTTGTTTTTCCACCGCGTTTCCTAAACCGATCTCAGACTGAAATTCAGCAAACCCAACCGATTTACCCAGGGCAAGGGATTTATGGCAGGCAGCAGCTCTGGAAACACAGCCTCCTTTGAAGCTTTATCAGGTTAGGTAGTTTCAATTTCCTTTTTTTACTCAACACCCTTCCAAAGCTGGCTGTGAAAATTCCAGCTTGCTGCTGTTTTAAAATCTCGTGTTCAGAAGGAATCTCTTGATTTCGATATTAACGTGGTAGGAAATGGTGCAGAATATCATAACCAGGGCTGCTTGTGATGTCTGGGATACATTCCTGTGGGCACATTTTGTTCTGGCAAGTTACTTTCTAAACCACCTTTAATAAAAAATCAGCCACCGTTGATTTTAAATAACACTTTGTTCTGAAACAAACAGCATACAGGTGGTAACATTTTTATTAAGGATCCCTTTTTATTCTCACTGTGAAATTACCATTCTTTTATTTCAAATTTAAAAAGTTCTAGTGAAATAACAAGTGAAAAAATTGGTAACAATATTTGGATATTAAAGAAGAGTGGGATTTGGTTGGTGTTTTGATTGGATTTGGTTTGTTTTGAGTTTTTTTTTAAATTCCTTTATATTTCACTTTAAATCAAACATCAGACTTTGCCCTTTCATTATCCTTCAAACTATTTCCTCCAGATTACTAATCATTCCTACAAAACTAGGATAATGATTTCCAGGTGACTTTTTTTCTTTATCTGCCTGCCACACTGCAAGAAAAACTGAAAATGCTGATTTTTTTTTTTTAATAAGAAAATAATCCACAATCACATACTTTGTTAATATTTAGTGCTGCAATAGAAATTATGATGGCAAGGAGAGGCTTGCTGGCAGGAGTGAGCAGCCCTCAAGTTCTGACTTTGTGCTGATCTTTAGTCTCCAAGGAATTTAATTTTGGATATCAGCTTCACCCCACTTTCTGCATGGGGATTTCTCTTTTCAGCAGCCGGCACTGACAGTCTGCTGCCTTTCAAAGCAGCTGCAGCTTAAATGCATGGGCTGTGGGCAGAGGCTGTCCATAATCTCCCTTTCCTGGTTTCCTGCTGGAGAGCTGGTTCAGCACATCCCCTCCAAAACCCATCTCCCCCCAAAGACGCTGCATCACAGCAGTTTTTGCCAGGAAGGGGCAATGTCAGGAAACTCCTTATCTCTGCATCCTGCAGCCCTGCCGAGGGGTGGGTTCAGCTCAGTTGAGGCTGCCAAAGGTCTTCTCTGCAAAGCAAACCCCTGGCTGCCAGTCCTGAACCTCCAGCTGGTTTGTAAAAGCACGGGGCTTGGCTGATGGAAATAAAGTCACATTTGCAGCCCTCTGCAGCCACCGAATTCTGACACCCTTCCCTGTAGCTCAGCCTCACATTCCAGCGGTCGGGATGTACTGCTGAGTGTCCAGACCTGTGTTGTGGAGTCACAGAATCAGAGAATGGTTTAGATTGAAAGGAACCTTAAAGCCCATCCAGTGACACCCCTGCTATGAGCATGGACACCTTCCACTATGANGAGCAGAGGGGCTCCAGCCCTGGCAGCATCTGCGTGGCCTCCTCTGGCCTGGCTGCAGCAGCTCCACGTCCTTGTGCTGTTGGAGCCAGGGCTGGGGCAGCTCTGCAGGTGGGGGCTCAGCTGAGCACAGGGGCACAGGGGCAGAATCCCCCCTGCCCTGCTGCCCACGCTGGGGGATCAGCACAGGACATCGAGCCCAGTTGTTAATCCAGCAGGGATCCACATATTCCCACCACTCCACACATATTCCCACCACTCCACATATTCCTGGTATTCATGGAGCATGTGATTGAAAAGATTGGCTTCAGATAGACCAAAACAGACAGGCTGGATGAAGGGGAGATAGCTGTGGGTTAGCAATCCTGGAAGGCAAATCTGATGTAAACGTTTGATCTGCAGTGAGAGCTTCTCACAGGGCATAGTGTAACTTCTCCGGAAAGTTGCAGAAGTTTTGAAAAAAAAAAAAATTAAAAGAAAAGCTCAAGGAAAAAAAAAGCCAAACCACACCGAAGTCAACAGTAATATGCTTTGACATTTGTTCCCGGCATTCCCCACCCCCTGCTTGGAAATCCGCCTGTTTGGCCACGGCGAAACGCGTCCCGTGGGTGGGCAGGGCAGGGCAGGGCAGGGCCGGGGCGGGCCGGGGGCGGCCCCGCGGGGAGCTCAGGGCCGGTGCGGCGGCACAACCCCAGAGCTGCGAGCCCGAAATGGACTGCGGAGTCATCACCTCCAAGACCGTGCTGCTGCTGCTGAGCCTCGCCTTCTGGGTACCGCGGGGCTGTCCCGGGCTGCGGGGGACGGGGGCTGTGGCAGGGGGACACGCTGGTGCGGGACATGCCCGCCATCCCGGGTTTCCCGCAGGGAGCCGGGCGTTGAGCTTAGCTGCGTCCAGGTGCCTCGTACATTTCTGTAGCAACCCCTAGTTGCGTATTTTTAAAGAACGAGGAGATTTGGAGAACAAGGAGATTTAGGGGTTTAAGTTTCTGAGAAAACAAGGTCAGAGCTTGTTGTTTCCGTTTGTTTGTTTGTTTTGTTTTTTCTTCGTGGTGTGTTTTTAATTTACCCGGTTTTTTGGTACTGTTTTTAATTAAAGCAGTCTGCAGACACGTTTTGTGATCGCAAGCAGATGGAGCCCCATGGCGAGGGCACAGTACAAGAGCTCTGCTCCATATTTGGGGTGAAGAGACTTTTGGGGAGGAAAACTACTGAGAACTTTGTTCCAGCTCTGTCCTTGGCACAGTTACGGCTTTCCAAATAACTTCCGCGATAATTATTTACAAGCAAGTGAAAAAAATGAGGGTGGTTTGTATACCTGTTAGCCTAACTCGCGTTGGTTTGGAGGTGTTGGCATCAGAGGTTTATGGTAAGGCTGCCTTGTGACAGTGACAGCAACAGCAACAGCGGGGTCTGGGGCTCGTGGCTGTTCAGAAGAGCTGGGCATTGTTCTGGTATCCAGGCTCGGGCATTCCCCCGGCATGGGGAAGTTTGGAAAAACCCTCACCACCACCATCTGTGGCAAAACTGATGTAAATCTACCCTGGGACTTGTGTGCTGCCGTCAGGGAAGGGTGCCTGTCAAGCCTCGTGTGTGTCGGTGCCCTGGGTTGGGGGTTCACGGCTGCTTTGTAGCGCCTGGGTGTTTTCCAGAGGGAGTTTTGCCAGGGATGCCTCCAACCTGCCGGCGACAGCGAGGGCCTGGAGCTGCTGGGCCCGGGCTGGGGCTCAGCACGGCAGCACACCTTGCTCTGGGTGTAACAGAGGCTCTTCCTGAAGAGAACCAGAGTTTTCCAAAGAGAGACGATACATGAGAGGAAAAACAATGCAGGAGGAGGAATACTGCTCGAATTAGTCCCTGGGGCCTCGTGGGGTGTGGTGCCGTTTTGTGAAAACATGACTCGCTGCTGGCTGCGGTGAGGAGCTCGTCCCCTCCGTCCTGTGCCTCCTTCACGAAGGCCCGGCAGAATTTATTGTTTCGTGTGCTCCATGTAACTCCTGAGCCACTGGCACAAATGGGGCTGCAGCCCGAGTCATTGCGGCACGCCAGGTAACATGATTTCACCGTGCCTGCTTGGTTTGTGATGATTTTTTAATTTTTTTTTAAGTAGCCGCAGAAAAACATTGTAGCATTCCTCTGTTTGTATGTGGAAAGCCCCTGAGCCTCAGATCAGACGTGCCTCAAGTTGGGCTCAGTTGCTTGGCTTTTTAAAAATGAAACAACAGACTTGTATCCTCTTGGAAATGTCTCTGGTGCTTTTTTTTCCTGCTGTAAGAGAACTCTCTAATTGCAGTTGGTCATCTGCATCCATGGAGTGTCAGTAATGATCCTTCTGCATGTCTGTGGCCTCTGAATTTGGGGTGACCCTGACCAGCCCTTTGGGTTGTTTTTTATCCCAGTAAGAGCAGTGCAGCCCAGTACCTGTGGCATTTCCATGCTGCTGCCACCATTATGTGTGGTAATCACATTCCAGCAGTAGAACCGCAGAACCTGGAATTCTGGTTTTAGGAGGGTGGAGATGGAGGGACTGATTCTTTTATGCTCCTTCAGAATGTCTGACAGTCAAGGCTCTGTAAGTACAAGGCTCCAGATGATTGTGAAAACACAGGATTTGCAAAGAACATCAGAGCCCTTCTCCAAGGAGTAATTCATGTCCAGACGTTGCATGCTGCAGATCTTTCCTGGCTTGGAAGTGGTTGTGGAAAATAATTCACCATCTGCGTAGTCAGCAGATGGTGCAGATGTGGTTCTCTGACAGAAGTTATTGCTTAAGAATATCCTAAAAAGGCAAAAAAAATTCCTCTTTTGGATTTCTGATCGTTATCGTGCAGAGTGAAGGAAGTCAGATCTTCCACAATGACAAATCGGGGCTTCCTAAATGGGGTGTAAAAACAGCTTTTCTCCTGAGCAACAGGCTCAGCATCATTCTGTGGGTGAGGAATGAATGCATAACTCCCCCCAAAAACTCAGTGATTAAAGATTGTTTAATTATAAGGCTACCGGGTGGTGCTTCAAGCTGTGGGAGTTCTCCCCACCTCCTGCTCGGCTCTTTGGCACCTACTAATTAGGTGTGAGGATGTGGTTGTTTGGGTAAGTGGATGTTGGCCTGCTCTAGGTGAAGAGTGGGATGCAGGTTTATCTCATGGGACCTAAAAGAGGGAGAGGAAGGGTCAGAGCAGACCGTGATATTCTTGGCAGTGTCTTGGGGGACTGGACTGGGTGGGATGTGAAGATGCTTTTTTTGAAGGAGAGAGGTGAAATGCTGGGATTCACTTCCTGGTCCAGGGGAAGGAACTGAGAATCTTAAAACTAGATGGAAGCTTTATGCTCCAATATTTCTGTGTAATGTGCAGCAAACACCTTCCCAGGTTGCTTTTAACCTCAAAGCATCCAGCACTTTGCCCTGCTCACCTCCAGCTTTGTTGTCACCAAGCAGGTCTTTGCCTTCAGAGGGGATTTGGCATCCACTGGTGGTCCTGGGGATTAGGAGTTGGACTTCCATCATCCTTGTGGGTCTCCTCCAATTCAGGATGTTCTGATTCATCACCAAAGGGCTACTTTAGGCGTTCCTGCAGTGAAAATCCTGTTTGCCCAGATTTCCCATTCACTTTTAAGCAGAGGTGGGTACTTCCCCAGCTTCCTTGCTTTACTTGTCCAACAGAGAAGCATAAGGACAAGTTACTGCCCTGGGGGCTTTAGCAGGACCAGGGGATTTGAGAGAGCAGCATTTGATCTGCTGACAAGAAGTGCAGCCCCCTGCCATGGGCTGGAACATCTTCCACTAGACCAGGTTGCTCAAGGAATCACAGTATTGCTGTGGCTCACTTTAAGTAATTTTTATTAATTTGGAGGTATAAACATATCCACAAGAAAAATTCCTGTGTGTGTGAATGGTTTGAAATCACTCATGCCAGTAATGAGTAGTTTGGGAATGCTTACTCAGTCAGAGAAAAATCTGGATTTATTTAATACTTTTAATGGACAAAGTGTTGAATAGAAAAGATTATGTTGAAGAAGGGAAGGGGAAAGTGGTGGGTTCCTTGGGAGTTGGAGCTGGGTGATTTTTAAGGTCCCTTCCAGCCGCAGCCATTCTATGATTCAATGATTTCTTGGTCATTTCGGAATGGTGAGAGCAGAGCAGCCACATGATGCAGAGTGGTCACAGGATGGGGTGATGTCTGGGCAGGGCACTTTGGCGTGACCCTGTTGGCCATGCCTTGAAAGGGTAAAGTTCCTCCTTGCTTTAGATTATTCTGCGCAAAATCGGGACGCAGAACTGAACTGACTTTCAGGAAAATGGGCTTTGCTGTATTGTATAGGGGCCTCAGGGACTAAATTAAAATGAAGATGGTGATGCTGTGTGGTCAGCAGAGGGGAAGTGTTGGGACAGTGATGCAGATTCGGAGGAACAACCTCAGCCAGAGCGTCCCCAGCGGTCCCTGCAGCTGGGAAGGGACCTGCTGGATGGCCAGGCTGTGTACCCATCCCTAAAGGCACTTTGATCTCTTTGAAGGTCTCCCAGTGTGCAGGTCACGAAAACCAGAGGTCTGATGTTGGCAGGCTGAGAAGGTGGGGGTGATCAGCCTGGACACCATGTAACAGCCTTTCAGAGTCTGATGGGGGCTGCAAGGAAACGAAAGCGGGATTCTTCATCAGGAGCTGTAATGGTGGGAAAACGGCTTCACACTGAAAAGAAGGAAGATTCAAGGTGGATGTTGGGAAGGAATTGTTCCTGTGAGGGCGGTGAGACACTGGCATAGATTGCCCAGAGAAGCAACCTATTGTTCCAGGTTCCAGGCCAGGCTTGGAGCAACCTGGGATAGTGGAGTATGTCCCTGCCCATGGCAGGGGGTGGAGCTGGACTTTACAAGTCCTTCCAACCAAAACCATTCTGGATTTCTGTGATTCCATGTTGTGGAAGTATGTGTGGTAATTACAACAACTCAAGAGGTCCCATTTTGGTACCTCTTTGGCAAGATTTAGGACTAGCTCTGCTGTGATATAGGTGCACCTTGGTTTAGTTGCAGGGTCTGGTGTCTGAGCCAGGAGCAGCTGGTTGAGAAATTGGGGTGGTTCCGAAGGCAAATATTGAACTATGGGGTGTTTTGTGTCCAACAAACAGGCTGCTCAGATCCAGAACAGCCTGGCACTGGCTGATAAATCAATCCATGCTCAGCTGAAGTTACTCTCTGCAAGCTCATGCCCTGCAGTCTGTGTATTTGGGGAGAATACAAGTGAAAACTGGGGTTCTGACAAGTGAAAATGACAATTTCTGTTAAGGGGGAAATTGCTTTCTCCTCCTCCTGGTCCTGTTGCCTTCTGTGGTTGTGATTAACAGCAGCACACTAGCCCCAAGGCAGGGGGTTAAGCATTGGAAATTGTAGGAATTGGGGCAGAATTCCTTGCTTTGCACTGCTGTACCGTGTCTCCATGAGGACATCCCACCATTTGTGCTCTGTAGGGTATGTTCTGGCTTTTAGGGATGGGAAAATAACCTTGGAATTATACTTGGGGAACAGAAGAAGACGTCCTAAAACAACTCTTAAGGTGGACATTTACTTAATAGAGCTTGAAAACAAGCCCATTACACCCAGAATCCCCTCTGAGTGTGTAGTTTTGCAGCATGTAAAAACTGCAAGAAAATCTTGGTTTACATTTGGGGATTTTTTTTCTCCTGAAAGAGAGACACAGGTTTTCAGAGCCTTTTGGCAGCTGCTCATTGTTTTCATTTGAGGAAGAAAAGGAAAAAGCAAGCGCTTCCCACCATACCCAGCAAGCAGCCCTGAGGTGTGTTTTGAAGGCAGGTTGAAACATGCCCTGCAGTTGTACATCCAGTCTGAATATTTAGGTGTAACAGACTTTGAGCCTGCTGTGGGTTGGTATGAGTTGGCTCAGAGTAGTTGTCTGGGTTCTGTCCCACCTCTGTAGCTCAAGTGAGGAAACTGTGCTTTGAAGGTTTTAGTTTGAGGATAATGACTGGCATGAGATTGGCAGGAATTCTCTCCTGGAGCTGCTGGAATCAAGGGCAGCCTGGTAGGGCTCACAGCTTTGGTGCTTTTTGCTTCAATCCAAAGCCAACTTTCTGAGTTTGGTATTTTTTATTATTTTGTAAAACGATGTTTTCACAATGTGAGGATGTGAGGGAACACAGCAGGTTTTGTGTACTAACAGGAGACCCATCTTGCCTCCAGCCCTGGCTCCAACAGCACAAGGACGTGGAGCTACTGCAGCCAGGCCAGAGGAGGCCACGCAGATGCTGCCAGGGCTGGAGCCCCTCTGCTCTGGAGCCAGCCTGGGACACCTGGGGCTCTTCACCTGCACAAGACAAGGCTCCAGGGAGAGCTGCCAGCCCCTGCCAGGGCCTCAAGGGGCTCCAGGAGAGCTGCACAGGGACTGGGGACAAGGCCTGCAGGGACAGGACACAGGCAATGGCTTCCCAGTGCCCGAGGGCAGGGCCAGATCTTGGGAAGGAATTGGTGGGTGTGAGGGTGGGCAGGCCCTGGCACAGGGTGCCCAGAGCAGCAGCTTTGCTTGCTCTTCCTCGGAACTCCTGGCTTTTTCCTGCTGCAAGGTCACGGTGATTAAAACTTAGGAGACGTTGTTTTTGAAGTCTCACTCTGAAGTTTATTATCCTTATCTATTACAAACTCGTGAGATGTGAGCTCTCTCTAACAAGTCAAGAAAGTGAGCCAAAATAGTGTCTGTTCAAGGCTATTTAAGTCCCAACAATCCAGTAAACATTTGACATCTATATTATTTATGCTTCTAATCCAATTATGATCACCCGAAACCTGCAATGTATACTTCTTTCACCTAGTCACAGAAAACTACCCAGATTCATGAAGAAGAAGGCAAAGAAGAAGGACAAAGACAACACCAAAAATCCTCCATCTTGACTCATATGTGTTACTATACACTAAAACCCCAAACTCTAAATTTCCAGGACTCCACAACAGCTCCTCTGTGACTGTCCTTGCCCAGATGGTGCTGTCAGTGGTGCCCAGTGACAGCACCAGTGAGCACAGGCTGAAGCACAGGATGGTCCTTCTGAACATCAGAAACCTTTTTCCCCTGTGAGAGTGACCAAGCACTGTCACACGCTGTCCTGGGTGAAGCCACAGAACACAAATGTGGCAATACCTGAGTCATCATTTAGAGAAGTGAATACCATAAGCAGGGCAGGGAACAGTAACTGAAGGCAGGAGGTCCCTTCCAGCTGGCAGAATTTTAAATCCAGGATGGCGAAAGGGAAAGAAAATTGTGCATGTGGGAAGGGAAGTGCTGAGTTGGGGTCCCTCTCATTGCTGGGAGGAACCAGCTTTGCCTTGGCCAAGGGTGACCCTCAGGTCTGGGAAGTGCCTGCTCCACATGGGCCAAGGGGAGTTTTAAACTGAGGATAAAGTGAGGAACGCTTTCTTGAAAGTGCTCAGTGCCTTTCTTTCCCCCTAAACTCAGTAGAAAACCTGTTGCCTCTCTGAAAGTGAAGTCGTGGAGCAGGCAGGGGGGACTTGAAACTCTGGTAGTGAATGGGAAGAATAAATCTTGTAGTACAATAAATCAGCAAGGGAGCCAGATAGTGATTCCCTTTGCCATGCAAGCTGGCTGTTGAGTAATAAAATGCATTATTTATGGAGGAAATGTGCAAAACCTGTCAGGCAGAAGGTTTGCCTGTCAAGGTAAATCAAAAACACTTCTTGTACACAGAAAAAAAAAGCCAAAAAACAAACAAAGACATGGAGAGTCTTCTGTGTTAAGAAGAGGATGGGAAACTGTAACTGAGACCAGTATTGCTGGGGGCTGATTCTAGATATGAGAGGCATGAGGGCAGTACAGTAGTAATAATTGTAATTGGCAAAATAATAACTGAAGGTGACATATCCCATTCTGTCCACTGAAACTGCTGAAAAGGTGATAGCATCCCAGTGAATGTAGGTGTTGGATGGGAAGGCAAAAGAAAATCAGGTGTTGCACTGGGTGAGAAGCCCTGGCTTTGCAAAGATACAGGTGGAAAAAATGGTATTTGAGCCTTAAAATTAAGTCAGGCAGCTCTGTGAGCTGACTGTCTGGTGATGAATTAGATGGCAGTGGTTCAGAAAGGGTTTGTGTGGATATTCATGGTTCTTCCAGTTTGTATTTGCAGTGGTTTGCTGTAGAAGACAAACGCTCTTACTGTGTCATGAAAAATGGTATTATTTGTCTTACCTGTCTTTGCCCATAAAATGTTAATTATGTAGTCCAGCCAGCCTGAGCTTTGTGCTGTGGTGGTGCTGGCCCTGGGAAAGTCCCATTGTACAAAGGAGAAATGTCTTTAAGTCTCACAGCCTCAATTTTTACTGTATAGAGGCTGCATCTTGCTGGACACATGGGGTGAATTCGGAATTCCCCCTGTTCCTAAGCTTCTCCTTTTAACACTACAGCTTTGTTACTCTGTATTTTTAATTTTCCAGCCTTTTAAAAAGGAAGTCTTATACCAGTTTACAGTAACAGACCGAGTCATAGAATCAACACTCTGAAATGGGTGGATGCTGGGAGAAACCTTTTTAAAAAGTACCCCAAATCCTCCAACCTGCAGACAGTGCCTTTTAACATCATAGTTGGTGGTTTGGCACCTTTGCTGTACTTTATCAGGGTTTGGCAGGGGACAAAGAGGGCTGTGCTGATAACTGTGAACGAGCACTAACCTCTGTTCCCAGCCATCATGTAAGGTTGGCTTAGGAAAACAGAGAAGTAAAGGTGGAAAAGCACCTGTTCTGCCTCACTGATAGAAAAAGGAATATATTTATATATAGACACACACACATAAAAAATTTGCATGTATTTCAGAGCAGTGGTATCGGGGAAGCTTTAAACAGCCCCTTCTATGTCTGTGGTTAGGTAGCATGAAGTATTTGCATGGCTGTAAGCCTCCTGAAAAGGGTAGGGGCTTATGATCATCAGCATATAAAAACAGTGGAACACAAAATAAGAGGTTTGTTGTATTTTTAAAAATACATGAAGTTAGTGTTTCCCAGCAGCTGTCTTGTTCTGCCTCAGTGAGACAGTCCAGGCTTCTGTTTCATGGGCAGGATTGAATATTCACAGTGCTGTGCCTGTATTATGTGACTGAGAGTCTCCCCTTGGTGTGTTTGTACCCTGTGCATCTGCTTCCCTGGCTCAGCTAAGCGTGGAGGAGCTTGGTGAGCCCAGGCCCTGCCCAAACCTCAGCCTGAGAAAATCTGGTGACTGTCACAGCTTGGCTTTCTCCTCACTCAGCCCCAAGGAGTTCACTTTTTCACGCTCAGATGGTTTTTCTGCTTTCTGTCAAGGGTGTGGGATATGAAAAATTGAATGATTTTGGCTTTAGGTCCTGGAAGGGTGTGAGCCACGGTGGGTGAGGCAGCAGAGGCGGCTGCAGCTCTGTTGCCCAGCTGTGAAAAAGGGGTTTTCTTACAAAATTTCCTTTCGCCTCGTCTCTCGTCATCTCATCTTAAGGAAGTCATCAGCATTGTAAAGAAACAGCAGCAGTTTCCTGTAGCCCCGGTGAGTCAGCTGGGGCTGCGTGGGGAGGGCAGGAGGACAGGGCCGGGTATGGGGGTTGTGCTGGGTGTTGGTGGCCCGGGGGAGGCGGTTCTCCCGTATCCGCCTTGAGTCACTCTCCAGCTGCCCGTGCCGGGGTTTGTGCCCTGTGTCACCTGCTGGGCGCTGGAACTGGCTGCAAGTGAGCTGCCAAGCAGGAGGCCAACAAAAAGCGTGGAGAACAATAACCATTTGTAGTGTGAATTTCTTGGCGTAATGCTAGCATCCTCGAGTATAATTTTAGATGGGTTTGAGAAGGTGGTTGACTAGTCGTGAAAAAGGAGGAGTATTTGATCTATTCCGCCTCAAAAGTAATCGCTCAAACTGGCCTTTGTGTTTGTGAGATGGTTTTTTCCTTGAGATCTAACAGACACCTAATCAGACATACTTCGAGATCCATCTTTTGCAATGCAAAGGACTTCTGCTTCTAGAAAAGTACATCTTAGTACATCTTCATCTTAGATCTAGGAAAGAGCTGTAGGTTTTGTGATGTTGGGGTGAAAGAATCTCTCTGCTGGATTTCGAATTTGCTTTAAATTCTGGAGAGGCTTAAGGGAAGAGTTCTGATTTAAGTTCTGAAAAATTTTTCATCTTTGCTTTCAAAACTTGTCTCTGGGACTCAAAGAGATCATTAGCTGTGATGCCTTCTGTTCTAGAGTGATCCTGCTCTTCAGACTTGAGGATCCTTCCCACTAAATTAAAAATCATGGGTGAAGTTGTGGCAGTATCTGTGAGGGGAAATGTCATCTTCCTTTTAGTCTTTTCCCAAAGACTTCTGGTTTTGCCTCATTACAGTTCCTTTTTTCTGCTTGGAAGCAGAAAATTTCTGCTTGGAAATTTTAATAGACTTCTTGCTGGCTGTGTTTTGTCTCTGACCAGAAACGAGGCAATCCTGAGTATTGCAATAAAACCCACTGTGAAAGTGCTTTATATTTGAGGTCCTTGAACTTAACACTAGACCTGATTTTGTCTTCCAGTCATGGAGCTTTGCTGGTCCTGGCTTTAGGAGCCTTCTGTGAATTGGTTTCATAATTTATTTATTTATTGCATAATTTGTGGCAACCTTTTACTTGCAGCAAGGTTTTTCTTGGCTCCCCACAGCTAGCTGGTCTTTAGCATGTCCCATGCTGCTTCCTTTGTATTGCATGTTGAGCATGCTGGAAATGGATGGAAAATGAAGTATGGATGGAAAATTAAGAACGTTTCTCCACCATGGTGCAGAGGGACTTTGGACAAGACACTGGAGTGACAGGACAAGGAGGAATGGCTTCCCACTGCCAGAGGGTGGGGTGAGATGGGATATCGTGAAGGGATTGTTCCCTGTGATGGTGGTGAGACCCTGGCACAACTTTGCGTGCCTTTCTGTGACCATCCTTGCCCAAGTGATGCTGTTTCAGAACAGAGAATAGGTGGACACACACATGCATCCAACCTTCCAGGCCAGAAATACAGGATACACCTTTTGAGCCATGCACCTTCATTCTTTTTGTGTGACTGAAGGCAAAGGAGGATGGATGTGATGTGTCCCCACCACCACCTTAGTGCTGCTGCCATTCCAAGGACTCTTCCTGTCCCACTTTCAGTTCAGGAACAGAATGTTGGAGGAGAAGGTGAGGTTGCTCCTCCTGAACACCTCACTCCTGTGATAAAGTGAGAAGGCAGTGGTGCCCTTGGGAGATAGAGTGGTCTCATCCTTTCTATGCATCTCTGAAAAGGGGTATCAGGAAAAAGCCACGGTCACCCTACACCTGCAGACAAGGGAAGTAGCAAAGAGATTTTCCTCAATGAAAGGTAAAATGAAAAGAAGCTTTAGGAACTGCTTTAATCACTAGCATATCTGAAAACCCAGTGCATGTGGAGAAGAAAAATAACCTGTTGAGAATTGGTGATGATCCTATTCCTTTTCCTGATATCCCACTTTGTAGAGGACCTGCTGTATCTGAGCCCCAGTGCAGCAGGATCTTTCAGATCATGTGCTAAATGTCTGGCTTCATCACTTGGTGCATCTGACCCCAGTAATTCTGGAGTACAGACAGCATCCAGGAATGCAAGATTATGGGATGGGAGCTGTCTGAAACAAGGGATGTTCCTGCATTTGGAGATAATTGAAGGGCAGGCAGCAGACCTGGCTGGAGGGGAAAGAGCCAAACAAGGTAAAGGAATTAGCAAGTCCTAGCTCCAGCATGAGGAGTGTTTGATTTAATTAAAATGTACAGTGCTGGGGAAGTAACAAACTGCTCCAAGGCTGCGTGATGAAATCCTGCTGTGACCTGTTGAAAACAAACTGTCTGGTTTCCTTGAAGTTTCCAGAATGTGAATATGAAGGGTGCTTCATTCTCCTTGTGCTGCAGGATTACAGAGGGTGGATGAGACATCCTGACTCTTGAGAGAATTTTTTATGCTGTTGGTGAGGTTTGGCAAGGCATGGCTGAGTCTTTTGGTGTTGTTTCCAGGGCCGTACCCTAGAAACTTTAGTCCAGTGAGGAAAAGTCTTTGGTCTCCAGGGCAACTGCCACTGGTGCACTCTACCTTGGCCTCAATCAGCAAAACATCCTTCTGCAAGAGAGATTATTTTAGAGGTTGCAGAAATCTGTTTCCTCCAGGAAAAGGAGGGATTCTGTTTTGCTGAGACTAGGTACATTTGTGCCTGCCTTAATGGTTAATGCTGTTGTGAGAGTGCAAAGGATGATTTTTTTCCAAAAAAAGAAAACAAACAAACAAACAAACAAACAAAAAAACCCCCACCAGCAACTGACTGTGGTGATCTGATTCCTGCAAATGCAGCCTCGAGTGGGATGTAGTCGACCCTGGGTACGCAGTGTGAGCTTGGCATTCTGCAGAGACCCTGATGCAGGCAGGTCTACAGACTCCAGCCTTTCAGCTTGGCCCCAGTGACAGGGGAGTGATACAGTGAATTTTGTCTTCTCTATATTCAAGTTTGAATGTGTGGCTAGGTTAGGTAATAGTTTCAGATGCAGCGTTTTTTTCATCTACTTCTTTGCACACTGTAGGCATAATTTCTAAAATCATTATTAGAAAACAACCCATGATTAGTTTCCAGGTCAGAGGCTTAATAAATAACTGCTAATCACTTTTCCTTATTGCATTTCAGGCGGCAGCTGCAGGCCTCAGCTATGTTGGGGCGTACGTCATCAACACCTACAAGAGCTACGACAACTTTCTGCAGGACAAGTACGCCCTGCTGCCGGCCGTGATCATCATTTGCGTGGCCGTGGTGATGTTCATCATCGGGCTCATCGGCTGCTGCGCCACCTTCCGCGAGTCTCGGGTCGGCCTGGGGCTGGTGAGTGCCACCGTCCGTGTGTGCCGTGTGCCTCCCGCTGGCAGGGGAGGTGCTGGCTGGACCTCGGGAGGCGAATCAGAGTGAAAGGTTGTGATCCACGCTGCTTGTTTGTGCGAGTCACCTGCAGCTGGGATCCTCTGATTCGCCTCAGCTGGCTCAATGAAAATGAGTGCGGGAAGCAGCAGGTTTTGAGAGTGTGGTGAAGGAGCAGGAGGAAATTCAAGTTGCTAAGCAAGCAAACCAGTATATCAGTTTTTCTACTGACTTTAGTCCTCTGTGTGCTGAAAGTATGCCTTGACTGCTCATAGAATTACTTTAAAAAATCTGGAAAGGTTCACTTAGAGTAACTTCATGCCCAGGTATGAAGTAAAGTAGAATAACTTCATGCTCAACAAGCAGTGCACAGTGTACCTAACTCAGCTGCTGGTTTATCTGTGCACTCTCCCCTTTGACATCCACCTTGTGAAGGGTTCCATAGGCTTTTCACACAGGTCATGTCATGCCAATGTTCAGGATCAGGCACAGGGCCTATGGAGCCACAGTCACCATCCCAGCCACACACAGAAATCCCCAAAAGGTTTGCGTTGGAAAGGACCTTAAAGCTCATCCAGTTCCAACCCCTTTTCCATGGGCAGGGACCGCTCCCACTATACTAACCAAAACAACCATGTTGCTCCAAACCCTGTCCAACCTGGCCTTGAACAATTCAAGGGGTGAGGCAGCCACAGCTTCCTCTATTCTAAATTATTTTCTGGGAACTATTTTGACTGGAGAGGCAATAATAGATAAAAATCACTTACTACTGTAAATTAATGTGAAGTGTATTGTGCAGTTGAATTCCAGTGCTGTGGGATTATCTCTTACTGTCTCTCTTTTTTATTTTCAGTTCTTGGCCATTATCCTGGTTATCTTCATTGCAGAAGTGTCCGCTTTTGTCCTGGGATTTGTTTACAGGGAAAAGGTAAACAAAGAATTAGCATCTCTGTCCTAACATACAAATGAAGAATAGATCTCACATTGTTTGATCATTGCAATTTATCTGGGTTTTTTAGGTTTGTTTTTTTTTTTACTTCGTCCCCTGTCCTGCAACTTGCAGAGCAAATGGGAATGGGGATGTCTTTGCTGAGAACACAGTGGATATATAAAGTACCTGGCAGATACCACAGCAGTCTCTGAGCTGGATTAAGCAGTTGTTGATGCCCAGTGAAGGGTTTTTCCACTAAGGGTGCAAAGCTTCTACCCAGGAACATGATTCTGGCTAAGTGCCACCTGAATTTTATCTAAAACATTGCTTGATTTTTCATACTTATTTTCCCCTCTGACTTATTTGGGATACAGATCTTTTGCAGTTTCCACCAGATAAAATTTTCATCTCTCGCATTAAAACCATCTGCATTGTTTTTCTCTCTCTCTGAACAGGTAAAAACTGATGTGCAAGGTACAATGCGCTCAGTCTTTGAGAAGTATGATGGCAAAAACCCAGAGTCTACAGTTGTGGATTACTTGCAAGAACAGGTAAGAAAATATTTAAGCATTGTTTGGAAAAGAACAGTTGGGTCCTAAACAAGGAATTTAGGTTGGGAAAGGAGGGGAGAGGATGAGTGGGGCAGTATCCTGGAACTTGGCTCTCTGTTCAGCATCCAACTCTCCAAGGCAGCTTGAGGGTGCTGCTCACTTTGCAGAGCTGGTGTGTTCAGGCGCTGTGTGTGACATTCATTTAGTGAGGGATATGAGTGACAGTTGCATCAGAGCAAATAAGTAAATATGAATAACTGCTTCTGAGAGCATAGCACCATAAAATAGCGAGATGATGGAAGACTCTACTCTGCAACTTGTCATCTTCCTAGTGGAGCTTTCACAAAGAGTAAACTAAGAAGGATGTAATAATGTGTGAAGGAGATTGATTTATTACTTTTATTGTTTTCTTAAAGCACTACTGCTTGTAAATCCACTGCAAACTAGTGGCAGCTCTGGCCCACTATGCCTAAGAGAGAGAGGTTTGACTCAACATGAGCATTCATATGTATGAATGTTATATTATATATATATATATAATGTAACTAGTAATACATGTGTACAATCTTCTGTAACAGTAACTTCTGTGTAACTGTCCTGTGTTTGGTAGCTTCACTGCTGCGGGGTTAAGAACTACAGTGACTGGACGACCACCCAGTGGTTTAATTCCACTGGGAACAACAGTGTCCCCCAGAGCTGCTGCCAGCAAGAGGCCAAGAACTGCACAGGGCATCTGGATCAGCCGCAGGAGCTCAACACCCGGGTAAGGATGAGGGGCTCGGTTTCACAATTGGGCCGTGTTCATTCTCAGCCAGGTGGAACCATGGAGGGAGGCACACCAGGCAGAGTTTAGGGATATGCCCACAGCTGTAGTTGTTTAATCGGATCTGGGGCAGGGGAACAGACTGATCTGGGATTGACCATGCTGAATCTGGAGGATGGTGATGCTTCCAGGGCTGGAGCCCCTCTGCTCTGGGGCCAGCCTGGGACACCTGGGGCTCTTCACCTGCACAAGACAAGGCTCCAGGGAGAGCTCCCAGCCCCTGCCAGGGCCTAAACGTTGCCTAAGGAAGATGAGGGCAAACATTTTAGCAGGGCCTGTTGCAAAAGGACAAGGGGTAATGGTTTTAAGCCAGAAGAGGATCATTGTAGATCAGATATGAGGATGGTGAGGCCCTGGCACAGGTTGCCCACAGGAGCTGTGGCTGCCTGTGGATCCCTGGAAGTGTCCAAGATCAGACTGGACATGGTTTGGAGTACCCTGAGATGGTGGAACGTGTCCCTGCCCATGGCAGCGGGTAGAACTGAATGATCTTTCAAGTCCCTTCCAACCCAAACCATTCTGTGATTCTATTAACTCCATATCAGGTTCTCCAGTCTAGGCCATAAGTTGACTTTTACAGATACCATTGATGGCCTTCTGGCTCTGAGTATTGGGCACTTGTTTAAGTGACCTGTGCTAGAGGAAATTCAGATGCAGCAAATGTCAGTAAGTTGCAGTTTGTCACTGCCTCTCCTCATGCAGGAGGAAGTAAGCCATGAGGTCTGGAAGACAAGAATGGAGTTCCTCAGTTCTGCAGTGCTGGTTAGACAGGCCTTACCAGGCCCCGCTTCCTTGGGAGAGCTGGGAGCGGGGGAAGTGATAAAAATTTCCATCTGGGTGAACACATTTTAACATGTTTTTGCCTCTTTCATGGCAGGGCTGTGCACAGGAGCTGGAGTCTGGGCTGCAGAGCGTTATCAGCTATGCCATGCTTGTAATCTTGGGGTTTGCCATCGTAAAGGTAAACATTCCCATCTCTTCCCTCATAGAAAATCGTACTGTTTGCCCTTGGATCTCGGGTCTTTTTCATCTTCACTGTCCTAACAGCCTACAGCTTTCTTCTGCCTCTGAAGTAGAGTCAATCCTATGTTCCTCACTTGTGTTTTTCCAACAGTCTGTTTCATCTGCCTGACGATGATGGGACGGATTCAAAAGATAGTAAGGGATTTGGGATGCAAATTCAATGCAGAATTCATTTTATCATAGAATCCCAGAATCCCAGGATGTTTTGGGTGGGAAGGGACCTTAAAGCTCGTCTTATTCAGGGCAGGGACACCTTCCACTATCCCAGGCTCCTCCAAGCTCCATCCACCCTGGCCTTGGACACTGCCAGGGACCCAGGGGCAGCCACAGCTGCTCTGAGCACCCTGTGCCAGGGCCTGCCCACCCTCACAGCCACCAATTCCCTCCTAATATCCCACCTGTCCCTGCCCTCTGGCAGTGAGAAGTCATTCCTATCACTCCTCATCTAAGGTGTGCTTAAATATTTTGGAGAACTCATTTTATCCCAGAACAATCCTAGCCTTTCACTGAAAATTTCCCCATGGCAAGATAGCTAGTAGTTAATGTGAATGTATTAATTAATGGGACAAACCAGAGAGGAAACACTCAAGCCGGAACTGTTACTGGGAATTAGTATGCAAAAATAACACTTTCTGTAGATGTATTTTTAGTTTTTTGCATATGATGAAGTCATCTGCTATGTAGGTGTTTAGTGTGAGGACTGAAACAGAAATACAGCAGGACTAAGTCTGTTGTGCACTCCCTCTTTTCCAGTTCTTCGGCATGCTGAGCGTCTGTGTGCTTACTTGCAAGAAAGAAGAAAGTGGATACCAGCCTCTTTACTCAGGGGTGTTTGCTTAATAAACTGAAAAGAACAATCTTGCTTCCTGATGATGAAATTGACTTAGGATCATACCACAGCTTCCTGAAACGTTATACTAAGTTTGGACCTGTGACTACAGGTAGCACTGGGTGGTGCAGTAGGTTCCAGAGAGAAACTTTCTTCTGACCTTCTTTCCTGTGCCCCAAAAATATGCAGCAGAAACTTAACTTTTAATCAGTAAACTGGTGGAGACTACAGGAGGGATGTCAGTTGTCTGCACACACCTCAGATCATTCCCATGGTGTGGTTTAAACAACAAATGAAAGTTCTGAATGCCAGGTTTAAATACTTTTCATAGGCACGGGGATCTGTATTATGTTTTTTCCATATTTAATTGTGCAGTTTCAGACTGTGCAGTTCACCTTTATGTCATATGTTCTAATTTTGTTTACTGCAGAGGTTTTTAGCGCAAGACAGCCCCATGTTTAAAGTCTAGAACAAGCATTTGTGTGGTTTGTTGGAGCAGCTAGCAAACATGAAAAACCCCAGATTTTGAGCTTTTGGGCTCAGAACTGTTTGTTTTCAATCTCTAATTATTGACATCAAAAATTCGTTGTGAAGCAGGGCTTTTGAACATTTTCCCCCTATTTTTTCTATGGTTTGGCTTGGGGAATTAGTGCTGCATTTCCACTATGACCACGCTTCTCTGTGAAAATGTCGTAAAGATGCATTCTTGTACAAAGCAGCAACTTTCTGTAGAGCTGCTTTTGCACATTTTCTGTTCTCAATTCTGCTGGACACAGTCACTCCTTGGATTGCATCCCTGCTTTAACACAGTCCTTCTTTAACTCGTTTGTATGTTAATCTGTTTTTAAACTCTTCAGGATTTTGGGGATAGACAACAGAGGTAACTGTGAGCTTTTATGTATCAGTGAATTGTATAAACGCAAGAGATTTTGCTGATTACTTCCTTGGAGAGATAAGCAGCCTGTCCTTAACAAAATAAATCTTTATATTTGTAGCTAATCAGGAAAAAAAATAGCTTGGGATCAGTGTAAACTGTTTAATTATCTCCATCCCTACCCCAAGAGAAAGAAAAGAGATGAGTGACAATGTTCTATAGAAGACACACCAGCATGAGCATGTGTATGTTGAAAACTTGAGTTTTTACTGAGAGCTTTGTCTTCTGTTAAATGCTGAAATAAACTGAATTTATACAACCAAGTAATAAATGGTGTGGCGGTTGTTGGTCGATGCTATCACAATTCTCTGGAGGGAGTAGTCTTCAGGAGTGGAACCAGAGCGGGCGCCTTTCGGCGCTGTCTCAGAGATCCCCGCCCGGCTCCCCTCAGCGATCCTGCCTTCCCTTCCCGCTGCCTTCAGAGATCCCGGCTCCCCTCAGCGATCCTGCCTTCCCTTCCCGCTGCGTTTAGAGATCCCGGCTCCCCTCAGCGATGCTGCCTTTCCCTTCCCGCTGCCCACAGTGATCCCGGCTCCCCTCAGCGATGCTGCCTTCCCTTCCCGCTGCCTTCAGAGATCCCGGCTCCCCTCAGCGATCCTGCCTTCCCTTCCCGCTGCCTTCAGTGATCCCGGCTCCCCTCAGCGATCCTGCCTTCCCTTCCCGCTGCGTTTAGAGATCCCGGCTCCCCTCAGCGATGCTGCCTTTCCCTTCCCGCTGCCCACAGTGNTCCCGGCTCCCCTCAGCGACCCTGTCTTTCCCTTCCCGCTGCCTTCAGTGATCCCGGCTCCCCTCAGCGATCCTGCCTTCCCTTCCCGCTGCCTTCAGAGATCCCGGCTCCCCTCAGCGATCCTGCCTTCCCTTCCCGCTGCCTTCAGTGATCCCGGCTCCCTTCTCACCCGGCTTCCCTCAGCAAATCCGCCTTCCTCCCTTCCTTCTCCCCACAGCGACCCTGCCTGTCTCTACCGCCTCCCTCAGAGATCCAGCTTTTCCATCCCGCCTGGTTCCCTGACCGCCTCCCTCAGCGATCTCGCCTCCCGCCCTTCCTTCCCGTTCCCTTCAGCGATCCCGCCTTCTTTCTCGCCCGGCTCCACTCAGCGATCCCGCCTTCCGCCATTCCTTTCCGCCTTCCTCACTGATCCCGGGTCCCTTGCCCTCTCCTGCCCTTTCTGCCCTGCTTCCTTTTGCAGTTCCGCACCTTTCGCCCTTCCCGCTCTGGTCAACATTCCCGCCTTCCCTCTCGTCCCCTTCCTTTTTCTGTCCTTTATGTCTTTCAGGTTTTTTCTCGCGTTTTGTAATTGTCACGTGAAATTACTTGTACAACAGGAGAGTGCCTAGTGAAGGAGAGAACCTATTTCAAGCCGTGCGTTAAGATTACATCACCCAAATAAATGTGCATTAGGTGGGCGGAAATATGCAGTAAGCGGGCGCGTTCACGTGAATTTTACTGTGTAATAGATGTAACTTTTTACCATTTGACAAGTTGATTAGTGGGAACTTCGTCCTTGCAAGCTGCGCTGAATAAACAATGTCACCTTTCTAAGGAGAACTCTTCACAGAGCTCCTAAAATCGACACTTTCTGCGCTCCCGCCCTTCGCTACCGCTCCCCTCAGAGCTCCCGCCTTATGCCCTTCCTCCCAGTCCCTCCAGACTCTCAGAATTACAGTCAAAGGTTGGAAAAAATCTCTGAGATCGTGCCCAACCCATGACTGCTCCCCTTTTGTCACCCAGACCACACTACTGAGTGCCATGTCCAGGTGTTCCTTGCACATCTCCAGGGATGAGGACTCCAAAGCTCTCTGGGCAGCTCCTTCCAACGCCAGAGCGCCCTTTCCATGAGGAAATTCCTCCTGAAGTCCAACCTGAGCCTCCCCTGGCGCAGCTTGAGACTATATCCCCTTGTCCTGTCACTAGCTGCCGAGGCGTAGAGCCCAACCCCCACCCAGCCTCCATCCTCCTTTAGTGCCCCATATCCCCTCCCCTCGCTCCCCTCAGCGCCGCTCCCGCCATCCCCGCCCCGCTTCCCCTCAGCACCGCCCGCTCCCCGCCCCGCCCTTTCCGCCCGTCCCTGGCGCTGCCCTCAGCGCGCATGCGCGCTCCCCGCCCTCTCCAACGCCCGCCCGAGCGCGGCGGATTCAAACCGCGCCTCCAACCGGGCCGCCGCAGCCGCGTCCTGCCGATTTCCCCGGCCCAGCTTCCATCTCCCCCGGCCCCCGAGGCCGAGAGAGTGCGACCAGGACGAAAAAAGCACTGGCGCTGAGCCTGGTAAAGCCTGAAGAGAAACGGGCGCTGCCGCCGGGCGCAGCGGGTGACCTCGATCCCCTCAGGGTGTCCCGATCCGCCTCGGAGCGTCCTGGTTCTACGCAGGTATGGAAGGTTGGGAAGGCGGCTGGTGTCTAAGGACGGGTTTAATAAGCGCGGTAGTTGATAGTATTTTAAGCCAAAAGCGAAATAAAAGCTTTTTTAAAGTTTCCAGGTGCGAGCCGCCGGAGGGAGCTGTGTGAGCGCTCAGTGCCGGGCTGCAGTGTTAAATGCGGGGGTTTGTCACACTATGTAACTTTTTCTTTTAAGCAATTCCTGTCTATAATAGGGTTAATAACTCTATTATTATAAGCAATATAGTAATCGATATATAATGCTCTTTTTGATGCCTCCAGACTTCACTAAAAACTCTCCTAACACTTTTTTTTCCCCATAATTACATTTAAAGAAAACCACGTATCTTTAAACGTCAATCATATGATGTAATCTCTCTGAGAGAGCCTTCTAAAACTGCCTTCCATAAGGGAGGTTTTTGGTTTTTGCAGTAAATCCCAATTCCTTTTTTTAGTGGACACTTCAATATAGTAAGGATGCTCCTGGTCTCATAAGGAATTGCTGCACTGATATCACAATGTATTTATCTCCAAAGTTCTGGGAAACTTGTTGTCTTGTCTAGTGCCAGTCACTTTACACTTTCTTTCCTGCTTTCAATTTAGTAAGATAAGAGAGAATTACTTCATTTACTGTTTCATTTATGTTCCATTTGCTTCTTTGACAGATCAGGGTCCTTCTAAAAATTCTGCTTTTGTAGGCAATGCTTGCAATTTGGCTATTTGTTAAACTCCTGACTTCATTTTTGTCCCCCTTCAGTGTGATAATGAAGGATATGGCATCCTCAAGCCTGGAAGATTTATGCTTCCACATCAATGAGAAGATTTCAATTATTAAAAAGTGTATCCTATTGAGAGACATAGGTAAACAAGACCAGCAGTGGGGTTTGGTTTGCACTTCACTCCAAAAAAGACACTGAGGGGCTGGAGCGTGTCCAGGGCAGAGAACGGAGCTGGGGAAGGGTCTGGAGCCCCAGGAGAGGCTGAGGGAGCTGGGAAAGGGGCTCAGCCTGGAGAAAAGGAGGCTCAGGGGGGACCTTGTGGCTCTGCACAACTCCCTGACAGGAGGGGACAGCCGGGGGGGGTCGGGCTCTGCTCCCAGGGAAAAGGGACAGGAGGAGAGGGAACGGCCTCAGGATGGGCCAGGGGAGGGGCAGGGTGGATATCAGGAGGAATTTCCCCATGGAAAGGGTGGTCAGGAACTGGCAGGGGCTGCCCAGGGAGGTGGTGGAATCCCGATCCCTGAAGGGGTTTAAAAGCCATATGGTTGTGACACTTGGGGCACACCTTAGTGGTGGCCCTGACAGTGCTCTGGGACAATAGTTGGACCTGGTCTCAGAGGGCTTTTCCAAACTAAGTGATTCCATGAACTCTGTTGGCTGTGCGGAGTACAAGGCTGACAGTTTGGCTTGGTGCTTCTCCTGGATGGGGAGCAGGGAGTTAGATAATCACTGCTTGTGAAGGGGAAGAATATCAGATTTTTGGGGTTTTTTTGGAGAGTTTGTAGCTTAATGTTCTCTCTTTTACAGGTGAAGATGAATGCCGCAAGCCTATGCTCCAGAAAATAAACAATGAGGTGATCCTTGTACATGATCTCCTGATTAAAATGGAAACCGAAGTTAAACAGCAAGAAAAGCTGAGAGATTTGCTAAAAGTAATTTTTTTTTTCTTTTCCTGTTCATAAAATACTGAAAGATTCAAAGAAATCTTTGATACGTATGTCACGTGTTTTTTCCTAGATCCTTAGTGGTGTTTGGATGCATGTGCTTATAAGAGAAACTGGGGCTTGGAACAGGCTTTCTGATGGTTTGTTAAGCAATTCCACAGAACAATGAACATTAAATATTGTGTTTTTCAAGGCTTATACACAGAATCATAGAATCGTAGAATGGTTTGAATTGGAAGGGACCTTAAAGCCCATCCAGTCTCCACCTCTTGCCATGGGCAGGGACACCTTCCACTATCTCAGGTTGCTCCCAGCCCTGTCCAGCCTGGCCTGGGACACTTCCAGGGATACAGGGGCAGCCACAGCTGCTCTGGGGAACCTGTGCCAGGGCCTGCCTGCCCTCACAGGGAAGAATTTATTCTTAGTATCTGATCTAAGTCTACCTTCCTTTATTTTAAGGCCATTAAAAGCATGTCTTTGTCACTGGCCTTGTAAACATGTCTTTATCATAATAGATTGGTGATCTAAAGAGCGGTTCTACTTACACATCTTTGCAATAGCTGCACAAAGTACTCAGTTTGAATATTTGTGTTCTAGAAACTGTGTGTTTGCACTGCCTTTGTTAAGTCTTATTTGGAAAGATAGTTTGGGGAATGGAGGTGAGTTTACCATAGTATCTCGTCTTCATTACCACCATTCCCCTGACCAAACCTTGCCAAGGATGTATTGCTAAAGTTCCTTTTGCCTGCTCAAGTTTCTCTGATATTCTGAGGGCAAGGACAGATGTTCCTTCCTGTGTATCTTTACTAGTTTCCCTGGGGAAATTATGGGGTAAGGAGGTAAGATGATGGGGAGAAAATAAAGAGCACCACTTGATAAAGCTGAAAATTAATTTAGTATTGCTCCAATTTTACTTGCTTGATGTTAGTAGGATCACATCTCTGATATAGTCTCATATTAATTTCAGGACATCCAGAAGGCTGCTGAGAGAGAGCAAAAGGAAGCACAGCACCTCCTTGAGCACATCCCACCCTACCTGCCTAAACCAACCCAGAGCTGGTATGTGGTACATGAGCCCGGAGGATTCGGGCTGCTCCTGGCAGTGTTCATTTGCAGGGCTGTACAGCTCTGCTCCTTTCACCCCACATTAACTGTGAAATTTTGGGAGCCAAAGTCGTTGTGTGTATTGATTCTGGAGTTGGTTCTTGTCCAGGCTTGTGCTAGCACCCCAACGGATCTGTCAGGTCAAGTTTATAAAATACCAGGTTGTTCCAACTGGAGATTCCAAGGATAGGTGTGGTGTTGTAGAAAGGCAAGTGCTTCTCTGAGTGTGAGCATCCCTTCCTTTAGAATCACAAACATGGATTTTATAACTGCAGTGCCTACAGATTAAAGGGTTAGTGACCCAAATGCTGGGTCACTAGAACAGAAGTTCACCACTGCTCTTCCAAATACAATTAAAACACCAAAATCTTCTAACTCAATCATCTTTCTGTGGGACTTTGAATTGTGTTCGTGGTACTTTTGTTCTCTTTTCCCTACAGCAACCTTGTATTTATTTGAGCTAGCTATGACATCCACTTGCCTTGCAGAGAGCTGTGGTAAGAAGCTTTGCAGAGTCAAGTAGCTGGAGTGTGTGAAAGTGACAAGTATGTGAAATAACAGCTGTTACTCGGAAGGCTTCTAAGAGATTTTAACTCTGAGTTTCTCATCTCCGTCTCTTTCCTGTTGGAGCTGCTTTTTTTTTTCTGGGGTGATGTTAATGTATGTCAGGTGGGGTCACTTGCAGAGTCCTTCTACCTGAGGATCCTAGAGTTTCTTTCCCACCTCGTAGCTTGTCAGAAGGCAATGAATTAGCTTGAATTCAGTGCTTCCAGTATGTGCCCTGAATCTACCAGCCTTACTTGGTCTGGGTCCTAATGCCAAGAAGCCTCAGTCTAAAAACATGACAGACGTATTCCAGCAAAGTAAAAGGTTAAATGTGTGGAAAGAGGTTCCAGAAGAGAAAAACAGAACCGTAATTTTGGTTGGTGTGTAGCAATATGGTCATTGGTAGGTACTGGATTGAAACCATTCTTAGCTGGTGAAGGGATGACTTATGCAGAAGCTTTTTCTTATTCCCACCCTTTAGACATGAACCCCTCCATTTAGGAAACAGCCTCTCAAAATGTCTCTAGGGGTGTCTTGTTCCTTTTCAATTCAGATGTTGCTTTTTGTGTGTGTAAGAATTGAAGTTTTTCAGAAATTACACTTGGATTCTGCCTTCCTGTCATAACTTACTTCCTTATTGTAGGAAATCCTTTGTGCTAGCTCCTGGAAATTGTTTAAATGTAAATGAGGCTTTTTTTTGTGATTGTGCCACCTCTGACATCAAAAGATTCTTTGGGATGTCGGCTTCCCTACAGTCTTGTCCTGCTTGTGATCCTCCCTTTCTGTTCCCCTGTGTCCCCCGACCTGTGGGGCTGTGAATACTAGTGGGCTGTTGAGTGATTTTTGTGAGATAATGCAGAAAGCAGAGGAGCACTTGAAAGCTGGTGAGACAGGCCTTGAAGTCCCTGGGAAGATGAAAACACCCACACAGAGAAACTGAACGATTCATAGCTTAAGCTATTGTTTCTCTCCTGTATTCTTGGGTTTTCTCTTCTTGATTACCAGAGGAATGTCACTGAAACAAAAAGCAAGTTCAATATCTCTCAAGCTCTTTGCATCCCACGTATTTATTGAGAGCAGTTTCTCATTCCAGCAGAGGCAGATTTTGTAAACAAGCATCAGTTCTTCCTTTCCATGGTTCAGGTCAGTGGTGGACTGTGTCTTTACCACCTCACTGCAGCAGTGCTGGGGCAAGGGAGTGGGTGGGAACACAATGGAGGGGTGCTTGGGCCTGAGGAATCATCTAGAAAAGGTTTGTTGCAGTGTGATAGACAGCAGGAGCGTGGAGTGTGGGAGCAATGAAGTTTCAAGATGTGAACTTGCTCCTCTTGGTTCTTGTGTTTATCCTTTCATTCCAAACCCACCTCCACCACCTCCCAAAATCCGTCCCCCTTCCCTTTCCCTCCTGTTTGCTGACATTCCCTGCTAGCTGCAGGGTGCCAGGATTTGTTGTTTTTGTTCAGCTGCAAACAGATGCTCAGATGATGACATCTGAGTAAGTTTGGCTGCAGCTGTCCTGGGTTTCTGCAGGGCTCTGTGTTGTGTCTCAGCGCAGAGCAGAGCTGCTCCTGTCCCTGTGTCACTGAGCAGGCAGCGTGGGAGCCCAGCAGGTGGCACTCACTGTCCTCTCCACCGCACTTGCGTTCCTCGGGGGTGGGACACTGGGGCACTGGCACTTGTCACATCAAGTGACACCTCAAATCCTTGCCGTGGGGTTGACCGATGGGGCACTGCTGTGCCGTTCAGTGTTGTGGGACCCCACATCCAACAGGGATCCTGTGTGGGACAGTCAGATCCAAGCAGAGGATCATCTCCTTGTCCAGGTCAGCTCTGTACTGCTTTAGGTAATTCTGCTGCACATCCCATCATGTCCATGTGTTCTGATGGCAGTAGATTTGGCCATATGCATCGCCTTTGCTGTCCTACTGAGGAGCAGCTGGCTGGGTGGCTGCCAAATCCCTTGGGGTTTGAGACTCTAAGCTGAGGGTTTAGAGGAAGGATGAATTTATAAAAATAGTGTTCTAATAATCAGGAATAAATCAGGAAATTCTTTGACCTTTTGGATATTGCCTAAGATTTTTTTTTTAAGTATTAAAAAACCCCAGTCTGCTAGGTGGTGTTGAATTTCTCTGCTTCAAATGTTTAATGGATGAGTCAGGCTTCCCAAGATGTGAACCTGTTTCAAAGAGCTATGAAGTATTTCAAATCTGCCCGTTAAGGCTGCAGCTCTGTGCTGTGTTTTATCTGATAAAGAGCCAGGCCTTGGGTTGCGTGAAATGTAATGGTACATTGAATTCTGAGCTGTGCCATGCTGCACTTGGATTGCTTCCAACTCACCTGCTAGCAGCCTCTGTAGCAGAGAAACCAGGAGCTGTGCTGAAGTCAGCTGAAGGATATGATTTGAAACAGAGTAGGCTTGCTTTACTGATGTTTCTTTTGTGAAACATCATTAATTGTGTTCATCCAGCCTAACAGATAGGCTGGAACTTAGGTCTGTAAGTTGATAGTGTAGTGGAATTCTCCTTCCTACTTACCTGCTCTTTATACACTGAATATTCCTTCATTTTACAGCATCACTGTGCCAGCTGTGGAACACGAAGGGCAAACAAAGGCTGTAGAACCCAAGCATGCAAAGAAACCTGCAAAAGAGACAAAAATCATTAAAGAAGCAGCATTAATAACCACAGAGGAGTTTGAAAATGTTCCTATGTAAGTAAGCATGGCTTCCCTTACACCCTGGCATATCAATTTGGGTGGCACACATAGGTTTGGAGAGTGACCTCTTGCAGAACTGGGACTGACAGAGATTAAATATTTAATGGGGTGAAACATGATAGTAGCTCCAAAGAGTTTAAATGCAATGCTAGCAAACCTGAAAATTGATTGGAGTTAATTGGGCTCTTTTCTATGCTGGTTTTGGGAAGATGAAAACTGATTAAACCTCTTTAGTCACTGTAATTGACCTCAAAAGTCACTGTAATTGTATGAACAGAGATCTATTAGCTAACAGGTGAATCCTCATCTTGTTTTGAGAATAACAAAAAAAAAAAGAGAGCCATCATCTCATAAGATGATGGGTTTGTTTACATATAGAAGGAAAAATAATCACAGATGCTGGTTTTATTTGACCCAGCTATTGGCTTCTGTAAACTCCAAGACTTGACTTACCAGTTTGTTTTGAGACAGGAAAAGCAATCAGATTTAAAAGCAAAAAAAAAACCCACTTTGCACTGAAATTCCTATATTTCTGGAATAGAAAGCTGTGGGTGTTTTCCCCTAACATCAGGACCTGATTAATGGATATCCTTGTCTGAAGTCTGACACACAGGAATAACTTCTTAAATGGCACTTGGGTGGCGTGGTAAATGTTTCTGCAAAAATAAGAAGTCTCTCTTGATGCCTAAGGCTAAATTGTTATTGAGATTCTAGATTCACTGTGTTCCCTGGCAATACCTGTTTCAATAAGAAACATGTTTTTGAGTCTGTACTTTACTTGAGGCTTTCCAATAATTTTTTCTATAGCCTTCAAAATTTTCAGGTGAGTAATGCCTGTTTTCTTCCTTATCCTGAATGTTGAGCTAATGATAAAGGACTTCTAGTTACTTCTTAGAAGAGCATCCACCTGGTGTTTTTATTCTGCAGGACACCTCAGGTATTTTGTGGATTTACTCCCTTAGGTAGATCTCTCCTGATAAAATCATGGGAGGATAAAACTGGAGCGTGGGAATTTTTGGTCTTTATCTCTGCTGTGGTAAGAGAAATAGACACAGACCATTCCAGCCAAATATTGTTTTAACTTCCAGTTAAGGCTATGATCTCCCACACCACAAGACAGGTGGGAGAGCACTTGGGGGCACGATTTAGTGGTGGCCTTGGCTGTGCTGGGGGAAAGAATGGACTTGATGATCTCAGAGGGCTTTTCCAGCCTAAAGGAGTTTAGCGTAATCCTTGAAAGTGGAAAGTTTTCCACTGCTGTTTGTGGGCGTGGAGGATGGGGACAGAGGCCAGACTTCCTATTCATTACAGATTCACAAAACCACAGAATAAGCTGAGCTGGAAGGCACCCGTTGTGGAAATGCTGCAGCTGTGTTGGAAGGCACCCATTATGGAAAGGTTTCGGCTTAGACTGTGCTGGTGGAGCTCTAGAAATAATTTAATTTTATTCAGATGGGAGAAGCATGTTTGTTCTGTGGAGGAAAATTTACATGAATTTCCATAGACCTATTAATCTACCAGTATTTCTGTTGCCTGGCAATGTTGTAGTACACGATTGAGGGAATACTTGCAATTTCCCATACTGATTGACCAAATCTAAGCAGCAAATACTTGTAATACAAATTCTCTTACACTGAATGTATTCTCTTGGAAGAATGAGAATTTGATTCAGGGCCCAGTTCTTCAGGGAAGCACTAGGGGTGGGAGGTGGTCACTGAAAAATTGAGGCTGTTTTCACTTACTTTGTGCTGAACATGAAGGAAAATCTATTCCCAACACCATCAGGCCATTAAAAGGGACACACAGGCTTCAGTGACTTCATAGTCCTAGGACTGGACAGCTGGTATTTAGCAGAAGTACATGCTGTGTTAAGGGGCAGATGTGGAGCTCCTTGATCAAACAGAACACTTTGCACAATAAAAAACTTGCAAATTACCTTACCCTTCAAATTTGTTGCAGGAAGGTGCTCTTTGGAGGAAGATAAGGACATTTCAAAGTACCTGTCTTTGTTAACTCTTGACTTTGAGGCGAAGGAAAATGCTTGCTTTATTCTGTGTCTAGAATTGTTACTGCTTTCTTACTGCTGAAAGTATTTTAGATTCTGTGTGTTCATTATAACTCTCAAGTCTCAGAAGATGGTGGCTTGGGAGAATTCACGGCTATTTTAGCCTAACCATTTTTGAGAGAGCAGGAGGTGGCCATTACAAGCTTTATCTCTTTCAGAGTGGTATATATGTGATATATTGATGTTATTCTTTTCTCTAAGGAACAGAGCACTGTGCTCTGGTTCTCATACCTCTGGGAAAAAAGCTTTGAAAAAATGCTTTAAAAGGATGTGGATTACAAAAAGAAACCGACCGTTTGGGTGGGGGTTTTTTCCTTAAAGAAATGTTTTGAATTTTATTGCATTTGGAATAGTGAAGCAAATTTTAAAGTAATTTTAATTCTAAATTAAATGCCTGAATTTGGAACTTCTCAGCTTTGTATTTTTATACAAGTGTATGTATGGACTGAAATAAATGTCAGCATTAACATGTTTGCCAGCCATAGCTGGGTAAAAACATGAAAGGACTGTGGGACAGCTGGAGTTTTTATGATCCTTAGTTATGCACAGAATAAAAACTCCATTTGGTTTTGACAGAGTTTAATTTCAGATTAAAGCATCTTGGAAGCCTGAGGGCCTCTCAGAGCATTTTGTTGTTAGGTTTAGCCAACCCAGTCCTGCCTCTCTTTTTCAGCTTCAGGATGAGCTGAGGTGCTCCCTTGGTTTTATTAATTGTGTTCACTTTCTGTGTGTTGACAGTGGGAGCACAGGAACTTAAATAAAGGTATTTTACACCTCCAGGCTCAGTCTGCCTGGCTCTGCACGCTCCCCTGTGGTGTAGGGAGGCAGAGAGAGCAATAAGCAGCAGCTAATGCACACAGGGAAAAAGCCTTGCTGTGGTTACAGGCTGTGTTTGTGCTCTGGCTGCATTTCGGGGGTGGTAGCGCTGCTTTTATTACTGTGCAAAGTAGAGCCTTTTTATAACTACGAGATGGCTGCACGTCCAGCGCTGAATTAATCGAAGTATCAATAAAGTTGAAAGCTGGTTGCAAGTGTCTTAGTGGCTACTAAGTTTCCAACTCGGTTTGGAGGCAGAGCAGTTGTTTTGAACTCAGTTTTCACACACCTCCTGCTGGGGTGTCTCCCTGGCAGGGACTGGCTGCTGTTGAAACCTACTGCACTTACTTTGAATTGGCAATTGCAGAACGGCTGCCCTAATTCTGGTTTGGAATACTGAACTTGTAATTGATGATCTACTTCTGCTTTGAGTTCATTGTATGTTCTCCAAAGATTGAGTCTGTCTGTTCAGATTAAAACAAGGGAGGAACTTGCTGTTCATTGATTTTTCAGTCTTGCTGTCCCCACAGCTTTTAGCCACCAGCTCTACTGACCTGAAGCATTAATTCTTAAAATTAATTGTAACACTTGTGTGATTCCCCACGCCTGCAAACCGATACAGAACCAAACACAAACAGCCAGGTTTGATTTTTTTTGTAGCAACTGAGTGAAGGCCACAGGACAATGCAGGTTGCAGGGCGAGCCTGGCTCTTACTGCCATTTAGGGGGGCAGGGGTTTTGTTGTATTTACCTTACTGCTTGTCATTTGAATTTCAGATTTTATTTTTATATAATAGTTTCTCAGTGTGCAGCACAGTTCCTTTTCCTTCAAGGCATGGCTTTACATCTATAAATACTGAATAGCCTTACTTGCAAATATTCCAGTGTTCTAGTATTTCCACATCACTTTGTTCCTTATCTTCTGTGCTTCCTGTACCTCTAGGCTGTTATCAACAGACCTTATTCTTTTAGTAGTAGTATTATGAAATGCTCTGAGAGTTCAGAAATAGATGCTGGTGGTGCAGAACCGTATCTGCACAGCTCAGTAGGCTGCACAGTCAAATACAGAATGCAACACAAAACTACTAGTTTTTTAAAAACCCCAAATAATCACAGAATCACAGAATGACTGGATTGGAAAAGACCTTCAAGATCATTGAGTCGAACCTGTGCCCTCACACCTCAGCTAAACCATGGCACTGAGTGCCACATCCAACAACAACAACAATTTTTTTTAAATTTTTTTTTTAAAAAAATGGTTCTGGCTCTGCTCCACACCCGCTGCTGGATTATTTGGCACAACCTGACAATAAATGGCTGTAACATCAAACATGGGTTATTTGTGGTGATAATATGAACTAAATTGTGCTCTTAGGCAAACATTTCATTTCATGCCATTTTCTGCAAAGTTACTTTATTTTTATGTGCTTGTAGTTTAAGCGGTACTCTATAAAAGCAACCTTTATTCCATTTTGAAAGTTTTTTACAGCTTAAGCACTGAATACATTCTGCTACTTAATTTAGCTTTCTGTATTTTATCTTTCTGGTTTAGGTTCTGTCATGGCCTTTTTACCTTCAAGATTGTTAAACAATCAAGGAAATGAACAGAATTAACTACTACATATATTCATTAACACAAAGCAGGAGAAACTGCTGGTAACTAGGAATGGCTTGTTCAGTTAAGGCTGATGAAAGAGAAGAACAAACATGGAACTTTGTGACTTTCTGGTTACTGATCCTTGTTTTTATTTGTAGGTATTTGAAAGGCCGTATAACATATGATCAGATTAATGCAGTTGTTCAGCAGATGAACAAGGCTGTGGTGGACAAGTACAAGATCTTGTATCAGCCTTTGAAGTCTATGAGTGCACCAGTCAGAAATCTCTACCACAGGTTCATGGAAGAAGAAACTAAGGATACAAAAGGTAATATTTTTTCCCCCTTTGTTAGTATTAAACTCATAACACTTGGATGTTGCGGGAGAAATATAAAAATACAGGTCTTTTTTCAATATTTCTGACTGAAGAGTTTCCCATAGTGATTGGGTCACTTTTTGAATGTTTTCATTGAAAATACATCCCTTTGATGGTGTGTCAAGGCAGAAACTTTGAGCGCACAAAGATTTAGTTTGGAATCCCTACGTGTTCTGGAAAGTTTGATAACCAAACCATGGAAATGTGTTCTCAGATCTTAAACTTGATGGGACACAAACTATTAAAAATTTGTTCTGACGCTGGGAAATCTGGCTAATTAATTGTGCTGCAGTGGCTTTGTGGAAAAGATAAGTCTGTCTGAAAATCTTAAGTTTTCTCCTCTTAAAAGTGTAGAGAGAGTGAAAACCAAAATACCTTTCTTTCAATTGAAAAGCAAGTTGCACTTACAACCTAGTTTCTCCACAAATATGTGCAAGTATGTGGATTTGTAATATTAAAGTCTCCTTTTTGGCATGCCTTTCCTCTTGAGAAGAAGAACATAATTATTCCTGGAGGGGTGTACTGCACATGTCAAGCTTGGTGATGTCCTTAGGGTGCCCTCATGTTTCCAAATTCAGGCATAAAGAGTGAAGCAAACGCTCTTCTGTCTCACACAAAAAGAGTTTTGTCTCTGACAACACCACGGCACCCACCTTCTGTTTTTGCCCTGGACAGAATGCTAGAATTTCTGCCCTGAGCATTCACTGGGTACTCAGTAATTCCCTGAAGATAAACCACAACTTTTTCTTCCTTCCTTCCTTTGGTTTTATTGCTCTTCAAGACTCTGGATATTTTAGTATGATGATAATATCAGTGACTTCGGGATTCTAAATGCAACTTTTCTGTATGGAGGGAATTCTGACCTGATAGATATGCTGGCACTTTATTTTGAGACCTGTAAGATAAACACAGAATTACAGAATGGTTTGGGTTGGAAGTGGCCTTCAAGATTAGCCACTTCCACTCCCTGCCATGGGCAAGGACACCTTCCACTCTCCCACGCTGCTCCAAGCCCCATCCAGCCTGGCCTGGGACACTGCCAGGGATCCAGGGGCAGCCACAGCTGCTCTGGGCACCCTGTGCCAGGGCCTGCCCACCCTCACACCCACCAATTCCTTCCCAAGATCCCAAGATCTGGCCCTGCCCTCTGGCACTGGGAAGCCATTCCCTGTGTCCTGTCCCTGCAGGCCTTGTCCCCAGTCCCTGTGCAGCTCTCCTGGAGCCCCTTGAGGCCCTGGCAGGGGCTGGCAGCTCTCCCTGGAGCCTTGTCTTGTGCAGGTGAAGAGCCCCAGGTGTCCCAGGCTGGCTCCAGAGCAGAGGGGCTCCAGCCCTGGCAGCAGCTCCGTGGCCTCCTCTGGCCTGGCTGCAGCAGCTCTGTGTCTTTGTGATGCTGGGCTGGACACAGGACTCCAGATGAGGTCTCAGTTGCCATGCAAAGGTCATTGCTGTAAAGGGCTTTATTAAAGGCATTCTAAGCATATGCAGCTGGATAAATTCGTGTGACTGACTTCTGGTTTGGGCTATGATGGTTTGGTTTCTCTCTAAGCGTGTTTTGCCCCAGTTGAACAGCACCTTATATTAACCTGGATTTCTTAAAATACTAGCTTCATCAATTTAATTCACAATGTATTTTCAGTATCACTGTTCCTGTCCTTAGGACAGTAGTAAGGCCTTTGAGCCCACAGTTGTACAAGAGAGGCTGAACACTGGAAGGTCCTTTCTGGGCCTAGAGTGCTGCTCCATCTGCACTGTGATCCACAGTAGTCTTGGCTGCAGTAAAGGAGCCATTCTAGCAGCTTGAGAAAACTACAGCTGGTCAGAGAATTTTCTGTCAGAAAGCTGAGGGTTAAGTCTGAAAAACTGAAGTGTTTAATTTCCTTAAGTATCTGAGAGATGGTCTTTATTTCTTGTTTATCTTGGGACGTTCAGTTAGGAAAGTAGGACATTCAGCATCTGATAGAGTGTGTGTGTGTTTTTGTGGTAGATGGTTTTGTTTAGGTTTTTTTGCAACTAATCATTTAGAAAGTCCAGAGAAAAGGCCTGGCAGGCTGTCAGATGATTCTTATCTGGCCAGCACAAAATGATTAAATGTCTTTATCCATTGCATTTATCAGGATGACGTTCCGCATTCATTGATTTGTTTGCTTAAATCTCTCCTGTGAGTGTCTCTCTGCTTAGGATTCCCACTGGTTCTCAGCCTGGGCTGATTGCCAGCTGACCTCTTCTCTGATTTCAAGATGAGGGAAGATGCTGCCTGGTCTATCAGGGTCACTTCCAGCCACTCAGGTGATTCACTGAGTTTAGCTGTTTGTTTAGTGCATGGACCAAACCACTGCCCTTCACCCAGCTCTGATTTCTTCACAAAAAAAGATCCTGTTGTGCTGAATGCTTCTGCTCTGATTGTGAGCAAATATGAGAAAGAATCTTGTTTTATCAAAATTCAGGACATTCTGATGCTCCCCCAGATTAACAGACTGTGAAAGCAGCATGCAGGTTGTGCCTGGCTTTTCCCAACACCAGTTGGGCATATTGGTGTTCCTGGAAGTTGTAAGTGGTCTCTATCCTACAGTAGTTCTATTTTGAGCAGCAATGCAGCTCTTCTTTCTTTTCCTAGTAAACAAATTTCCTACTTCTCATCTGTAAGTGGATTTGGTGGCATTACAAGCTCTGAGATTCCAGCAGAGTTCCTCTCTGGGGAAATACCTCTAGATTTTGACAGTTATTGTCTCTGGAAGATTCTGCTCCCTGTGAGACACGTGTGTCACCAACTCTCGTGAGAGGCCCAGGCTGTGAGAAAACATGATCTGTTATCTCTCAGCTCTGTTTGAGCAAGATTTTGGGGGACATTACACTTACAAACATAATTCTTGGACCTTAGTTCTTTACCAGCATCTTCAGCTTTCCAGCTTGGATTAGCTGTTTCCCAGTGAAACTGGAAGGACTTAACTTGAGGAACAAATGCTCCATCTTTTCTAAGATGTCACTGCCTCTGTGTTAAGGATAAAACAAGGAGGGAGAATCCTATCCTCTTTTTCCAAGCTGGAACACCCCTACCCTTGTGTCCTCCTTCCCACTGGACTTGGAAGCGTGATACCACACATAATTCAGGAATCATTTAAGTTGGAAAAGGCCTCTAAGATCACAAATTCCAACTGTGTTCACCACTAAACCTTGTCATCCAGGGGCACATTCACGTGGGTTTTTGAACACTCCCAGGGATGGTAATTGCACCACTGCCCTGGGCAGCCTGAATTTTAGTGACAATTTGCTTATGGAAGTAATTAATCAACCACAAGAAGGAGTGAGCTCTCAGCTCTGATGCAGGACTGCCCTGTGCCACTCTCTTGGAGACATAGGGACGATGCTGTTGCAAGTGGTTGGCCTTTTCCTGTAATTTTATTAAGTAATGATGAATTATTCTTTTCCAAATCTGATATAAGTCAAGAGAATGGTGGGCTGCATAGATCTGATGCATGCAGGGCTCTGTCCTTACTGCAAAGAACTAATTCCAGAACCTGAAATGGGCATCAGAGCTCATGGAACAGGGCCTGTGGATGATGCAGAGCGTCTGAACTTCATGGGAATTCTCTTTCTGACAACAGATTTTAAAAGTAGTACAAAGTTCCCAATATAGTGTGAAGCCATCCTACAGCTGTCTATAGAATTATGAATTGTAGATTGTGGAATTATGAAGAAGAGGCTGTGCTGTCACTTGTGAAACGCTGAGTATATCCTACAACAGAGCCGTTCCTGTAACAAAATTGTTGTTTGTTTTCCAGGAGTATTTTTTATCGTGGAGGACGATATCAAGGAGTTCACTCAGCTGAAGTTGGATAAGCGCTTCCACAGCATCCTCAGCATCCTGAGGCACTGCCAGAGAGTGAGAGAGGTTCGCAGCTCGGGGCTCATCCGCTACGTCATCTGCTAAACAGCTCCAGGGAGTGGTTTTCAGGCATCTACCCTAAATTAGGAGTGGCATTTAAGTACTTGAGTTTTGTTTTGCAAAGTCGAGGGGAGCTACAAACCCGAACCAGAAGGGCAGCTGGGTACAGGTGGTTCATCACATTTTCTAGTCAGCACATGAAAGTAAAGCATGTTAACGTGCTCCTTTGGTCCTTTTGTGTTTCTGAGTGTTGGAGGTGTTAGGCTTTTTCCTTTTTTTTTCCTTTCTCTCACAGAATTTTTCTCCGATTTGTTGCCTAAGAGATGGGAATGATGGATACTTGAAAGAGACAGAGGATGTGGTGGGGGGGGAGGAAAAATGGTGCAGTTTCCTACTGTCACTTAGCTGGGGGGATTTCTCTTGGGAAATGCAGAGATACCACGAGCCTAAGCTAGAGGTCAGGGGCTGGGCTTGGCCCTCTTGAGTTTGGAGGGGAGGCAGGTGGGGTTTTGGGGCCAGACTGCTGCTGCTGTGCAGAGAATTCACTGCTGCTGCAGAGTTCTGTCCGGCGCTGCTTCTTACCGTGCACGAGCCTTTGCTTGTAAGAGTGCCCATTGAACTGGGACCTTTCCAACACCCAGCCTCGCTGGATGGGACCCTCCCCATCTGCTCGGGTGCCTCAGGGGAAACCCAGGACCCTGATCCCCTCCAGAGGGAGGGGGAGAAGGAGAAAAAGCAGCAGGAGCCCAGCCGCCTCTGCCAGCCCCGCTGTTCTCCGCTGCTGCTTCCAGCTTTTTGCTGCACTTAAACCTGACCTGACACCCCGTGACTGCCCAGACCCCATGGCTCTGGAGTCTCTGCTACACTTTGTTCATTCACCACCCTGGGTGTGGCCGTCTCTGCTGTTGCACCCACACTCCGAGGTTTGTGCTGCAGCCCAGTGTGCTGTCCGCCATCACCACGTGAGGGAGGCGTGGCCAAGCAGTGCCACAGCGCCCCCTGCAGCCTTGGAGGAATCGTTGCACACACCCGCCCGGCCGGGGGCCAGCAGCGCCCCTGCTGGCTGTGCCCGGAACTGCACCAACAGGGAAAGCGCGCAGCCAGGGCTGGGTCTGCGGTTCTGTTCGGTGTCACTGTTGTTTGTTTGCCTTGGTAGATATGTTCTAGTAAAGAGCTCTTTATTCTCCCATCTCTTTGTCTCAAAGCCCTGCAATTTCAAAGTTATAATACTTCAGAGGGAAGGGGATCATATTTCCCAACTTCCTTGGCAGCCTTAAGTTTTAGCTTTCATATTTACCAGATTCTGTACAGCATTAATATATAACTCTGAACTTTGTATAAAGTGTTAGCAAGTTCTCCTCACAGTTTAGTTAGACAAAACAACACTTTTCCAGCCCAGGACCCAAAGGACACCATTGCAGCTTCAGGCTCAAAAGGCGCAAACAACAGTGAATTGAGGAGAGCAAACTGGGAGGATGGGATAAACCTGAAGCTGTAATTGGACCCCTGAATATGTAAATGGACAAAAACTTATAAAAGTGTGAAAAGTTGTGATCCAGTGTCCACCTTGGGTGGAACAGCAGCCGGGCTGTTGTACTGCCCAAGGTGTATCCTTTGAAGGCCTTTTTAAGAAATACCTGCTCTATTCCTTTAACACAGTCTAGCCTCTGTTCTAGGCAGCCTCTCAAGGTATCAACACCTGTCTTTTAAACCAATGCAATGAGTTGGAGGCTGTGTTTAATATTCTGTAGCTCCTCAAAGGAAGCATCTGATTCGTTTGGGTTTTTTTCCAATGCTTCAAACATATTTCAAAATTTTCTTAATCTTTCTTCTTATACTAATGGTACGTTTCGGAGTTTTCTACATCATTTGAACAGGAAGCTCTGAGGTGGTCCAAAGACTTCTAGACTGACTGGTAATTCTTTTGTTCCTGTGCTTTTCCAACTTCATCATGCAGCCAGATTTTTCTCTCAGATACGCAGACTGGCCTGAAACAGTAGGGGTTTGAAGTGAAAATACTCACATTCGTAATTAAAATTCAGATCAAACTTGTCCTGTTTTTATTATAAAAGGCCTTATTACAGCTTTTGTTATAGAAGGTTGCTTTCAAACGCCTTATTAGTGTAGTAAGGTTTGGAGTAGATCTATTCTGATAAATATAAGCTCTGCAAGTAATAAAAACCTTTTTGATAAGAAAAGCTGTGTTCTTTTTCTTTCATTAGCCTATATCTGCTGCTATCCTAATATTTCATCTAAAATGCTTCTTCTTGTACCCTGTCAGCATTAACATGAAATTTAATGTGCAAAATACCTCAAATGATCTTTGAACTTTGTCAACAAAGGAATTCTGCTGAGTTTCTAGATCCCATTTTTGGGGTTTTGTTGTTTGGGTTTTGTGTATGTGTGGTGGTTGCATTTTGGGGTTTTGTTTTTTGGGTTTTTTCTCTGGAATGTTGGGATCCAAGCTGCAGTCTCTGCTCTGCATTGTACTGGAATATATTTGAGGACCCTAGAGATTGTCCTTTGCTTCTGATGGGTATTAAAAAGCAAGATCTGATAGTATACACCATAATCCTGGTTTTGTCTACTCACTGTAAAGTCCTGTCCGTTTTTTTCTCTTCAGATGTCACTGAACAGGTTTTTTATTTTTATTTCCTCAGTACTTGTTTTGGTCTGGGTAAGCTTGGTTGCTGGATGAATTTGGTTTTCTTCTTCCTTTTCGTTTTTTTGTTGTAGGGATTGCAGTTTTTACTTAATTAGATGTTGGTTAACAGCTTTTGGTCTGTTACTATGGAGTTTTTAATTTTCTAAACTATTTTCCCCCGGGCAGATTCTCACAAATATGCTCATTATTTTAATTCACTGTCCTAACACTATGTTTTCCTCCTCCCAAGAAGCTCTGCCCATGGGTTGTGGTCACCTACTGTGCCCTTTCTCTTTTCTTCCTCCAAAAGCTCCTGCTGGCCTGAGAGCTGGAAAAGAGCAATTCCCTGGTGTCCCAGGGGCTCAGTGAGCACCTGTCTTCTTCCTTGGATGAGTGTCCAAGTTCCTTTTTGATGTGTCCAAGATGTTTTGGGGTCAAAACGTTCACCTCCAGGATCTGCCTCCAAAAATGTCTATTTTCTGCAGGACATGCACTGATTTCTGCTCCCTGAATCACTCAGCAGCAGGCAGCAGCCACAGCCCCGGGTACCAGCCCTGCCAGATGGTTTAATTTAAAACCCCTCCAAAACAACAGCCCGTGTGCAGCCTCCCAGGGCTCCCTCACACCCTGCCAGCAGCTTCCGAAAACAAGGGAACAGAACTGAGGCAACACCAATTTAATTGCCTGATTCACGAGGAGGGAGCTGTAATCTTCCCACAGCCTTAATCCCTTCTCCTCAGTTCGTGATTTCACCCCCGTGGCTCTGTGCTCCCCGGACAGCACAGCGGGGGCTGTGCCGAGCCGGAGGGATGGTTGATGAATATTTATTTGGTGAGCGAAAACGCTCCCGGGCTGGTCTAGACAAACAGGGACCCCGCAATGCTGGTGACAAGCTGAGGTGGGAAATGTCTCGGGCAGAGATTGAAGAAGTGTCCGCTGAGTTCTGCCTTGATGGTCAGAAATCAAACCGAGTCCTGTGCGAGGGTGTGGGGGCTGCTGTGTGGCAGTGAGAAAGCAGCAGGAACAGGGATGAGGAGCTGCTGGACCGTGCTTCTTCCGACCGCACATCCCAGGGGAGTTGGCTTTTCTCCCTATGCACGCCTCCAAAAAGTTGAGACAAAACCAAGTTGTTTTTTTAAAATGCTCTTTGTTCCTGCTGCTTTGTTGTTTTGTCGACTAAAAAAATAAAATTTTTTTGTTGTTCTGTTTAACTCCTCTTTTGAAGAGGCACTAATGGAAATAATTATCTGTAGAAATCAATGCTTGGAGCAGCTTGTACCCCTGAGTATTTAGTGCTGCGTGTTGTTTCAGGAGGCAGTGATTTCCATCTGTGAGAGCACATGTTCCCTTTCACTGTGCCCGTGAGGAGGAAGAGAAAAGGAGCATTTCATGTCATTCATGGATCTTTGCTTATAGGGAGCTGATACTGAACAGAGCTGGCAAGAACTGTGTGAGGGAACTGGGTAAAGAACTGGTTGATATTGAGGAATATCACAGAGGAGACTCAGCTGGAAAAGGTTCCCCCCCCCCATAAAAGGTTTTATCAAAATTTTCTCTTAATTTAAAAAAAAAAAAGGAGAAAAAAAAAAGGATAATAAATTAAAAAGTGTAAAACCTTTTGTCCAGGATGGTGCATACTGTGCCTCATGGGACTGAATAATCCAGACAAACCACAGTGATTGCCATCAAAGGTCTGCTTGCCTTCCTCTGCGTGTGAAATTCGGGATCTATGTGTGTCACAAGCAGGATAATATACAGTTAAGCTGTTGCAAAGCTTCATATCTCATAATTAGGCTAATCATTTTCCACAGTAAGGTACAAAACCAATGGTGCTTCCTTATTAAATGGCTGCTTTTTCTTTTTTTCTTTTTTTTTTTTTAACCAAACTTTTGTGTCACACAGAATTTCCTGGGAATTGGGATGCAATTAAAATGCAGGAAAACTTGTTTAAACAAAACAGCTTTAAACACACTGGGGTTTACATACAGGCAGAGGTACTTTAACATTTTATTTACAGACACAAACATGGAACAAGTTTATTCCTGCATGTGTTGCTTTCAAAGCTGAATAAAACTCAGTATTTTGGAAAGCTGGGATCAAAGTCAATTAAGTGTATTTGTATTTCAGTGTCTCGGGTTGTAGTCTCATTTTCTATGGATGGAGAATTGCACTAGGAAAATTGGTTTTCCCACCTCTTCAATTCCTCATGAACATAGCAAATAGAGAAAAATCAGTGAAATATCATAGTACTGAATAGCAACATCATTTTTTGTCTCTTTCAGTTGAATAGTGTGTCTTATTTAATTGATGTGAAACTGGTAAGTGATGAGTCCAGGCCTTTTCATCACATCCTGTGCTGAAGCTGCTTGTACTCTCCTGGCATTATTTTAAGGTTGTTTCATGCTTAGTAGAAGTACCATGGATTGATCCAATTCCAAGGTTTGCCCTTATTTCCCCCCTTCTTATTTCCCTTTTTCCCAAACTTCAGGGGGAATTTGTTCCTGAGAGAAGCTCACCTCCTCTTCCCACCTCCTTTTTTGTGCTGGCCAGCCTCAACTCGCTCACCCCTGCTGATGCAGCTCCTCCTGCCCTGTGCTGAGCAGCAGCGTTTCAGTTATGAGCTAATGTCTCATGTTTGATATTTATGCAGCAGCTGAGAAACCTAAATAATTAAATTTCCCTGTGGCCTGAGCAGGAGCTGGATGAGCTGCCTTGTAGATGTGAGCTGTGCTGCCCTGTAGGATTTGCTGGCATAGTGGTGGCTACCTGTGTGCTCATTCCTTAACAGAAACTGCCCCACTAACCATGAATAATTCATCTGTGGCTCAGCACGTCGGGTTAACCTTTGGGAATGCACCGAGGCTGCTGCTACCTGCTACCTTTGTTCTTAAAGCAGCAAAATTATTCTTTCTGAGCAGGGAGAGACCTGCATCACCCATCTGGACAGTTCACTTTGCTGTAAGCGTGACTTAGTTGTTGTGCAAGTCTGAGATTTATTCAAACCATTCGGATATTTGATTTAATAATCCATATTATCCCAGTTTTTTCGGTAGTCTGGTTTTCTGCAGTGGTTTCAGCTGTGTCACAGGTATGCAGGGATGTCAGGAAGGGTGAGAGTTGCTACAATACCCACTATAGGAGCATAAGAGTGCTAAATCCCTATCTAGTTACTCATGGATTTTACCAGGGCATCCTTTTTTCCTCAGTTACAAGCAGATTTGATAAATTATCCAGATATTCAAGATGCCATGTTGGTGAAATTTGTTAAAATCCAATATCCAGGCATCCCTGCTTCCCTACCTCGTGCATCCAGTGCTGCCTCCCCTTCTCCTCATACCACATCCTGGGATGATGGCAGGCAGAGATACCCACGGGAAAGAGAAACTTTGCAGGTTGGGAATGAGTCACTTTGGAGCTTGGGAATGAGCTGGCCAGCAGTGGTAGGTCAGAGGAGACCTGATGGTCACAGCAGACCACGGATTAAAGCAGGAATCCATTCGTGTGGCTATTGCAGTCAATAAATACAGATAAAATCTGGGTCTGCCAAACTGTTAGAAATGGAAAGCAGTCAGTCAACCTCCTAATTATGGGTGAGGACAAGGCTTGGACTCCTCTGTGAGGTCCTGGCTGCCTGGTAGGAGAAATTAAAGAGAAACTTTAATTGTAAGATGGAAGTGAGAATGGCTAGAAAAGTAAGGAATTGGGCTTACTTAGAGAGAGATGCAGAACCCTTAATGTGGGTCCAGGTTTACCCTCACGGACCCTGAGGGTGACAAAACCCGGGAAGGTGTGAGTGCAGAGGAATGATGCAGGAGCGCTGGAGCTGGCCATGCTCTAGGTTGCACCGAGCCTGCAGCAAGACCTCAAAGAATTCATCATCCCTCCTCTCAGACATGTAATTTCAGAGTCTGCTAGTTCAGGCTAATTGTTCCTGGAATGGGCTCGTTCCTCCCTTGCAGTGGCAGTGGCATTCCGGACGTCCTGCCCTTCCCTCTGCTAGATCTGGGGAATAATTGCAAAGGGAGAAAAAGGCCCATTAACCTTTACTGTCTGTCTTTTCTTGATGTAATCCAGTTGGTGTTTGTCTTGATGGCGATAATTACACAGAAGTATGTAATTGCAAGACAAATGTTTAATTAAGAGCAGGTTTGTTGCTAGTCTCTTGTCTGCTTCCATCTGGGAAGAGCGTGGTAGTGCCGGTTGTCTTGGCAGCCTGGATCGCAGGTCTGACGAGCCCGTTCTGCACCCTTGCTAAAGAGGAAGGAAATAAATGAAATTAAAGGATTAATGGGACCCTTCAATTCCCTCCTGCTGCCATAAGAGTTTCTAATTTCTGTGTAATACTTTGCTCAAGACGCATGTCTTTAGATGATGCCCATGGTGGGTAAACCAAGCTTATTTTATTAAAATAATTTGGGATGGTGAAGCCCGGTCATAGCTTCAGGAAAGCTTGTAAGGAAAATTGTTCTTCTAGATGCTGCAGTTATCTGCCTTCGGATGAGCTTAAATCAAAATTACATTTTCCAACTCTTTAGCAATGCCCTGTAATGCACTCCTGCAATATCCTAAGAGTCAGAAGACTTTTAAACCCAAAAAAAACCTCTTGGGTTGAGAAGGTTACTTGTTTAAGCACGTCTAAATAAATGGGTTGTAAATTCTCAGCCTGTGCTGCCTCTTGGGAAGACTCACGAACGTGAAGGTGGCCCTGTAACCTGACTGCACAGGGAAATGGCATTAAAAATATCCCTCCTCTCATCACTCCTTGGTGCAGAGGGTGTCTGGGGCAGAGCTGCCTCCCTGCCTTACAGTAACAGCAGCAAGCAGCAGCTGCTGAAATAATTTAAATATGTTTTCCCTCTGGGAAATCACACTGATCTTAATAGAGTTTTTTTTAAATTAAATAATACGCTGACTATTACAAGCTGGAAATACTTCGAGTTCTGTGTTTATTCTTTGCAGCAAGCCTTTCCTTCTGGTTGTCGCTCGGCTGCTTGAGGACAGAAAGGCTCGGGAATTGCTTCCCGCTGGGAAACAGCCCCGGGAACTGCCGGCAGGCTGCACGCAGAGGGTGGGAGATGGGAATACACATACGAGCCGCTGAGCTAAGTGCTGCCCCGGCGGGGAATTCCTGGAAGGGTCTTGTCACAGGACACATCCCCAGCCCAGCGCCGGGGTTCTCCTGGCGAGCCAGCCTCACAGAGCTCCTCACTTCTCCCCTCCAGGCAGCCGGGAAATTTGGGAACGGCTGGGGTTCCAGCGTGACTTTCTCCGGCCGGTAATGAAGCGGGTAATTAGGCAGGACAGCAGGGGTTCCGCAGGTTGTTTAAAACCCAGCAGAGATGAGCGCAGCCCGTTTTATCCCGCGCTGGCGCATCCCGGCTGCGGATGGATGCCCATCCCGGGAGCCGGGGCAGGGCTGGGGCAGAGGCTGGGAGGTGCCATGGCAACATCGCCGGCAGGAGCTGGTTGGATATGGATGCACACGCGCACGCCAATTAAAATTTAAACAGCCTCTGATGCGAGGAGCGGGACCCCTGCTTGTGAATAAAATATGGGAGTGTTGAAGGCGCGTCTGTGCCGGTGGGCACCCGGCTCCCCCGGCCCCGTGGATGCTTGTCCTTCCCTCCCGGAGGTGTTTGAGGATCTCTGGCAGCTCCATCCCCTGCCGTGATGTGCTCGGGGGTTTCTGCCTGTGCGGGTACCAGCTGAGCTCTCTGTGGAGCACCTGTGCCAGACACTCCGCAGGTTCCATCCCCAAACCCTCACAAATAGTTTGAAGTCGCTGATATTTTGTGCTGCAGTGGGAGCTAGGAGGGGTTCTCTTGTGGTTACACCTTAACGTCCCGGGTGGTTCCTAAGCACAGGTTGGAAGTGTTATCCCTGTTGTGCAAAAGGAAGATGAGTTTTAAAGGCATTTAAGTACTTCCCACAGCACGAGCTGGTGGTTGAGGCTGTACACAAAATGTTTTGTCCCTGGCTGCCACCTCCCCATGCTCCCCCGAGCTCCAGCCCTGCAAATCCCTGCCTGAGGAGTGATGGCAAATCCCTGCCTGAGGAGCGATGCTTTTTGCTCATGGACTTGACAAGCTCCACCTTAAAACCTCCTGGCTGCACCTTTGCCCCTTCAGCTCGAGAAGCCCCGATGTTTCTGCCTTAACAGGAAAAAAACCTGTTATCCCAATATCCAGCTAAAATCCAGCCACGGTAGAGGAAAACCTCTTGTCCTTGTGCCTGGCCTTGGAGGCTGCTTAGTGCAAGTTCTGGCCCTGCATTTCTGCCATCATCTCTAAGCCAGCCCTGCTCTCCTTGCTTGCCCTGGTGTCTCCTCAACCAGGGATGCTGCTGCCAGGAAGGAATTGGCAGGAATTTGCCTTCCCACCTTGCTCGGTGGACTTTTGTAGGGACAAGCATCGCAAACCATACTCATGGCCACAGACACCAGGCTGAAAGGGGTGGATTTTCTACCAGCAAACCATGACTAGTGGTGTGCAACCTTCAATTTGGGTCCTTATCTGAGCATGCAGGATGTGCCTCTCCTGTGATTTGGGGGTTTTCTCCACATTCATACAATTTCTCCAGCTCTTTTTGATTGTGGCTCTGAGGCGCCTGCGCCAAGAAGTGGGGAAGGAACGGGAAGCAATTGAAAAATGAGAAATTTCACCATCTCTGGGGTGCCTCCTTGCCTCCAAATCCCATGCAGGTGCTGCTGCAGGAGCTCTTCCACACATGTAGCCATGTGCCTCTCTACTTCTCCCAGCTGAGCTTCAGATTTGCTCCCTTGGATGTTGTTTTTCAGCCCCACAATCAGAATTTTTACAACCTTGGGAAGATCGCCTGGAAACAGAGCGCAGGAGAGACGCTGTGCGAAATATTATCAGAAGCATCAGAAAACAGCCAAGCAGCCTTTCTTTTAGAGGAAGCTGGAAGCAGGCAGTGCAGAGGTGGGGGTGGGACCTGCAGAGCTTTGTGGAGCCAACTTTTGGAGCAGATCAAGCTGAAAGCACAGGTTTGGGAAGGCTTTGCTCAGCTCAGCACCATCCCGAGCTGTTTTGATCCTGGTTCAGTGTTTCCATTCGTCTGCCTTCAGCAGGGATATTTCCATCCTGAGGTCTCAGCTTTTTTGCAGCACTGGAAGAAGCCAGGCTGCCTTGCATAAAGGATGGGGAGGCCATGCAGGGAATTCTCGCCTTGGTGGCTGGAGAAGACAATTCCTGTTTTTTCCACCTCTATGAAATGCCACTGCAAGGCACAAAGAGCACAGAGGGAGTGACAAAAGAATGATAAGATGGCTTGAGCAGCACTTCTTCTCCTTTGCTTTCCCCTGGTTTGATTCTCTATCCCCTAACCCTGGTGTGGGGTGATACAAAAGGTCTCCCAAGTGTTTTTCTCATCACAAAAGCAGTGAGGAAAGGGGCTGAAGCTGTGGCTCCACATCTGGGGTTGATGCCTGCAGGGAGTCCTGGGCCATGGTGGCTGTGGTGGCTGCAGGGAGGGTTCTTGCAAAGATGCTGAATTCTGATTTATTCCACCTCTGGCCTCAGAGACAGGCAAGTGAACTCCCAGCAACCACAAAAGGGTGCTTAGAAATCTCCAGCTGAACCATTTCGTTTTAAAAAATGTTCCAAACTGCACCCAGATCCAGCCACTGAAGGGTCCTTCCTGCTTGGTGTGGCCACCAAATCCTCTGTGCTCTGACCCTCAGCTGTGTCCTGGGCTTCCAGGCCCTCGTCCCTCTGGTTTTCTGGCTTCCTACAAGTGCCCACAGAAACCATCAGAAACCTGATCTGTGTTTTCAGGAGTCTTCTTTATTCTCCTAAAGCCTTAATTAATTTTCTCTGTCTGCTCTTGCTGGGCCTAACATCACCTGAACAGCTCACTTATCCAAATTAGCCTGATTAATGGCAGCATCCAGACACAAATCTCCTCAGCCTGCTCACACTTTTTGTGGGAGCATTTCCAATCCCTGATTCTCCTCTGCTGAGGCCAAGCTTTAGTCTCAGCTGGTGGGAGCAGCAACCCACAAACACACAGAGAATACACAAATGGAGTTCCTCAGATGAGATGGATTTTCCCTGGCTGAAAGCATCAAGTTATGGATTAATCTGTTGCACATTAAAAAAAAACCTGCAGTGCCTTCCTGCTCCTCAGGCCTTGTCACTGGCACTGTGGCCTTTAGTGACAGCCACGCTGGGGTGCTCAGGGTCTTCTGCAGGCTGGCCTGCCTCTTCCATCTCCATCCTGCCCTTTTGTGGAAGGAATGGCTCTGACAGGAGCTCTGGCAGCTGGAGTCTCCTCCAGACCAAAGGCTCCAGCAGCCCAGCTGGTAACTCTGCTTTGTTCTTCAGCTGGAAATGTCTGGAAAGCTTGGGAGGACCAGAGAGGTGAAAGCAGTGCCAGAAAAGCACACAGGGTTGTGTGTGTCCGTGTGAGCCAGGACTGGTGCTCCCCTCAGCTCCCACAAAAGCAGCCCTGGCTGATCCAGACCCTTTCCCAGGGATGAACCATGTCCTGGTGAAACTGGACAGCCCTTGTCTGTTCTTGGGGGCACTGAGGGGAAAAACACAGAAATGGGAGTCACAGGCTGAGGGGCACAGCCCCACATCAGCTGTCCCCCCAAGATGTGGCAACCACAGGCTGAGGGGCACAGCCCCACATCAGCTGTCCCCCAGGACAGGCTGAGGGGCACAGCCCCACATCAGCTGTCCCCCAGGGCAGTGACACTTTGCCCGTAGACACTCGGGGAGAGGTTCACAGGTCCCTCAGCCACATGTCCCACACAGCAGGAGTATTCCTGCAAGGACCAGTGGGGACACTCAAGGCTTGCTGGCTTGTTCCAGGCACAAAAGCAGTGGCTGGAGCCACCAGGAGAAGACAGTAGGGAGGTGTGTGCAGGGCAGTGAGCAGCTGCCTCTATGTGCATTTTGGACAACTCCTCCAGCAAAATCCATCTCCAGGGACCTGTGAAAAGGAGGTGACTGGGACAGCTAGGGACCCTCAGCCCAGCCCTGCCCCATGTGCCATGCCTGATTTTGGGGCTCAAGCATCCCAGAGATGGCCAGAGCTTGCCAGCCTTGCCCAGGTCCCTGTGGCTGGTGGACACCTGGCTGGCAGGGAAGGGCAGGCTCTCAGCTCTGCCATCACCAGCCAAATTCCATCAGCATCCAAATTTCCCTGTGCTGCTGGCGTGCTGCTGGCTGCCATGTGCCAGGAATCCACAGCATCACTGCCCACATCCCATCCTTGGGCTGCTGGACCTCCTGGAAGGGCAAGCTGCTGGGAGGGACCACCTCAGGTTTGTAAATGCTCGTAAAAAAAAAATGTAAAAAATTTGTAAGTGCTCGTGGCTGAAAGGAATTGCAAGATCAGAAAGTCCAGAAAACCCTCCAAAGTTTTATCAGTAAATTACACCCTTGGCATGGAAATTGTGGTGTTAGTCCCTGATCTCCCAGAGAAAGCACACAGCAGTGGGGTTTGGACAAAGGGATGGGGTTGGATGTGGGGTATTTCCATGTCCTCAGTTTGGGGTGGAAGAGAGCAGCTCTGCATCATTGCCTGCCTTGTCCTTGTGAACTCTCAGCTAAGAACCTCTAGAAAAGGCACAGCAGTTTTAATGGAAAGTTCATTTCCCAAGCTGCCTTGGGCATTGCCTCAAACATTCTCCCTGTGAGATATTCAGGGAGTGTTGGGCTGGGGAGCTCCTCTGCAGGGAGGTGGCTGTCAGTCAGTGCCAGCCCCTTGACCCCCGTGCATTCCCAGATTTGGAATGTTTGGGATGGAGCTGTGAATTCCCCTCTATCCCCCAATGCAGATGGATACTGCTCAGCTTCAGTATGTCTCAGGATCAGAGAGGCTGGGAGTTTGGGCAGCTTCCATCACCTCCAAAACAGGTTCTTGAGCTTCAAACCATTATTTTGCAATTAGAACAGCAAGGCAGGAAAATGGCCATTCTTGGGGGAGTTTAAAAAAATAAAAATTATCTCTCTGTGCATTTGGTGTTGGTGGTTTCTGACGCTGGAATACTCCCAAGGTGCTGGATCTGGAGCACAGAGGGCCAGAGGATGCCTCATCTGGGCTGGTTTTGGGGGAGACAGCATCTCCTGGCACTCACAGCTCAGCCTGCCCAGAACAGGCTGCTGGAGGTCACTGGAGAGCTCTGCTCACACATGTTCACACAGCCCCTTCCTCACCACCATCCATCAATCCCCCTGCCCCAGCCCAGCCCCTGGATACCCACTGAGGCTGCTGCAAAGCCACCCTGTTAATTGGGACCTCAGGGAGGCATTTCCCCTTCTGAAGCATGCTCTGTTTTAATTAACAGGGTAAAATAATCTGTGAGTAAATAGGAAGACCATGACTAACTCCCATTTTTGTTTCTCCTCTGCTTCCCGTGCTTCTCCCAGGTAATTTGGAGCCTCATGAGAGTCCATGCAATGGATAATGTGGCTGCTTGTTTCCTGCAGGCTCAGTCCTGCAGACAATCAGGGATGCAAATGCTGGGAGCTGGCAAAGCACTGGATGCCCAGATGAGCAGGTGAGATGTTCCTGGGAAATCTCCTTTGTTAAAGCTCAGGAGGGATTCAGATATTGCAAAGGATTTACTCCACGGTGGACTAAAAAACAGCAGTTTTGAGGTGGTGCTGATTGACCTGGGCATCACCTGCCGGTGACATGCTGGGAGCAGCCATGGCAAAAGAAAAGGCCTCTGCTCTCAGGAGGAAAAACACCACTTTTGAAACAATGCCACCCGTTTTCTTTCTTGTGGTTGGATTTCTGTTGTGGGTGCAGTCAGGAACGCAGCTGATCCGGACACCTGTACCCAGAATTGCAAAGCTGCACCCAGTGTGGAGCCTTCCTGCTGTGCCTGAGCTCTCCCTGTCCATTATGGTGTCCAGGGCTAAACCAGGAGCTGTGGGGGTTGTGAGCAGGCAGAGGCTGTGCTTTTAATTAGAACCTTTATCGATGAGCAAAGTGCCAGGATAAATGGCCTGTGTGGCAAGCAGGGAAGGATGCTGGGATGGAGGGAGGGGATGCAGTGGTGTGAGGAATCTCCTCCTGCTCAGCCTGACACGTTCCTGGAGCTGTCTCTGGGCTGGGACAGGGGCTGTGGCAAAATCCGGGGCTGTCCCAGCAGGTGGAGCTGGGAGCTGTCACCTCAGGGGTGTCCTGCCTCCGCTCCCGCAAGCTCTGAGCGTGTAAAAAAAGGATGGGGAATGTGGGTGGGCAGGGAAGAGCTGCTCCAGCAGCACCCCCGGCGCCAGGGAGTTGTGACAAGCTCGTTCCCGAGGATTTACAAAGGTGGCTGCCTACGACGTGAGAGAGGCTTCATCTTTTTCCTTCGCCTTGGCAGTTTCGGGTCAGTTTAATAGAACAGAAGGAAAAGGAAACCTTCAAGGAAGTTGATGCTAAACTGATGACAGTTTGGGAAATCAAAAGCTTTTCTCCTGACTAGTTTTGCTGCCAGTGAGGTGGAAGGAGCAGGCTGGGTTCCCTCGCAGTTGGGGAGTGCAGTGCTCGCCTCTCTTGCCCTGGTTGGTGGTGGGTGGGTGCTCTGATACCAGCATTAAATCAAATGTGATGTGGGAAAATGGGAGAGAGGAGTGAATAAACTGTTATCTCAGGATGCCAGGGGGCCTGGGTGCAGCTGACAGGAAGGAGGGCAGCAGGGACAGACTGTGCAGGCACAGAGAACTTGCAGTTAATAAGAATGGGATGTGCTGTGATACCTCTTTCTCCACACAGACCCAGCCCCAGGAGCTCCACAGCTGGACATCACATCTGCTCACCAATCCACCACTCCTCACTCCAGCTGCTCTGTGCCATCCTCTGCCACATCACCCAGCCCTGCATACCCACTGCTGCTCCCAAATCTCCCAGCTCTCCTCCTGCTCCTCCATGCAGCTCTCCATCCCTCACAGAGCACCAGAGGAGCTGGCAGGGCTGAGGGCAATTCTTCACTGGCAGGTTTTGTGCTCTGAAATTTCCTCCTTTGAGGCATTCCCGTTTCCAAGAGGCAGGCTCTGTTAGGATCCTTGTTTCCCTGGAGGATAACCCAGGGGAGTGTCTTGGCTCTTGGCTCGTGTCCTGGTGCCCAGCAGTGGCCTGAGCCCAGAGCCAGCTGTGTGGGGCAGGGCAGGGGGCCTCTCACACCCCACCAGCACCTGCAGCAGCAGCCCATCCCTTCTGAGAGGTACAAAACCACCCCCTGCCCTGTCCTGAAGGTAAAGAAGCAGAGGAAGGGGATGCCTGCCCCAAAGGCTGGAGTTTGGTGGTGATGTGCTCAGTCCCAGTGACCTGACAGGTGCAGGGTGGGGCTGCCCCACCCCATGCACACCTGCCCACCTGCACAGCTGCCCTGTGGGCACTGATATTTAAATGTCAATCTGATTTATAACGCTTAGGGGAGAAATCAGAGCGCGTGTGAAGGATTGAACAGAGCACACTGCGACTCGCAGCGGTTTTATTTCCCCAGATTGGCGCTCACAGCATTTTTGTGTCCTGCTGTTTTTAATTTCCACTTTATTCTTGCGTATTAATACTGCTCTGGGGCAGCTGATCACACACTGCTGTCGCACATTCCCCTGGAGAATTCATCTTTTCCTGGTGGCAGCAAGAGTAGCTTCAGAGGTGAGATTAATCCAGGGCTGATGAAACCAGACCACTCAAGGGGAGCTCAACACTGGTGTGCAAACCACCACCAAGGCTGTGCCAGAGCTCTGCCAGGCAGTGCAGCTCTTGGTAGCAGGTAGGGCAGAGTGGGTGCATGCATTATTAAATGGCATTTTTGTGCTGTGTGCTGGAAATATACACTGACCTTTATGAAGGCCTGACCATGGAACGCAGGCACGGGAGGCTCGCCCTGGCCCAGCCATCAATCAGCCTCTCCTTTGGTGTTTGTGTACATCCCTTTCTGCATGAAAGGTTAGGAAGTCAAAAGAGCTTTTTAAATGTTTCATGTTGTCCTTTTCCCCCACTCTCTGTTCAGAGAGCTGTTTGCTCAGGGCAGTTTGAGGCTGAGGCAGTGACTCAGGCAAGACACCCAGCTCTCTTTTTGCAGGTCTGTGTGGCACCTGGGCTGAAATCAAAGGATCTCAGAATCCTTGAGGTTGGAAAGCCCTCACACCATTGAGTCCAACCATTCCCCAGCACTGCCAAGGCCACCACTGACCCCTGTCCCCAAGTGCCACATCCACACAGCTTTTAAACCCCTACAGGGATGAGTTCTCCACCCCTACCCTGGGCAGCTGTGCCAGGGCTGAACAGCCCTTTCCATGGAGGAATTTTCCCAATATCCAACCTGCCCCTCCCCTGGCCCATCCTGAGGCCGTTCCCTCTCCTCCTGTCCCTGTTCCCTGGGAGCACAGCCCGACCCCCCCCGGCTGTCCCCTCCTGTCAGGGAGTTGTGCAGAGCTACAAGGTCCCCCCTGAGCCTCCTTTTCTCCAGGCTGAGCCCCTTTCCCAGCTCCCTCAGCCTCTCCTGGGGCTCCAGCCCCTTCCCCAGCTCCCTTCCCTGCCCTGGACACGCTCCAGCCCCTCGGTGTCTTTCCAGCCTGGATGGGGTGGTTCTCCACGGGCTCCCATCTGTCCTGGCCCCAAATTCCCCACAGCTCCCCTCGCTCAGCCACGTGCTGCTCCTCCTCCCAGAAATCCGGGATTTGTTTACTACGCACCAATTTATTTCATTTTCAATTTAAAATATAAAAAGTACGTGGGTTATGGCAACATAATTTGCAGCCTGCTGATTAATAATGCAGCTGACAGAACGAAATTGGGCTGCGAGCTCGAAGTGCTGAGGGAAGCTAAAATTCAGCGAGCAGCAAAGTGTGGATGTGGGGCAGGCAGCCTGCAGCTGGGAGAGGAGGCTGCCGAGGCTGGGAACACTGCTTGCTTTTTTAGCTGCCTCACACACAAAAAACCCAGCTCTCACATCCCTGCCTCAGCCCACCCCACCTCAAAATCTTCCATGCTTGGAGAGGGTCAGCACTCAGCTGGAAAACCCTGTGAGGGGAGCAATTCCTAAGAGTTCCTCAGCCACACGGAGAGAAGGCAACCCACAGAGTGTTGATTTATAATGTTTTTTTTTCCACCTTTTCCATTTTTATAACACTTTTTTTCCTCCAAGCATGCTGAGATGCTGCCCAGCAGACCGGCCTTAGCACCTCTGGAAAGGTTTTACACCAGTTCTTCATTTTATAGAATTTGTTAGGGGAAAAAAAGAGTCTTTATCCTCTGCCTGTTGTGTCTGGGCCTGTGAAAGTGTTATTCATCCCAGGGTGTGCTGCTGCAGGCAGGACCTGCTCTGCACCGTGTTCCAAGGGCTGATAAAGCACCAGGGATGCGTCTGGAAAAGGGGGAGGATGAGCTGAGTGTGCTGCACCCAGCAGGAAGCGACAGTGCCAGCCTGACTGGTGTCACTTCACTGGTGTCATCATGCCCAGACCTGGCAGGGGATGTCTGAAACCTGCTCCTGACGAGACACTCGAGTCTTTCTTATTTTAGCAGCCAACGATTTAAACCCTGAGAGGGGTCGAATGCATCCTGTAATGGGAGACAAAGTGATGTTGTGCAAGACAATCATTTTGCAGTGAGCATATCAGCCTTTTTGTACAAGCACAGTGAAATTTTGCAGTGAGTGTTGGCTGTCTTTTTGTACAAGCACAGTGAAATTTTGCAGTGAGTATGGCAGCCTTTTTGTACAAGCACAGTGAAATTTTGCAGTGAACATTGGCAGCCTTTTTGTACAAGCACAGTGAAATTTTGCAGTGAATTATGACAGTCTTTTTGTACAAGCACANCATTGGCAGCCTTTTTGTACAAGCACAGTGAAATTTTGCAGTGAACATTGGCAGCCTTTTTGTACAAGCACAGTGAAATTTTGCAGTGAATTATGACAGTCTTTTTGTACAAGCACAGT
>VWYP01007803.1:103641-194895 GCA_013400435.1 Pycnonotus jocosus | reverse complement strand
AGGGAAAGCAGAAGACCCAGGGAACTACAGACCAGTCAATCTTACCTCAGCCAGGCAAGATCATGGAGCAGATTCTCCTGGAAAATATGCTAAGGCACACGGAAAACAAAGAGGTGATTGATAACAGCCAACATGGCTTTACAAAGGGGATATTGTGCCTGACAAACTTGGTGACTTTCTGTGATGGGGCTGCAGTGTTGGTGGACAGGGGCAGAGCAACTGACATTGTCCACCTGGACTTAGGCAAAGTGTTTGACACTGTCCCACACAACATCCTCATCTCCAAGTTGGAGAGACATGAATTTGGTGGATGGACTACTCAGTGGATAAAAAACTGTCTGGATGGCCACACACAAAGAGTTGTGGTCAACTGTTCATCATCCAGTGACGAGTGGTGTCCCTCAGGGGTCGGTACTGGGGCCGATGCTGTTCAACATCTTTGTTGGTGACATGGACAGTGGGACAGAGTGTGAAGCCTCAGAAAGTGTGCTGACAACATCAAGCAGTGTGATGTGTTAGACATGGTGGAAGGAAGGGATGCCAACCACAGGGACATGGACAGGCTTGAGAGGTAGGCCCGTGCAAACCTCATGAAGTTCAGCAAGGCAAAGCACAAGGCCCTGCACATGGATCGTGGCAATCTCAGACACACCCACAGGGTGGGCAGAGAAGTGATTGAAAGCAACTCTGCGGAGAAAGATTTCTGAGTGATACTTAATGAAAAGCTCCCATGAGCTCAGTGTGCGCTCACAGCCCAGAAACCCAGTGGGATCCTGGGCTGCATCCAAAGCAGTGTGGCCAGCAGGGAGAGGGAGGCGATTCTGCCCCTCCACTCTGCTCTGGTGAGGACCCCACCTGGAGTGCTGCACCCAGCTGTGGGGTCCCAAGAAGGACATGGAACTGTTGGAGCAAGTCCGGAGGAGGGCCACAAAGTTGACAAGAGGACTGGAGCTCCTGCCCTCATGAAGACAGGCTAAAAAAATCAGGATTGTTCAGCCTGGAGAAGAGGTTTTGTTGACACCTCATAGAAACCTTCCAGTATCTGAAGGGGACCTTCAGGGAAGCCAAAAAGAGACTCTTTGTCAGGAAACGTAGTGATAGGACAGCACTAATAGATACAAAATGAAATAGGGGAAATTTAGGTTAGAGATTAGGAAGAAATATTTTACTGTGAGGGTGGTGAGACCCTGGAACAGGTTTCTCAGGGAGGTTGTGAATGCCCCATCCCTGGCAGTGTTCAATGCCAGGCTGTATAAGGCCTTGGGCAACCTGGTATAGTGGGAGGTGCCCCTGCCTATGGCAGGCAGGCTGGACTAGATGATCTTTAAGATCCGTTCTAACCTCTTAGCATTCTATGATAATAAACCCCAACAAACTATGACTATTGAGTATTAAGCTTTTCTGACCAAACGGAGAAACATGTAACACCTTCAGTTCATATTTTTTGCCTCCTAAACATACACCCAGGTCACCCAGGATAGTGGGCAATGTTTAAAAGTGGCTGTGGGCAGACTGAAACATCCTTGTGTTTTTCTAATGACCTGCCTTTTAGTAGGCAACAGGTGTTTTATAATGTACCTTGGACAGAAAGTGAGATTTTGATGAAAATTTAAATGGTGTTAGATCCTTAGAAGTGCATAAAATTATCCATTGATTAATCAGTTATACACACATACATGCTTTTTCCTGCAGAAGAGGCTGAATCACATCTCAACCTTATTTGATGTAATTATGCTAGTTATAAAATAAAATGCAATTGACACGGAGTTTTTCCAGGTTTATTTGGCATATGTGGTACACAAACCCAAATGGTAGGTTATCACTGAATTTTTATTTCAAGTATCCTACACACATTTAAATATAAAAATTACAGAGGAGGGAAAAAAAAAAAAAAGCAATGTTGCATTACTTTTCTATGTTCTAAGTAATTTGCATATGCCTTTTCTAGAAGTCATTCTGGTCAGGAGCCTCTTGGACTCCAGCAATGCAGACATCTACCCTGCTCACAGAGCCAGTGCTGAGTGATGTACAGCTTTCTTCCCATCAACACTCCAAAATTAGTCAAAAGATTACAGAAAGATCTTTTTGTCAACAGCCTGGAATTCCAAGCTGCATTAAAAATTCTAATGTTGCTGGTCAGTTCTTGAAATACTTATTAAAGACTGTGCTCTTCAGGATATGCAAGTTCTGATGTTTGGGCTCAAAATCTGACATTATGGCATAAGCAGCCACAGTCGCTTTAGATTCCTCTTCCTTCACCTCCTGCATTAGCAATCCAACAGAGGGAGGTTCCTTGGATTCAGAGCCTAGGATCACTTGAACTTTGGTCCAAAAGGACAAATCTTCTCTCCCCTTTACTGTAGGCCTGAGTTCAGCTTTTCTCATGTCCTTTTTCCACATACATACACTGCCAACACCAAAAGCTCATATGTCCAATCTTCCATTCCTGTACCTCAAAGCTAAATTAGTATATCCCAAAGGTGTGGCTGGTTGATTTCTTCCAAGCCATGGCTTTGGTCCTCACTCGTGAAACTTGACTGACACAAGTGTTGCATAGGTTTGGCTCCTTGTTTTGTAAACCACACAATAAGTCATCTTACATGTCCTTAATATCACTTAATATCTTCTTCATTCTTATTTAACAGTCTCACTGAAGCTTCCTATACATTAATCTGGAAAATATTGTTCCCATTTCTCCTGCTGAAATAAAAAGTTCATTTAGTCCAGAAAGATTTTGAGAAAATCTTCCTTCTCAGCCTGTCACTCTAAGATTTAAGAGTGGATGTTGCTTTGATCCATCCAGTGCAAGAGCATGAAGTTACCTCTTCAGCCTAGTCATCCATCACATGATGAATTACATCTCATTTGCAGTAAACGATTGAGGTTCTATCCAGGCCTCCATCCAGGATCAGACTCAGAGCAGACACAGCCCTGCACACTTATCTTTTCATATCATGACACCTGCTGTGTTTGCTTTGGAAAGATGCGAGGTATCAGACCAGTGAAGAGCTTCACCTGCTGGCTTTGCACAGCCATGGCCTCCCTATAACCCACACTTCATGTTAGAAGCATATTCTTGCTCAGAAAAAGAGAGCTTCACAGCAGAGTGAAATAAAGTTGATACCAACCTCATAACAGCATTGTAACATGATGTGTAGCTGTAAAGGTGTTTCTTAGCTGACTAACTCTCAAAAGTTACCATGGTGCATTACAGTGCTTGTCAAAGGCTTGTCCAGCACAAGCAGATCACTGACAAGGTACCTGTACTTTCAGGCTGTTTTGAAGAGATCATATATTACCATTTATTTCCTCTCCATACCACTCAGCCATCCAGCTTGTGTTTGCTGATGAGTCCACAGTGCCATGAACATCAACTTAGACAGAATTTGAAGTGAGCTCATTTTTGCAAGTGCTGTCTCTGTTTAAATGCTGGAAAGTTGTTATTTCATGTACATTGATGAGGGTGAGCATGTGCTTCATATCTGGTCTGATTTTTTGGTCATTGGGAGACATACTGTCTTTTCTTAGACACGTCTAAAAGAGAAAAAACAAAGAAAAGCTTAAAACTGAGAATTCCTATGAAAGACAATTTAAAAAACCCCAAAACTTTTGAAGATTTTCATTTTTCTCTTTGCTAACCATAGCTTATTACACCTTTCCCATTTGTTTGTCACTGGAAGCACCAAGTACCAATACAAGCTGCTGTTTCTTCTAAATCAATGAACTTTATAGGACAAAAGCCTTGGTCAAAAAAGGAAATTTATATTTGATTCACATTTTCATTTCAACAGGCCTTGCATCAAGCTATTGTAAGTGTGCTTCCACCTGCCTTCAATGCAAGCCAGTGCCTGAAATATTTTCATCAAGTTGTCAAAGTAAAGCCCCAGTCCTGCCAAGCAGTTCTAAAGTGAATGTCGCTGTTGAGTTTAGTGGAGATAAGGCAAAATCTTCACTAAAGAAGAGGACAAAGCAACCTGTAAGAACTTAACAGGGATTTTAAATAATGAACCTCTCTTGTGAGATCAGGTTGATATTAAATTTTGATGAAAGCTAGGTTGATACCTGAGACAGGGCCTCACCCAAAAGTAAGATACACATAATTTCAGAGTGATTATCTTCAGTATACAGGTCTGTTTTTTATAACTGCACCACTAAAACTGGACGTTTTTATATAATGGGAGGAGAGATTTCTGTAGAGATCTGAAATTCTTTCAGGACATTGAGAAGAACATGGGGCATCTGTCTCTTCTGAGTGATATCCTTGCTTTCATACTTCCATCCTAACAAATTCCTACAAGATTTGTCTCGTCAAACTTTAGTCTGAATGGCACAAATTACTGGCAGAATTGTCAATCTAAAAAAGAGACAGGCATAAATTTAATTGCTCCCTGAAGATACATGGAAAGCTACATTTAGCGCAGCTAATTAGATACACTCTGATCAACAGTTATGATTCATCTGCTGAGGAGCAAAACAAGAAGGCAAATATGAGACAGGCAGCAAAGGTTAAATCTGACCTCCCAAGATGCTGGAGCTGGTTTTGGTTTGCAGCCAGTGATGCACTGTACTGGTACCCAAAATTCCTGCTACCAATGAACCAGGAGGTGTAGACCTCTGTGTGAAGGGGTGACAACACTGCCACCGCACCCAAAGTATAGCTTTTCTTTTGTGGAGTGAGCTTCCCAAAAACCTCCTCTCCCTTCCTTTCTCAGAACTACCAACCATCAGTAAAGGTATGGATAAACTCCTCAATGAGTTTTTTTTCCCATGTATTTTAAAATGCCTATTTAACAAGAAAGATGTGACTTCACAAAAAAGTTCATCTGAAATGATTTGGGTTGTCACCAATTTACCAGTGTGAAAACTGAGGCAAAAAGCAGGTGGACTTGGACATGTCCATCATGCCACCACACAAAGCAATTCCATAGGTGAGAAAGAGCTCCCAGGGGTCTGTGCCTCCATATTGGACAAGTGCCGTTCCCAGGTACTAAACCAGAAGACCTGTTGCTATGCCCTTAAACTGATAAGTAGTTTACACAGAGTAATTGGAAGCAGAAATGAGCAGTGAGAGTGCAGGAAAATAACTGATAGTTTGAGTTAGATCAGAGTTAGATCAGTTAGACCTGCTCAGACCAGTTAGATCAGATCAGATCTCTCTTTGTACCTGAGTTTAATCACAAATTAAGCATTGACACCAGCTTCAGACCAGCTGTGTTAAAGCAGTGCTAGCAGAGAAAACAAGTGGGGGTATTTTGGTTGATATTGTTGCTTTGCTTATGAGAAAGGGAATTACTTACACAAGTAAAGAAGATGAGCAGCAAGTAAAAAATCCCAAGGCAAGTCAGCATCAAGATCTCGCCTTTGTATTTTTTTAGTTTTTGCTCTTCTATTCCAGGGCAACCTAAAATGTAAAACAAGGTGTTTACACCGCTGTGGTGCTTGTAAAATATTTTAAAACTGTTACCTTCCTGGCATGCCAGGCAGAGCATGGGACAGTCAAGGCTCTCCACTGTACCTGTTACTTTTAACGTGACAGTGCTGCTCAGATTGCGCTCTCCATTCTGCCCCCCCAGAGTGCATTTGTATGTCCCGCTGTTTTGGCTGGTGGCATTTGTGATCCTCAGTGAAAAGGAGGTGCCATTGGAGAGCTCCAAGGACCCCCCAGCTTCTCGTGGATAATGAGATTCCACATCAAGGACTTCCCATGTCATTCCTTCACTGTCTCCAGCCATCTGGAAAACACAAATATATTTCTCTTCTTAGGCAACAGTGTCATCCTCAGTTTTAGGGTAAAGAAAATTTTAAAGCTAGCTTTAAGGCTGAAAATGCAGAGGCTGAAGAGAGACAGGGTGAAGCACAGCCTCAAATCCATTTAATATTTTCATGCTTGCAATCCAAAAGTATATGGGGTTTTGCTTAAATGGACTCTATATAAAAATAGGAATTATAGAACTATTCTGTTATAATTTCTTAAGCTGCCTCACCTGGACAGCAACATGACAGAAGAGTCTGATCTCAGTGGGCCTGTACAGAGGCCCCAGAAGAGTTCAGACTGAGAGAGACAGTGCATGGGGATGGAGCAGAGGTGGCAAGAGGCAGCCCCACCCAGGTGCTTAGCAGCGGCTCTGGGGACCAGAGGTGCCCAGGAGAGCATGGCAGCAGACAGGGAGGCTCCAATGCTGGCTGTGCTTGCCCTGCCAGCACACCTTCTGCCATGCAGTGGTGACAATGAAACCTGCTAACCCAGCAAGTGTGCCACTGCACACACAAGGGCTCTGCCAAGCACAGGCTGGCATCCTCCCAGCAGCTCCACAGCCAGAGTTCCCTGTGAGAATGCAGCCCTGGAAAATGCCCTTTCCTGTGCCAGTTTCTATGTAGCTGACCCCTGAAACCGTGCTGCCTCTCTGGAGGAATGGAGGTTTCCCCTGCCACACTTCCCTCCCTTCCACTCATGACTGGAACCAAAGAACAAAAAAATTGCTCTAATTCCTTCAGATTCAGTTGTGTGAAGGTCACAAGCAGGTTCTGGTGCACTTGGGGAGCATTTGTGTGTTGAATTTCTTAATTGTAACCAGAAGAGCTACATTCCTTGGCATTGCTGAGAGACTGCTGGAGAAATGAAGTGTATTCCCAGAACAGTTCATACTGAGGGGCGATAGGATGCACTGAAAATGACAATTGGCTGGGAACCACAAAGAAGAGAGAAATCACTAAGTTGATTTGAAAGATGGAAAAAGGGTTTGAATTAGCCTGTGTCCATTCCTATTCATCCAAGTTGCTCCCTGGGATTCGAGGCAGCATGCCCTCGGTAAAGGTTTCCCAAGTAATGAATTCAATCTTTCTGTGGACCAGCAGAGCCAGAGCCAGCTCATAAGTCCAGGGCTCAGTATTTCAGCCAAATGTATAACTAATGTAAGCCAAGGCTTTTTTATTATTATTTTATTTTAATAGACACATTTTTGGGTCATATGTTGGTGCTTAATTTCTATCAGCATAGCTACTGCATCAGGGTATAACAGTTACACTGTAAGTTATTAAAATTAACACAACTTTCACATACTGAGGCTGGGAGTATCTGGTTTCCCTTTCATGTGTATGCAGGAGGAAAGCACACTCGAGAGTCTGGAGAGAAATATGGGCCTGATATTCTCTTATACATTGTTATTTTTGCAACCTAAAATGGTATAAAAGCACGCTGCAATTTGGGGAACTTCTCAGGAACTGAGGAATGAGACTAAAGCACAAGATTTCCTCAATTGTAAAGATTCTTTCTGAAAAAGGTTTTGGGTTTTTTGGTGCATCAACTGAAACACAGAGCAGTAATTTCCTGGGGCTTTCCACACTTTACCCAGAAAGAGGGAAGAATCTTTCTCTTAATCCCCCAGTAAATTTACCCCAGCTTCTCTTTCTTATTACACTCAGCCTCAACCAGGTACAAGACAAGCAGTATGTATGGTGGTTTTCATGCTGTAGGGACTTCACTGTGCTACAGGGATTTGGGTATTTTCAGGCCTTGCACACTGTCAGGGATGTGGCCAGAGGAATTCCCATACCCAGGCTGGGCTCAGCTCTGGTTACAACTAGGTTAATAGCAGTTAAGTGGATATAGTTGACCTCCCTCAGATCTAATTTTTGCCACTCTCCCTTCCCTTACCACCCCCTTCCTCAGTGAAATTTAAAACTGCCCACAGGGCAATAAAAGGAACCAGCCTGGCTGCCCCTCTCATTGCCCTAAATTGCAGATAGGACGTCTGAGCTACACACAAAAAAATTAGATTTGTTTAGGGATTTTTGGTCTTGTTTTTTTCCTTTCATTTACTGGCAGCATAAATAATTGCTGTCTGGGGTGGTAAATGGTGGTGTGATTCTTGTGGCTGAGATCTGGGAATGAGCAAACACTTTGATCTTTCTGTATGCAGTTGCAATCAGCCCTGCTCTTGTAAGGGAGAACTCAATTAAGTCCATGCATCCCATGCCTGACCATGCACTTATTCCAAGTGAGATTTTGGGTAAATGATTTAACTTCCCTCTTTCATGGGAGCAGTGAGGGACAGGATTGATTATTGCCTCCAAGGCCTTTAAAGGTGCTTGGTTCCTGTTGCAAGCACAATGATGGTGACCCTGGAGAGAAGACTGACAGAATTTTGCCTTAGACATGCTCTGCATGATGCAAAGTAGTGTCATGAAACTGCACTAACAACATGCTTTTCCCCCAGAAGAGAAGAAAAAGTTACTTTGTGGCCTAATCTGGCTCCCTCACTTGCGGAGAAACCACTGGTGACCTGGATGGGGGTTGTGAACCTTGCGTTTTGGAAGGAGGAGGAGGAAGGGGTCGTATGTGTGGGTTTAATTCGGGGTTTGCATAGCTTTCTTCCTCCATTAAATCTCCACCTTACTGAAGGGCAAGGGCAGGCAAGGCAGTCTGCAGGGCTGCTGCGTGCCCAGCAGCATCCCAACATTTTTTAGGCTGCAGAGACATCTGGTGGCATTTTTCCAGCCTCTGCAGGCAGTGAAAATTCCACCCCTACTCAGAGGTCACAGCAACCTTTTTTCTCTGGTGCCTGAACCAAGCCTTTTTCCACAGCAATCTTATCTCCTGTTATCTTATTAAAAATAAAAACAAACATCTCCCTTTTTAAATTCTCTACACAGTGCAAAAACATCTGAACAAGTTTGCAGGGTGCATCCTCATATCCCAGCTGTGTAAAAGGAAGTCCATGAGATGTCCAGTAAGGTCATTGTTCTGCCTCTTGCTCTATTCAAGATAACCTCTTTCCCACCCCAAACCTAATTAAAATTACAAAAATGCCACTTTGCTTGCCACCTCCTGTGAATTACTTGGCAGACTCTCTCACTGGACAGATCATTTTGCAGCTCAAGCTTCTACAATAAACCAGCTCTAATTCGTGCCAAGTGTCCTCCAGGTGATACCACAGCCCAGGGTAAATGCTGGGGGTTTTACCTAATTAGTTCCACACAAGCTCAGAGAGATCAAAGCAAGCGCTGCCAGAGACAGCAATCCACTTGTGTAGGGACCATCCTCTCCTTTAATCAGTGAAAAAAATCTTCTCTTCCCACGTTTCATTTGTGTTTCATTTTCCTTACACCTCACTGCTGAGCAGACTGCAGCATGCCAGCTCCCCCTGCTCCCCACCTCCAAATGGAGGAGAAAAAGAAGGAGGTCTGTTCCTGCTCCCATGTTTGCTGCTAATGGCTTTACCAACATTTAAAAGGTAAATGATAGCTTGTGTGGGGAAAGGTAGAAAATTCTACTAAATCTATTGTCGTAAAAAGGGCCTTTTTACCATGCAGTCTGCTGGGGTTTAATTCCCCCAGAATTTTGCTGGAGAACAGGGACTTGCTAGCAACATAATTCTGCCTATCTGCATAAAACTACCCATTAAGAAAATTTAAAAACAGAAGAAATGTGGGTTTATGTTTAATGTCACATAGACAGTGTCCTTCAGCAATGTCTGTGGCAGATTTTCATAAACCACCTGGCAGAATATCTTCAGCAGATGCTGGACTGAGGTGATCCTTTCCCTCTGTTCAGTCCCTGCTAAGACACACCCTGGAGCACTGGGTTCAGTACTGGGCTCCCAGGGCAAGACAGACATGGTCATATCTGAGGGAGTCCAGTGAAAGGGCACAAAGATGAATATCTTGGAGCACCTGACATGAGCAGAAGGTGGAAGAGATAGTTCAGCCTGGAGGACACCAGGCTCAGCGTCATCTTATCAGCATTGATTCAACCTGATTAACAGGGGAATAGAGAACTGAAGCTAGACTCTTCTCAGTGGCCTTCAGAGGCAAGAAAAGCAGCAATGGGCACAAATTGAAATTCAGGAAATTCCACTTAAGCAAAAGAAAAACCCTTTTTACTGTAGGAGTGGTTGAACACTGGAATGGACTGCCCAGAGACAGTGTGGAATCTCCATCTTTTGAGATATTGAGGACTAAACTGGACACAGCCTTGAGGAGCCAGCTCTAGTTGGCAGGTTTCAGTGAGTTTAACTGAAAGTTATTCTCGTTCCCAAAATCTTGGAAATACATGGTCTAAAGAGGCAGTGATTTTCCCACATATATTCTCTAGTCAATTGACTGATTCCTATAAAGTTTCCCCTAGCCCACAACTTTTCTATAAGAACAATGGTGGTGATACAGTGAATATAAAAATGGCATATGTTTGATTGAAAATATCACTGAGCTGATATATTTCTGTTCTCTGACTGGATGAATCATGAGACATAGGTAGAACAAGGAGGCCCCCCACATTTAAATGCTCTTCAACAAATATTTCTTTTTCAGAGAACTAAAAACAAGGGGGAAGAAGAAGGAGGAACACTTTGCTCAGTTCTAGCTGGCTAGATTTTAGCTATTGTTTTGAAAACCACTACAGCGTTACATGGCAATACCCCCCAAAAAAGTAAATTCACCCAAGCTGTAGTGCTTACACCCAACTAATCAATTAATATTTAATTTTATCATTAACATGTGAGAGTGAGCAGTTCTCACATTAACTAATGTTCTCTGCTCTCACTAAACACCTTTTCTCATCAAACTTTTCCCACACTAAGGTGGTACTCTGTCTTCCAGGTAAATCAAAGTGCCAATATAAACCACTTTTCCCATAAAAGAAAATTTTTATTTCAGCAAAAATGATTGAGGTCCAAAACTGATGTCAGTTTAAAGGTGGAACATATTAACATCAGATTATTTTCTAGTGGAGGGGAGATAATTGTAAAAGTGGTTTTGTTTAAAATTATACCAGGCATAATGGCCAAGTTGAAATTTCTGACTGTTATAGAGACCTAAAAATCTACATACAGCCAGAAGGAATTTATTTTCTGAAGCAAAATATATAGAATTCTGGCAATGCCCAATAGCCAACATATAATGAAACACAACTGAGCTAAAACTGCTTAATGGGTGTATTTTTCAGCACAAAAATGCTTCCACACTCGATTAGTGCTAAAGGTGCATCCATATGGTTCCTATACAGTGTCATGTAGAGATACCAAAGTTAAATTTGAAAATAACAGACATAAATTGTGGGCACATGTGAGGGAACTCTGAGTGTGCTGTAAAAAGGAGGGGGGAAGGGGAGAGATGAGGAAAGAAAATCCAAAACCCAACCCCAAAACAACAGCAAAGGAGCTATGTGTGACACGTGAGCCAGCTGGAAAAACCCTTTGACTCACTCACACAGACTCTTTATTGTTTAGTTGATTTGGCTTGGTTTGATTTTTTTTTTTTTTTCAGCTAAGGGCGTCCAGCCTTAGCTCATGTCAGACAAAAGAATTGTTTTGGTCATGAAATCACTTCCACTGCTCCCTTCCTAGATCACCAATATAATGAAGCTACCTGGGGATGAATAGATGTCCAAGGGCATTGGACTGCATTTCTTTGTGGAGGTTAGAAATCCAGCTGAAGCAATTTAGCAAATATTTACCTTATGCTAATATATCACAGCTATGCACTTTTAGCAAAAGTAGTTTCCTTTGAAGGAAGGTGCAGTCAATATTATATGTCTAAGATGTTTATTCTTATTTTGTCATATGAATTCCCCTTCTTGTTCTGCCACAATTTTATACTTTTCAAGGAAGTGCTATAAAGTTAACAGATTTCTCTCCACTGAAGCATGGTCTTCTTTCCTCTTCCTCAAAAACTGGTTTTAGATTAAGTCTCTTCTGGCTATCATATAAAGAAAATAGTGTAATATCCACTGGGACTTCATTTGTGTGTGTTTAAACTTGACTTTCAAACTGGATATAACGTGATAATTATGAGGGTTTGTGAAATGGTTCTCATTTTCAATGTACTGCACAAAGAGAAACTCTTCAGTTTTCAATAGCCCTACAAGGCAGAAAGGTAAGTAAAGTTTCATTACCCAGATTCTTGTCTTGTAGGTGGGCTGTAGAGATTTAAACCAGCATTTCCATAGACAATTCCCAGTGCCTCGGTGCTTAGGCAAAAGAAGACCTAGTTTTCAGCTCTCAGCTGGCAAATTCCGTGCTGCTCATATATGAGTTTTTGGCATGCAGGCTGCCCAGCACTCCTGGAAATGTACCACACTTTAACGCTATCATCATTATGAATTCTTTTCCATGGCCTCATAGTGAATGGAATGAGAGCTGCACCAGGCTGGAAGAGGACTTGGAGCTTTACCTTCTCATCACTGTGTTCAGACTACCTACTTCATATATTTTTAAATAAAAATCATTTTGTCTGAGCTGACTGACTGCGATCCTGATTCTGAGCAGAACTACTCACACAGATGACTTCCTGCATGAGAATAATTAGATCCAATGATCCTGGATGCACAGCAGGGCAAACATATCCATGCAGGGGGTTTTTTTGTTTTGTTTTGTTTTTTTTTCTTTCAGTATGAGACATTAGCAAAAGCAAAGGAATTGAATGCAAGCCTTCTTTTATACATTCAGTTGGATTCTGACATTTTGACCAGGATATTAACTCCATTAGACAATTACTTCTCTATACAACAAATACTTTCAAATTACAACCTTTTTTTAGCAGATTGTAACAAACTGGCCCTTAATTGGTCTGAGCACACAGAGGTGCCAGTGAGAAGGAGGGGTTTGCTCACAGAACATTCACCCTGTGCAAACAGCTGTACATGCAGCACTGAAACATTGCCACCATCATTTTTTTTAAGCAACAGAACCAAAGGTTAATTGCTTGCATTTACTTCACAGTTCAAAGTGACCTCATACAAAAGATTTTGCCTAACAGCTGCTTGAACTTTACAGCCTGAAATTTTATACAATTTGTTGGAATTACCTTTTAATTAGTCCTTTGGGGTTATATGTGGTGTTTATTGATTAATCCTTCAGTAGTTGTTTTTAAATAATAATTACCTGTGTTGGGTAGCCCAGTTGCACTCCACCATTCCCTCACCCTCCTTTGCAGTGTTGAGTGGGGACAGCAGCACAGAGCCAAAGTGTAGAGAGGGGAGGAGAAAGATCTTCAAGCTGCTGCCTATTTAGGTAGCCCCACAAGTAGAAGTATTGCTTGCTCAGCACAAAACACTGAGCCTAGATTGCTTTTCCCCTTGGAGAATCAGGCATCTTAGATTTGATGCTCTGCTTTTCCTAATATGGCTGCAGCTGTGGCTTGAGCTGGCGTCACCGCCTGTCCTCACTTCCCACCTCTCTCATGGGACAAGCAAACAGAAGACTGCAGTACCATGGTTGGTGCCATCAGCCCCTGAGGACAGTGGCAAGAGCTGACAATAGCCAGACTTTTGATACTTTTTGTGTCAGCAGAGAAAATAAGTGTGAGGTTCTGTCATGCTGGATATTGGAAAACCAGTCTTTTCCTGAGCAAAGCAGTTGAGGCAGGAAGAGTGAGGAGATCACAGAGGAAGTGAGGATTGTAGGGATAGACAGGGGACAAGCAGCAACAGTCTAGACTGTGGCAGCACAGGGAAGGGGAGTGCAGCACTAGACAGAGCTGCAAGGAGAGGCAGCACCAGAGAGAACCCCCACAAAAGGCATCATCAAATGTCATCCTCCTGTGCATGTGCAGTCATTTTGTGCCCAGGTGGAAATGCAAAGAGCTATGAGGCAACACAGAATTGGGTTTATAGGCTTTCCTTACACTTTTTCATCAGGGAATGGCTATTGGCTGCTGTTTGCTGCTTGGCCCTCCCAGCTCCCATTGAACATGGGGAAGCATATGCTTCTGGAGGATCCCCACACTTCAGCCTGGTTTTGTTTTTGTTGACTTTCAACACTGCTATGGGGGAGACTTTTCTGGGGTCCAGTCAACTTCTCTGTTTATTCCTCACCCACCCCCAACCACTTCTCAACTCCTTCAGGTCCATCACTCAGCATGATTTGCCTTTCACAAGCTCCCTGCCCTTCCTGGACACTGTGGGAGAAAAGGAGCCTTCAATAATTAGCACGTATCTGGATGGAAAATATAGATCCTTATCCAGCTTTTGAGGCAGAAAACAAAAAATAGTAAGTTGGCTCATATTCTATATCCCATAGTAAAGTTCAACCAAAAGCATTATTCTCTCCTCTCTGTCTACCACCTGTGCTTAGTTCAACAGTTTGGAAACAGATTCTGCCCTTGGTGGGCTGGCAGTCAGATGTTAAAACCAGCTCTTTTGAGGTGCAGTTGCCACCTAGTCTGTAGGGAGATGCTCATTGTAGTATCAGCAATGACACTCAGATGCATTGCAAGTTTCAACCTCAGAAGCCCTACCTAATAACGAACACTGCTTGTTGGTTTACTGTAGGAAATGAGTTTAAAACCGTATCTGACCAAACTGCTGAGGAAGCCAAGACTGTGGCTTTAGGTTCTGGCAGAGATACATTAAGTTTTCAACACCCATAAATATGGTTTTTTCCTCTTCTCTTTCACTGCTCTACCATCACATGGGAAAGTAATTCAGCTCTGTAACCCACAAAATCTTTATTCACAGATTGATTTTCTGCTATTGCAAGCAACAGAGAGTTGACTTAACAGGTAACAAGAGGACCACCAGGACTGGCCCATGATAAGCAGCAGGAGTGTATGGCTGTGAGTGGGGAATGGAGGAGGACAAAACCTTCATTGTTTTCCCATTAATTTGGCTCACTCCATAAGCTGGAGCTCTGCACTGAGATGCAAATACATGGTGCCGTACAGCCTGTCAACAATCACCTCTTCTGCCACTGGGAAATTCTACCTCTCTAAGAAATTTCATCTTGATAATGTTGAGCAGGATTTTTCTGCTCATTAGTTGATTGATTACTGCAACCCCTCCTGTACACAGTGGGTCAGCAGGGTTCTCCTGCTCTGAAGAGAGAAACTCTGAATCAGAGCAGAAAAGATGGGATTTTTACTTCATGACTGGAAAGAGATAACTCAGAATTTCTAGCTCTCCATCTGCCTTCTGCTCACACCCTGCCCTTATGCGCACTCCACTAGTCAAATCTTCCTAAAGAATACCAAGTACTTTTTTAGTTCTTCTATTTAAAAAAAAAAAAATCTCCTGTTTGGAGGGGATTAAACAAGAGCAACATCATTGATGTTGCAAGGCTTAAATACTACTTTTTGCTCTGAAGAAAATCCTGGAAGGCTCCTCTTTGGACTAGCATCTGGCAGGTTGTACATGGGGTATCACCAGAATTTTGATCCACAGAAGCCAGCAATAATGAGATGGAAAAGCAAGCCAAGAGGAATTCAGGGAATCATGCTCAAATAGCCTGTCTCCAATGACATGGGAAAGGCCTGTTGCCCATGGTCAGCTCAAAGGTTTGCAGTGCTGCCTTCTCTCTGCTGCACTAATGGGAGGATGCCTCTGCAGAAAACAACGCATTTCATACAAGACAAGCCAGTGTCAGGTAGGAAAGTAAAGCAGACTACTCAAGTAATTTAGGCTTTTTCTTACTTTATACCATGATGCTGTCTGGTAGGAGGTTGAGGGGTCCTGAAGAGCTTTGCAGGGTAGCACCACTTCCTCAGCACACCTCACAGCAACATCTGGGATCATCACAGAAGTCCCGCGGATCAAGCACCAAACTACAAAGCACAGGTACATATCACCTTTAAAAGAGATTGCTTACACAATCCTTCCTTACACAAAACAATCGTGAAAGACCAGAAGGAAAATTGCAGGGCTGCCCACTCACCGTTGCACAGGAAGAGGAGCAGAGCGTAGTGTCCCAAAGACATGGCTTCTACTGCTTCAGATCACAGAGCAGCAACAGCGTGCCTCTCTGCAGGATGGGCTGTGAGAGCAGAGTGAAGCTGTGACTGCTTCCAGAGTGATATTTCTGAAGGCAGACTGGGGAATCCCCTAGTCTTATCTTGAGGTTTTGTCAGAGGGAAAATCCCTACACGTATGAACCAAGGCTCCTCCCCTTAAATTTGTGAGGTCACTTCCATTTCTGAAAACACTTGCAGTCGTAGCAGCTCATCTCCCTTTTTTCTTTTTTTCTGCCCCTCTGTATTGATCTGAACAGAGCTAAGTTTGACCAAGGGGCACTGTGGGTTGGTGTGAAGGCCATCAAAATCAGCACTGAGCAAAACCCTCTTGAGTGACAAAATGTCAGGGGAAAGGGCTTGTCAGCTCAAAATCCCCTCTCAGCCTTCTCTCTGCAGTTCAAACGTTGGCCACATGATGTGACATTTCTGAAACCACATATAAGACCTCAGGTCGCAGCGCCACGGAGACACTTTGGCTTGGGGCTAAGGGCTAAACAGGAATTAGCAGCATGGCTGAGCAAAACAAACTATATTTCAGTAGAGTTACGCATTTAACTCTGCAGGTAGGCGCACATGATGTAGAATATCATCTCTTCATAGCATATTTTGTCATTTTTAAGACAAACAAAGGCATCTGGAGTGACATAACTTGACAAATTATATGCTGGAAAATTTCATCATGGAAAGGGTCAAGGCAGCTCCCAAAAGAGGAACCATTTGGACATCCCCTCTAGATATCTGGAGTGGGAAGGGAAAATCCTTTCCCTGTGATCTGTGAGAGCTGTTTACCCCTGGAGAATTTTTGAGGAAGTCCAAGGTCTATCATAGAAGCATTTACAAATCCTGAAACTGAAAGTTGCTGATGTTATTTTTGGAAAACATTTGCAGCTGCTGTCTTTAGGCTACTGAGATCATGATAAAGAGAGCTATGTACGAGAGAGGGATTTGAGATTTGATGGGTGATGGTCAGCCTCTTTTGAAAACCAGGGTTCTGGAAACCACTCCAGTCTGGGCACCCTAAATCCAAATCACCTCTAGAAAACTGTGAGGAGAAGTCAGTTTGACAAGTCCTCACCATGCGAAAGTCCTACTCAGATGGGTAAATGCTGTGGGTGGGTAACACTTTTGGAAACTCCATTCTGTTCTGTAAAGAAAGTCAGATAGAAATTTCACTGGGGGCCTCACTGTTGAAATAGCCCACTTATTTTTAAAGCTTTTTGCTTCTATCTTCATTGACCATAATGGTAAACATAACAGGCTCTAAGCTTTCTTTTTCTCTTTATGTTTTCTGGTTTCAAGGACCAGGATGGCAATCTATTACTTAGAAAGTATAAGTGAAACATAAAACCCAGCAGATCTCTTGAGAGTGAAAGAAAATCACTTCTTTCTCCTGTGTGAAATAATAGAATCCTTGAGAAGATAGAAGTGGGGGGCTGCTGAAGGAAATCTTAGAGAGAAGGGGGCATCAGTTAATATATTTCACATCTGTTCTTCACTAAAATGATGACTTTTCTGCCCCCATGAGTCAGCCACACATCAAGCCCATCTCCAAGAAGGACACTCAGCTTTCACCCAAGGGACTCTTTCTGTGAGTCCTGCAGAGATACATGTTTACCCCTCATAAACTCATCAAGAGGCACAACCTTTCCCTTTCTCCCTTTTCACAGTGAGGAAACTCCCATGAGCAAACCACAGCAAGCTCCTGTCCCTGCTGTGGGTCAGCCCACAGCCGTCCTTCCCCTGGTGGCCTGGCCAGCAGCAGCTGGCTGTGGCAAGCCTGAGGCTGGGGTCACAAGTTTGCCCACACAGGAGTGCTCTGAAGGTAAGCATAAGGGGCCAGGCTTCAGCACTGGGAAATGTACATGCCACACACACTGCCAAGGTGATGTTAAACTACATTCTTCCTCAGCTAGTTAAAATATGGGACTCTTAAAAACACACAAGTTTTCCCTCCAGGACAGGCATAACTTCAAGCAAAGCAGCCCTTTTCCTCCAGAAGTATTTGCAAGCTCAGCTGCTGTCCCACAGCACACTGCGTGAAGCAGGAGAGCAAGATATAAAACGCAAAAGCTGAAACTCCCTTTGCTAGAGAAGAAGAAATAATTTGGTTTCTAAATTTTCCCTGGTAGGGATTTTTTTCTTTAGGGAAACTTTGAACTGGGCTGTACTTTCCATCCTAACTTTTAATATCCTTTCTACGGTTTCAAAGATCAAGTCTATTGTCTCCAGAGCCTGGAATCTGCTTTGAGTTTCACTGTGCTGTGGAAGCAACGAGAGCTCTGCGGCACGGGTCCGGGTGTGGGAGTGGAGAGGCAGCGATCTCCATGAGAAACAGATCCACATCTTTGAGGGCCTTCAGCAACTGCACGAGCTGCACAGTTTTGTGAATAGGTGGAAGTTTACCATTAAACGGCCTAATGAGGCCTGCTTTTGTACAGTGTGTCCTGCTGCCTTCTGCTCTCCTTCCCTTGCCTGCACCACTCCCTACAGCAACCGTGAGCCCTTGATCTCACCGAGGAAAGTGCAGCATCTGCTCTGGTGAGTCCAGAACTGCACACGTGATGACTGACATTAGCAAGCAGCGTGTAAAACTGCTGCGTCCTGCCTACCTTTCCCTTTGCAAGGCCACTCATTTGGATCTTCATCTTTGACCCAGCTGCTGATTTTCATGAATTTCATAGGCACTTAATTCTCTTTGAGCCTCGATCCCTCTGTCAGTTTGATAGAAAGCAGGTTCAGAACATACTGGCTGATAGACAGCCAGATGGCATGATCACAGAAATTTCATTCTCTGTGGGAAATGAGGCTAGAAGCACAAGGATGTGGGATGGATTCATAGGATAAGGTTAAAAAGTCAAGACTGTATATTTTTCTCAGTGTTGATACAGCCTTGAAAATGCTGTTCACGGAATCGTATCCTGTTTCCTTGAACCAGGTGGGTACTACATCCCTCAGACACTTGTGTAGCAGAGTTTCCCTGATTTCTCACCCAGTGTGCAGCTGCAAAATGTATAAGAATGCTTATTTCATGTGCTTTCCCCTGGGTGTGAGCATTCATCAGGAAGCACAGCATTTAAGAAAAAACAAAACCTTAGGTCTCTACAAGGAATACAGAGCTCTCCACAATGAAGGTTTAAAGGTTAAGACAAAGTTGTCAAAACAGCATTGAGCATTTTTGTCAAGGCACTGATTTTTCTGTATTTGGGATATGATTATCAAATATCATTTTTTTCCACTGCATTTAAGCTCCTGCCGTGAATAAGGCACATCCACGTGCTTCATGTCTGTTGCGAAGCCTCTGGTGCAGGGGTTTGTTTATTTATTATTAACCATTTCCTCTGCAGTAATAACAATTGTCTGCTTCAGTTCAACTAGCAAAACTGGAAGCCTTTTGCTATATGTTTTAGCAGACAACAGTTTTTTAAATAATATACTCTGTGTAACATTGCAATGTCAGCTGAGGGAACAGTGACAGAAGAATCCACAGCCACAAAAGCAGAGCAGTCATGTATTTTTAGGGGCCCAGCAGAGCTGCAGCCACAGCGTTTATTTTCCTGTCATGCTTTGATCTTGACACTGCCCACACCAGCAAGTAAAAGCAACTGAGACTTTCCAGGCTGCAGCTAATGAGAGGTATGTAGATTACTCACAAACTGGAGTGAGGAAAGTTTAAGGACAAGTTCTCTTCTCTGCCCCTTTATGGCAGATGTTGGGTCAGGGACTTTGCTATTTAAACAGTGACGATCCAGCAATACAGGGAAACCAAAACACTGGAACTGTGACCTGGTGGGGAGCACAGAGCTTTGTACTACCGACTGTCTGCTGCTGCCAGCTCAATCAATAACACCCAATTAATTATACACAAACAGCCAGTCCTTTGAAATGCCTGGACTTTGGAGTGAGCCGTTTGAGATATTCCAGCCATGTTTGCCAAAGTAGGAATTAAGCATACTCATGTAGAAATATAAGTGTGACCAAATAACAGATCCAAAATGGAGACATCCAAAATCAGAAACCTCTTTAGATACTGTAGGTCTGGGAGTTTAGGAATTGCCTTTAAGCAAGAAGGGAGCCAGAGATTATCTCAAGTTTATACACCCGACTGTAAGAATTAGGATAAGACTGTAATGAAGCTTCACCTAGTCCAGCATCTTGCAGCAGCAGGCAGTGAGCTGTCAGGTAGCCAAGCAGCCCAAGGTGCCATATCCAAACTGCAGTATCCACTGGAGATAAACAATGAAATCTCATTTTTAACAGGGCTCTGAATCCTCTTTTCTCATAAGTTTGGTAGACGGTGCTTGTCTCACCAAGCGTGGGGACATCTTGGACAGAATTCTTTGCAGTTTTCAGTGTACTCTGCATTGCCTGCCCTACATGTGGGGTCATCCCTGCTGCCTTCTCCAGAAGGTAAAGAGCAGAATATTGCTCCTGACATTTCTACTCAGTCCCCATATAGTTCGTGCACTCTGGAGGTGCTTCTTGGATCTTGCATCTCCTTGCTACACACAACTGGGCTTTGTTTCACTAGAGGTTCAAAGTTCAGCATGTCTGTCCCCAAATCATACTGTGGAAAGGTTTACTCCTCCTGGTGCTCCTCTCTCTTTTCTCTTGCCTGTACAACTTCCCTAGACACATTCTATGGGACCTCTTACACTGGAAGTTAGGGATCCCAGTAGGTCACCTTGTACTGCTAGCTGATTCCATGGCCCACAGGGAATGCAAGTCAGGATCTCCTCCTGGGAGCAGCCTGTGCTGACAGCAAGCCCTACAGGATGCCCTGAGCATTGCCTGCCGTCCAAGGACCCAGCCATGTACACACAGCCAAGCTGTGGCTGCTCTCCTGGTGCCTTCCAGACCTCTTGTTTGTTGGTTTTTCTTAATACCTTCCCCATCTGTGGTCCCACTCAGTCATGGGATTTTCTGATGAACTTCCCCCACCATCCTCAGCAGAAGAAAGAGGAAGCCTGGTGACCATGGTGCCTATATCCATTCCCTTTTCCTCCAAAATGTCGCAGCACAGCATCAGTGACAACTGTCCACTGAGTCCTCAGGTGCCTTCAGGGTGAGGGGCATTCTCCTCTGGTTCCCTATCTGTACATTCCTGACCTTTAGACATTGATCTTCCTTTCTTCTCTCCCTTGCTGTCTCTCATGATCATGTGGCTTTGTCCAGGCCTTTCAAAGAGCATGAGAGCAGTGCAGACATGCACTGACACCGCAGCAGAATACTCATCTAGCCTGAGAAGAGTTAAGGCAACTCACCCCTACTATGTGTAATAACTTTGTGCCTTCACAGGATTGTCTTCTCACCATATGCCCTCTTTTCCAGTTCATTTATAAATAGGTTAAACAGCAGAAGCCCATGAACAAAACCCCCTCAAACATCACTAGAAACCTCCCTCAAATGTGGACGATGGCCATTTACCCTCCTTTTTTAATAGGTTATTCACGTGAAGGCTTTTTCTGTAGTCCCATGGTGCCTTAATTTCTTTCAGACTCCTTACTGATGGACCTTTATATCTTCAGAAATTGTTCCTGGGTTTCTATATGGATGACCTTGTTGTGGTTTTCATTTAACTTGCCAGAGTTTATGATTCTTTCTATTTTCCATTCTTGGACACAACTTCTATTTTGTGAAGAAAGTCTTCTGCTTCTAATAAATTCCTTTATCCTGCTGTTAACTGTGTCAGCTTTTCTTTTCCAGAGTCTTTGTCCATATACAGAGGGGAGAGAAAAAATGTACTTCTACATGCTATGTTTAAATAGCCATCAGGCAAACTTTTTAGCCTTCAGACATCCATTTTAGCTTATTTTTAACAAAGTTCCTTGTTCTTAGGTAGTTCTGATGCAGTTTGGATGCTTTTTTGCCTTTTTTCCCCCTTTTATTTTTATCTTTATTTTGTTCCCTAAGTATGTTGAGCAGGGGCATTTTGAACCAGATTCTGCATGTTGCTCTGGGCTAATATAAAAGTTCCTTCTTCTTTTGTATGCTCTTTCATGCAGAAACAATATTTTCATTTTATGCAGCATCAATCCCCTGGGTGACATTTATCCAATATACAAGTAGGAAATTGATACCTGCTGCTATTGTTGCATTTCTTGCTCTGTCAGCAACTCCGATCTCCCTCAGCATGTAATAGATACAGACGTTTGATTTAATAATGATATGATATGGCATATTTCTGACTTAGGCCAGGAGTGTCAGGCTATATAGGTTTTGAGCTGCTTGTAAACAAAATTAGCATGTTACTTTGATTTGGCACAAAGGTTTCTCTAATATATGTTACCACTTCTCTACTGCTTCTGCCTCCTCTGTCTCTTTTTTAATGTTTTGCATTCCAATTCTAAAGCATCTGATCAATCGCCTTCCTTCCATCAAGTTTCTGTTTAAAGTCATCTTGTTTGTTAAGCCTCTAGCTTTCATAAAAAATGCATCTTTTTTTTTCTCTTGCTGTTTTCTGAGATTCTTCTTGTTTGATTATTCTTCATTCTCTCTTTTAAAGTTTCACCAAATCATTGTTATTCAGTGGAGGATAAAGTTTTCCTGATTCCTGCTCTGAATATGTGCCATCCTGAATCATGTTTTAGCACTTGTCAGCTTCTCCCTTCCTTCAATCTAAAAAAAAATCTCCTAATATCATTTTAGGTGCCACCACTGGTTCTATTTTAGTTTACCTGAATCTGACTCATGCATAATGAAAGTTTTCCCTTTTTCTAACAAGTTCAAATCCTTTGTCTTCAGCTAGTTCCTAGCCTGTCACTGACAGCTTGTCTCTGCTTCTCCCAGTTCAGCTCTGCTCATGGTATTGGAGGCATTTCAGATAAAGCTACTATGGAACTCCTGGCCTCCAAATTACCATCTGACTGCACCCATTTTGCCCCAAAACTCCCTCCTCCCTTCTCGAGGCCTTTGCTCTGTACACTGTGTCTGGAGACCCTCTCAAGCCTCCACCAAAACCTGCCCAGATTTTCCACATCATCTAGCAAGCAGGTATTGCATCCAGCAGTCTAATCACCATGCAGTCCTTTTTGGTATCACAAAACCACACAGATGTATGCCTGATGGATCATCACAGGTCCTCTACTATGTATCTTCCTGAAAACTCACTGCAAAAGTGAACGTGGCCTCAAGATATGAGATCATTTCTGTCCCTTCCCTCAACAAAACTGCCACTCACAGAGCCTTCCCCCACCTCAGCAGCTTGGGATCAGCCAGGAGATAGGTCTGCTGAGTGATGATCCTAAAGAGATTGCCAGTGCATCTGTGAGTTACCTTGAAATCTTGTAGTTCAGGTGTCACGGCCCGAAGGACCGGGATGTTGGGCTAATTGCACTGGATGCACATTGCTGTTACTACTGCACAGAAATTATTCACAGTGGACCAAACCCACAACTCCCTGCCCACTCATTCTGTAAACAGCCACTGCTGATTTACATTAGAACGGGTCCCATGGGCTCGTACCCAGCTCCAGGCACAGATCCCTGAGGGAGGAGCCATTCAAATGCTAGATTAAGGAGACAGGAAAAGCTCCTCCTCTGGCAGATCTCCTTTTATGTCACCCAGCACCACTGGTCTGGACATGCTGTGATCCCATGGCAAGACTTTAGTTTCTCTCTTATTCCCTGTCACTGACATCCAGCGAGGGAAAAGTGCAAGGGATACTGAAATATACTGCTGCATTGCTTTGCCCTCTGGTTCATTTTGGAGCTTCATTTTTTAGCTTAGAAGGACATTTTTACATTTTCATTCAAGTGCCCTGAGCAGAAGCATTCCAAAAGAGTCAGATATGGTGACTTGGAAACAAGGGACCTTATACTATAAACACTGCTGGGGCTGAAATATGTTCATTCCTTTTAGTTACATTTCTTCTGTATACTGACAGCTGCTTCTTCATTCTGTTTTAGCTTTCAAAGAAAAGATCTACTGCCTGAGAGCTCCACACTCATGGAAGAAAACAAGACCCAGCAAAATGGAGAGCAGCAACAGCCAACAAAGGCTGTGAAGCACCATGTGTGTAGTTGCCACTGGAACAGCAGCTTCGTGGGAGGTATCCCAGAATGGAGCCTAGCTTGCCTAGGGGTGAGGGACTAGGACATCTAGACAAGGGAGCACACTCATGAAAGTCCCCATGAAGTCTCTGGGAACCACTTTCTTCAAAACAGTAGGACACTCTCCCAGACACTCAGCTCCTACAGACTCCCTCATTCCTTCAAGCCCAGGGCTCTGCTCACAAGCTGTCATCAGCAAAACTATTGCAGCCCTGCTGGTGCAGGGATGGAAAGGGGAACCACTGTTTCTTGAGGGGGAGGCTGAGGAAATGGGTGACGACGTGTCGTGGGAGGATGAGCAGTGAGAAATGGAGAAATGAAAAATGGAAAGTTTTCACTAGAGCTATGACAAATACAACTCCTCTAATAGAACTAGACGGCAGAGTGGGCAGAGACAACTTGACAGCCTTTTAGAAGAGGAAGGAGTGACAAATATGTGAAGATACTAAAGTAGCCTGTGTCCTGGGAGCCCTGACTCTCAGGCTCTGGGGGTTCATTCTGAGGTGATTAAGAAGCTCCTGGTCCTTGATCACCCATTAGCACAGGTTGATGTCCCGTCACTGACCTGTCAGAGTTAGTGATGTGCTCACACCATAGGCACCAGACTGATATATTGACATAACTGAGATGTCTGTGGCTAATTCAGTTTACTAGGAGGTGGACTGTGGTGGCCAAGGCTTCTTCTTCTTGATCCCTATCAGGTTTGGTTAAACAGGTGACCAGCTGAGGTCAGAAACCTCCTGAGACACCACAGCCTAACTAGACAAGTACCAAAAGTGGCCAAGAGATCACCAGGACAGCCTTCATAGCAATCAGTCCAATCTTTTTGTCTTTAGACATCCTTTTCTCTGCTTTTCACTAACTCCTTTGTTGCCCCTAGCTTGCAGAAGGTGTTGGAGAAGGTCTTCAGAAGCCCTGAAATTCTGTGTTCTTCTGGTGTCTCCTTTCCCCTAGGGAGCTGAATGCCAGACTGAGTGGTACAGGCGGGAAGTGACCCCATGTCGTGGTTCAGAGAAGAGCACTGGTAGTTTTATAGAGTGGCTGTCACGGTGCAACAAAGGGTGGGTGGGGAGAAATCCCAGGGTGGCAGCAGCAGGGTAGCCTGGGGAGAGGCAGCCTCAACCCCATGGAACCCCAGCCCTAGCCCCAGGCATCCAGCATCTCCATGGGGGTGGAAATGGGCCTGTGGCCAGGCATCTCCATGGGGGTGGAAATGGGCCTGTGGGCACAGCTGTGGAGAGCTGGAGGCTGGTCATGCTGTGCCATTTCTGGGGCTGAGATTCACAGTTCAGGGTCCTGGTCCCTGGTCATGGTGGGTAGAGCCCTGGAGGAGTTGAAATGGGGTCCTGGCCCCTGGTCAGAGTTGGGAGAGCCCCAGGGCAGCTGGAGCACAAGCAGGGCTGGTGGTGCCCTTAGGATCCTGACAATGTCATCGGCCAAGTCTCACACTTTTGATCATCTCTGCTTATATTAAGGAACTTGAGAAAAATCTACTCCAGCAAATGAGTTGCAAAATTAAGCTTAATTCCCTGTAATCAAATTCCTTGTTGTTACCATGGTCCTGTTCTTTGAATATCTGCAGAGCAAATGACCACTGCAGAGCATAAAAAGATGCCAGACTTACACCTGGTGCCAGCTTTGGACTGCTTCTGGAAATTTGCTTTTTTTTTTTTTTTCCCTGACTGCAGCAATCCCTGCATGTGCTGGGAGGAGCAGTTAATAAATGGCAAATAGTCTCATGAGAATCACAACTAATGGCTGCTGCTCAGTAAAATAATCACCCATTTAATAAAGGGTGAGCTTCTACCTCTGCGCTTCCATGGGGACCATTAATGCATTCTTTTCCCCTCCTTAGCCACTTATTTCCACAAAACTGGTAGGGGCTCAGTGTTTTTGAATCCACTCTTCCTCTATTAATCTTAGCTGAAATTGCCCAATGGATACAGAAGTCATTAGGAATAGCTAGGTGGTTGTACAAATGTTGACAGAGAGAGACACAATGCATTATCCTATTAAGAAAGCACTTGAGTTTATAAAAACACAGATTTTTAAATCACATTAAAATCAGGGAAATGGGTACTATTACAAGGATTATGTTTCATTTCTGCACAAGTTTGCCTCATTAACAGCCTGAGAAGGTAAAGAAGCTCAGAAGGAAGAGGCCATTGCTTAGACTACATGCCTTGATGCTCTTCCCTGGGGAAGAGTGATGGAAGGGTCAGGATTTGGCAGGAGGACTAACATAAATGTTCTTTAGAGACTAAGGGTTTTTCTTTGCACATTCTGTTCTAGATCTTTCAAAGCTGCAATTATCATCTTTCTCTTCTCCAACATTTTATAAATTAAATCCCCTCTCACTTTGTCCCTTTCCCCTTCTTTTACTTTGTGACTTGAATGTGCAGAGGTCACTACTCTTACTCATGTTGAGCTTCTCAGTAGGAAAAAAAGCCATATTGTTTGATGAAAGTACTTGTTTCTCAGGCAAGTTCAAGGTTTAGATATAAACATTTGTGAGTAATTTCTCCTTAGGACTATTTAAAATGTAATGAGATCTGCATTTTATATTGATTTGAGTTTTGGCTTACTTGTTCATGCATTTTTGAGAAAGAACAGATGCTGTTTGAATATTTCCTATGAGGCAGATTAAACACACTCTAGAGAGCACACCTGAGCCAAAGGTCAATCTTCCTCAGCAAACCAGCCAAACAAACTGCTCCAGGAGTTCTCAATTTTGGTAATGAAGGCTTATAAAATGAACTGTAAAGTAATTATATTTATTTTAATTTAAATTCTACAAACTACTGAAATACAAGTTTTGAAAAATTTTGCTTTGGTGGCCTCCAGAGGATAGCAGCTGGTTTTCTACATACAGCACTGTATAATTTGGAAAATTCCAAATCTTCCAATAGATTGGTCTGGCAGCTTTCAATGCAGAATTACAAGCTGAGTGGTTTTCGCTACCAGCCATGCCTACAGTTCTGCTCTTCTCACATTTCTCACAAGACTTAAGATTCTTTCCAATTAAAGTCTGAAATGGCTTTGCCATATCTGTGGGTCACTGCACTCTTATTGTAAAACACCTCATTTAACCAATCTCATTGACATTGGCTTTAAAATTATGGTGTTCATGACAAGGACAAGAACTCTCTTTCTTCCTTGGGAGGCTTGGTTACCTCAGGGAGTTGTGCCAATTATGTCAGTAAAAAATCCTCCCTTCATAATGCTCCATGCTGGCCCTGAGCAGAGTAGTAAAAACAGATGGGTGAAATAAAAGCTGTGATCTGTCGCTGTGTATGGCTAGGAGGAATTACTGAAAAGCTCCTTGTACTCCCTCCTCACCTTCTGATTTGGTCTGGGTGTTGCAGTTTACTCCATGTATTTCAAATGCAGAAGAGAAACCAATGTCTCACAAGCGTTCAAAAGGACAAAGCCACCCTAACAAATAGTGGATGTGTGATTTGTCTGTGGTGATCTCTCCTTAGAGGTTATTCCATAAACTGTATACTAAACTAAAAACTCTAGTTTGTTTATTTTCAGAAAGGGAATGGGCAGTTTGAGGGGGGATGAAAGGAGAAGGAAAACGAAATACTTTTTTTTCCAGGAAGAGTTTTATTGCTGTTCATCGAAAGATTGAGCAACAGTTAGCTAGCCAGTGTGAGTGGTTTTCTAAAACGAATATGGGGAATTACAAGTCATAGGAAGCCTGGCCCTATTTCCAGGAGAGAACAGAGTATTTCTCTACAGTGGTCAGCAAAAATGTCAACTTCCCTCAGCAAAAAAGCAGAATTACATGAATTTTAAAATATTACAACTATTTCAGTACATAGCTACATATGCCATGACTGACATATTTCTTCCTGGTGGTGGAAGCAGAATATTTATATTATAAATCATTCTTTATGGTTCTGAGTGATAAATGTCAATAAAAAGTGATTCCAGCTGGAAGAATTCTAAATCTGCTCTGAAAAGCATATTCAGCCTGAAGAAATTGATGAACTAATATTTTTCATAAGCCCTTGGTTTTCTACTTTTATCTACAGTTTCTTAATACAGATCTGTAATATTTTTCCCACGCATTTCAAAAATGTGAATTTCTCCTGAGATGATTTCCTAACTTTTTCCACCACCATTTCACCCTCATTACTTATCTGTCCTGATATTTTACCTTTCTAAAATTTTGAGTCATCAAAGGAGTTATCTTTGTGAAATGTCTGGTCAAGCATTTATGAATTACAAAACCTCATGTTTGGAGCTCTTTTTCAAGTAAAGATTATTAAAAATGGAAAGAAGAAAGCAGTGAGAATAATACTAGTATCCTCATCAAAATTCTGTTCACTTTCTGTTTTCTAATTAGTCTCAGAATAAAATGGAATAAAATAAAAAAGAGAATAAACTGTTTCAGAAGTAAGAATTTTCTTTTCCAGTCTAGAAGTGGATACTCTATGTATATAAAAGAAAAGTTGTGAATGTGCACCTGTTGTTGAACCTTCACTGGGACTTTATTTTCCACCGGTTTTCATCTCCACATTTCATTTCCTTCCTGATCTTGTGTGACCAAAAGCAATGATATGTGAGCTGTTTGGTTTGAAGAAAAAAAAAAAGGGGAGATGATGGGATGGGATGGGATGGGATGGGATGGGATGGGATGGGATGGGATGGGAGTCCTAGCTCCTGAATATCCACCAGCAAAGCAGTCCAGCACCTCCACATTTAGCCTTGGCACAGTATCCCATGCACTTGTCACTCCTGAGATTGTTGGTTTACTTTTCATCCTGGTTAATTGAAGAGGACAGAGCTGTGCTTTCATCTTCAAAGGTCAAGATCACTGACAGGTGCCAGTGGTCTCTCTGCAGACCCTGATGAAAGAAAGGCTACAGGCTGCCTTGCATTCTCCACAAATCCACATAGAGGTAGACGACTTGTTGGAAACACACCTCTATGGTTTTTAGATTTTGGATTTGGGGTTCTTCTGAGTGAGGTTTTCTTTTGTACTGGAAAAAAACAGGGCTAAGTAACAGGGTGATGGCAGGTATCTGGGTATGTTGGAGGATTCCTGTTTTAAACGGAGAGGGGAAAGAGATATGCAGAACTTCTGTTTTATTAACTGACTCTAGGTGGCAACAACACCCTGTGTAGCCTTACTAGACGCTAGTCAGGCAAAGACTAATGCTGCTTACAGAGGAAAAAAAATTATAGCATTTTTGGTACTGCTTCTAGAAAATTTTACAGCTGATCACACCAGCTGCTCTTTGCTAGAAACATTTCCAGATTTTGCCATTTTCATTGTAATAGAGGACTTGGTTTTCAACACGTATTTTGAATAAGAAGCTGCATGTTTCATTTTGTAGCCATAATACTGCAGGTGTGAGAGGAAAATTAACAAATTATTCTCTTTCGGTTATCTTGCTTGGATGGGCAATCTCAGGAAGCATATGTATCATTCTGCTTTGTAATGATGCCTGTAAAAAGTGCACAGATGGATAAGTACAACTGCAGTTCTGTAACATTCACTAAGGATGTTCCTGAAATGCCACTTCACCACCTCGTCAAGAAAACAGCCACACAGATACCTATGAAATGCTTGACACATATTCCGTGTAAAACACTGTATTATCTGCCAAGAGATTTGTAATGCCCTATGTCATTCCATCTTCACTGCATATCCAGCCTCCTGGGCTTAGGAGTAGCTGAGCAAACATTTGAACTATATAAAAATTCTTACATGTATGATAGCCTGCAGTATTATCACATCTTTCTCCAAAGTCAGCTTAACTCCACTGACCTTGAAATATTTAAATCTGTTATTGATGTGTTCACAGGCAAAGGGAGAAAGCAGAGAAAGAGATATTTGCTTTGATTATCCCTTGCAGAAAAAACCTGTCATTGTAACCACTCTATATACTAATAATGCCCGTAGAAAGTCTTTTGAGTGTGATTATAACGTGCTTGTAGCGGGTCAGAGCGTCTGATGGCACCTACAGGATATGATAAACTTCTTTGTTACTCTGTCAAAGTGACAAAGCTGTAAACCCCTGTGATTAAATCAGATTGTTTGTGTAATTGACCCATTCACCTGCATGTTGTCAATTAATCTCCTCTGGAGCTACCTCCAGTATTTCAATCCTCTAAGCTGCTTTCAAAGATAGGAACTGTCCTTTAAAACGTTAAAATGCATCTCCTGAAAGCAATTTCTTCCTTTCTTACCAAAGTGTGAAATTTCCCTTTAAATTATACTGAATCAGATTTCCGGATTCACAGATCTTAGATATCAGATTGATATCTAAATTGATATCTTATTGATATCTCTATAACCCTGTAGGCTGATTTTTTAAATATGTATTTATAAATGAATCAGAATTTATTCTTACTAGGAATATATACATATATATATCCTATCCTATCTATGATGAGAGTGCCCTAAAAAGGAAAAATAGAATTCACTAACCCTTTTAGGTACTTTATGTCAAGGTACTTTGTGTAATGCCTGTTTTTATTAGTTTTCCTTCCTTTCAATTAAGCAGTAATTTTATTATACATTTTTCAAAAAGTGGGGACATGATGGCAAAAGTGATGGAAATGCAATTAGAAAAATTGGTTATGTCTATGACATACTATCCCTCCTCCTGTTTCTTACTTCTTTCTCTTTCAAGACATCAGCATTTTGAACACACCTGGCATATAAAGCTAAAATAAAAAGAGTGGCGTATTTGGACTAACACATTTTTCTGACACCAGCTAGGCTCTTTGGAAACTTGGGAAGTGCATTGTCAGTGCCAACTATCCCTACAGCAAAAATGGGGGAATGTGTTGCTTGTTGAGAGCCCAGTGAGTTTCCAGCTGGAGCTGGGTAGGACATATGCCAGAGTCTTACCCAGTATTGATGTGGGCAAAATCAATGTGACTACAGGCAGTGAGAACTCCTGTGTAGGAACTGATAGGTATTAAATCATGTGTTCTCTAACTCTGCAGTATAAACTTGTGCAGGGGTCTGTTTCACCATTCCTTTACCCTATAGGCATCCCTCCACCTTGATTGTCATCCACATCAGTGAAACTTTCCCACTGATGGCTGAAATGCTCCCTGAAACCTGCAAATCAGTGCAGTAATCAAAGCTTATCATCCAACTAAACTAAAAGTGCCATGCATGAAGTTGTAAAAATTAGCTTTGTCTCTCCAACCAGTCACTGAAATATCAAATCCATAAGTGACACATCAGATGCCAAATTACATTTTAAGATGAGACATCCTATAATAAATAGTTTTCAGAGCTTGCTGTTATTTGTTGTAGTTTGTTAGTTTTTTTTCTCAAGTAGACATTTCTTTGTATAGATTAATTGTATAGTTCTATTTTCTAAATGAAACTGTTTCACGTTTACAATGCAACAGTTTGCCTGTGATATGGAATGTCATTCTGTACCAGCAGTTCTAGAGAATCCAGAGGGGAAAAAATACAAGATTCAAAACAAAACCAAATGTTCACGTGTCCCATAAGTGTAGATTCCTTATTTTTTGACCCGCCAAAGGGAGGCCACTCCAATCTCTGTTTATTCTAAACTGCTGTATCCATTTCAAAATAAGTTTTGCTTGGCAAAAGAGTTACCGCCTTTTCAGGAGTTTGCCTTCTACCAGGTTTACCAAAATTTTATTTGGTAGAGCACCACCAGCTTGGAATAGAATAGCTGTTGTGGCAATAGTACAAGTTCTAGGGGATATTTGGCTGTTTGCATGCAGTTCTATTTCAAACAGCTACTATCTTCTTCTTTCCACATTACAAGTCTCTACTGTGATTTACAATCCTAAATACAACCCTAGGTACCGAAGATGAGTTGGAAAGTAAAACCTCTCTGTGACAGATCTATACAAAACTCTCACCACAAGCTGTAGAAGAGTGAAGACCTAAACCAGTCTTAGGCTTTTATTGATTATACAAATAAAAACTGATTTTATAGTTTGTGCTTATCAGGTAAATTATAGTGAAGCAAAACTCCAAATTAAATGTAGATTGTACCAGTTGACTTCTTTCAATGATAAATAATATTTGAAAACTTTTTTTCCCAATGAAAGCCTGTCTTTCTGAATTGCTTCCCTTTTACTCAAGTTCCCTTCAAATCCTGGAGTTACTTTCTCTCCAAAATATTTTATTCTGTTTTCAGTTTTCACTTTGGCTCTCCAATTGACTTTTATCACAACACAATTTAAGGTTTGGGTTTGGGATTTTTTTCTACAAGATAAGCAACATTTGACGTAAGATTTATATTTATTATATGCAAAATCGGTTTTAGGACAGTAATCATTAATTAATGGTAAATCATTGATTCAGATATTGAAGATATTATTGAGGCTTTCAGATCTTAGTGATGCAGGAACATTAATTCAACCTATTCTGCCTGCAGTGGCCTTCTTATTATATGCATCATTAACTCCTTTGTGTGCAGTTAACCAACAAACAAGAAAATAATATATTTAAAGTAAAGAGACAGTTGAAAGGAAAAGCTTTGTCTTCCTTTGGCTTGCCATTTTTGGGGGCCTTAAACCTAAAATCTGCAGTGTTTTGTTTTCTTGGTTTGGTTTTCTTGGTTTGATTTTTTTGAACTTTACAGAATCACAGAATAAACAAGATTGGAAAAGAGCTTTGAGATCATCAAGTCCATCCTGTGACCTAAAATAATGTGAATGCTGTCACTGTCATGCCACTGATAGACACAGAATCACATCCCAGAGAAAGCTGAGCTGCTACTAAATTGCTGTTTTCTTCTTTACTGTTGCTTGGAGCAGGGGTGGTTCATCAATATTTTTATGAAAATTCATCCTGACTCTAAAAAGCAACAACAACAAAAAAAGAACAAAACATTATATAGATAGTGTTGATGGCAAAAGACTATTGAAATGCAATTTTTACAGTTTTCTGCAGTTGCTTCAGCTGTGCCATCACATTTTGTGGATGGGAATTTTGTGGATGGGAAATGTGAAAGGGAACAGCCATTGCTGGTACAAAATTGCTGCACAGACTCAATCTGTGAACCAGCAATTGGAGGGGGGGGAGTTATGTAAGGCAAGAAAAGATAGGCACATTTTGAATCTGTTGAAGTGTAGTATAGTTTGGTGAATCTACTTGAACAATTCAGACTGGTCTAACACACAAACAAGCATTGAAAAAACTGTGATTCCCGCATACTAAACAGAGAGCTTGAGCCTGAGGATTTGTTTGGATGACACAGCTTATAAAAGAGTGAGAAGGTGTCGTGGTGTAGGAATGTATTCTCCAACTTAGTATTCCCACTAAAACCACGCTGCCTCTCACTCCCCCTTCCCCTGCCTCCAAATGAAAGCACAAAAGGCAAAGATCATGGGTTGAGGTAAGAACAATTGACTGGATACAGCAATGAAATAAGAAAACAAACACTAACAGCAACAATATTAATAACAAAAGTTAAAAGACAAAGAAGCTATTTACATGGAAAACCACAATAAATACTGACCTTCTCTTCCCAACTCTGTTTCTCACCCAACTGGAAAAGGATGCCCTTCTCCTCGTAAGCAAAAGAGATTCCCTTTCCCCAGTCCTTGGTAATAATGTTGAGTAATGCCAAATAATATTAGGGTCTGGCCATGCCCCCTCCAGGCTACTGAAAAAAATTAACCCTGTCCTGGCTGAAACTAGGACAGAATGTCACAGGTGTAGTAGAACTCTGTCCTGCATCATAATTCACTATCAAATTTAAGCTTAATTTAGGTTTATATATAAGTAAATCTTTGTGAGGTAGAAGTAGTTTTCAGTTGGCTGAACATCTTGGGATATGAGTGTTCTTGTCACATTGTCATCTTTCCCAAGATACATGAAGTCCCTACTCTTTTTGCCAGGCACATTTAGCATGTTGTTGTACTGAGTATGGAAAATATATATCTAAAATGGGTGAATCTATATTATCATGGGGAAAAAAACCTCTCTTAATGTCTCCAGTTGGGAGTTTCATGTTACTAATGACTGCAAGGCTTGAAGTGAAAATTTTGTTGACTGGGGATTGTAACACTTTTTTTTTTTTTTTTAAATGGAAATATTCTGCCTCTGAGGAGCCTGGCTTCTGTTGGTTTTCACCTAGTAAGTTTGCATCTCTTTGAAGAAACACTAATGGGTCAAATATTCACTCTACCCCTGAGCTGGGCTGAGTATGAACCACACAGCAAGGTACTTGCACCAGTAATCAAGAGGTTTTCAAACTAGAATGAGAGGGCGTTTTGCAGGATTACTTAGATCATGGATCATACAAGTACAGATCTACACTTGTCACATGGATGTGTCTCTCGATATCTGAGTCCCTGAAGATAATGAGTTCAATGCAAATGAGTTTTAAAAGAACATTTTGTGGTTTCCCAGCAATGTTGTCCTGGGCACATTGTAGAAAAAGGAACACCCAAGTGTGCAGTTGGAGAGGATGTTCACTTGGGCACAAATGGATGACCGTGGCTATGGGATATTAGTCCTTCCTGGATAAAAAAAATGAATCTGCATCTCAAATGAGAACTAGTATCATTTGTTGTCATAGCTTCTCCATTTAACCATCAGCAGTAAATGCTTCAGAAGAAGCTTCAAGAAATTCAATAATTTGCCTAAAGATGAGTTTCTGTTAATGATTCTTTCCCTGTCCCTCTGGCTTTATGACAGGCTTATGTATTGAAATATTAACATTTTTATCCCTTTATATGTTTTACACAATCTAGTCTTTTCTCCAAATTTAATCTCATGTAACAGTGAATACTTTCACTTTAATAGCTAGTATTTCCTTTCATCACTTTCAAATTTATATCTTTTTAATTCCACTGGATGAACTCTTGTTCTTAAATTATGAAAAAGGTGCCTAGAAATGCAGGATTTATCTTCTTTGCACCATTCATTATTTTCTATAAAGCTCTATCATGTCCTTTCTTCGTGCCACCCAGATACAAAATTTTCGCTTTCAGCCTCTAATCACTTGCATTGCCTGTCTCCAAATGATCTCTGTGTCCTCTGTATGTATTTTGCAGCTGAGTTCCCAGAACTGAACAAAGTACTCATGCCGTATCAAATAACCAGCCTTTGGGAATTACAATATTTCCAGACTGACTTTTAATTTCCCACTAGCATTTTGTTTAACAGTGATGTCCACTGAGCTTTCCACAGTAACGCCAGAAATTTTTTTTCAGAGCAGTTGTACTCCATTAGGGCCCCAGTAGGTTGTACCAGTTGACTTCTACATAGGTTGTGTGAGTAATCCAAAACATGCCATCCAGCGTTATGCTAACCCAGCATTAATCCCTTTGTCTGCTGTGGTGTTTATTCACCTCCAGGCTTCCCTTTACTGTCTCTGAGCCACACCACAGTTCTATTGGCTTTTTGACAGTTTTGAATGCTCACAGTGCTTTCTCTCCCACCACAAATTTGGGTAGAAGCCTTTATAAACCTCTGATAACTATTTTTTTAAATGGTCAGCTGCAAGTCTGGATGAATGTGAATGTAAATGTAAATGTAAATGTATACATACTGGATTTTCCTTAGACCAGCATCTTTGCAACGCATTAAAAAAAGAGAGAGATAGATACGGAAATAGGAAGGTTGTGAGTCTGAGAGTATCTCAGATTACCACAGACCTGCTAACTGCAGTGCTCCCTCTCAAGCCCTCCTCACCTCAAAAAACTTTTTGTGCCCCTCATCCCTGGAAGCCGCTTTGAGCCGCTGCTGCTGCTGCAGTGGCTCTGCCCATCCAGAGCTGCCTCTGAGAAGCAGCTGGCAGAGCTGGGAAGAGCCTGTGTCCTTTTGGCACTCCAGTCCTTCTGTACTGCTGTAGCCTTGTCTCCTCAGAACATCCAGGAATCTTAAGCAATGGTTTAAAATGTTAATTTCTTCCCAAGGTAAAGAAAAAAGAAATGCTCTGGAGAAAGCATATTTTCCTTTTACAAAAGACAGAGCCTACAAGTTCACCCTGTTTTAGCATATTCATGTTTTATTGCTTCCTTCAATTATCACTTCATCTCATTTTCCATGTTCCAAAGTCTCTAATTTCCAAAAGGACTGCTAGCCTATAGACACAGAAAAATGCTTTTGCACTGTCTCCTGTCAGAATTATTATTACAATTATTACATTATTTAAAATTTATATTACACATATCCAAAAGGCTGCAATTAAATTAGGTCCCACTGCACTTGCCACTACCCAAATGTGTAACTAATGGCATCTCAGGCCCTCAGGAAAAACATTTAATTCTAAGGTAAACTCCTCAGGGCAGAAATTACCCACATTTTTGTTCTGTGTGAAAACAGTGCCTGGTGTTGGTACAGCCTAGAGGCTGCACCACAATCCTAATAATAATAGTAGTAATGATAATTAATATTACTATTAAATGTTGTTACTTCAGTTTTATCACAGCTTACTCCTATCTTTTGTTTTCATCTGATGTGATAAGGATGTGTTTCATTGCTTCAGCTGAAGAATTCTTTATTCAAGGTTTTGGTGCTGATTAAGGATACTTTGCTCTGCTTCCAGGAAACAAATAGGCCAATAGAATAAGTGTTTGGTGGGATGAATGGTGTTCAAAGTGAGGACAAATGGTGAAAGAGAGGGGACACCATCAAAAGCTTTTCCTCTCCACATGAATGTTGACACTTGTTCAATGTCCCATGAAGAATTCCTTCAGTACACCAAGTTACTGGAAAAAATTCACTGCACTGAGAAAGACACACACGTCACTGCTGAGTCAGAAGATGGCCATGGTCATATCAGCATGCATTTTTTTCAGTGTTTGTTTTTAGGAGGTTTGTCACCCTACCCCAAAGAAGTAGATGCTCGTTAAAAATTGCTGCCAGAAGGCATTCCAGATGTAGATTTTAAGCATATTGTCCTTAAGCCAGACTGGAAGATATATTGGCAAAATGTCAAAATACAAAGGCAGGATAGCTTAGTATTAAAATGTTACAAACTGCAATTGCTGATTTAGTACTGATTTAGTACTGCAATGCAAGGGTTTAATATTTGCATGTTTCATTCCCCTCTCCATAAGTATAGACTTATTGTGACTGCCAAGCAACAACTTGGCATGGTTGCAGCTAGTGCCCTACTTTGTAAATGCTATTGCAAAAGTTAGGTTCCAAATGACATTAGCCAGTTAAAATTTCAAACAGAGTTTAAAAAAAAAAAAACAACCCAAACAACAACAACAAAAAAAATACCACCACCACCACCAAAAAAACAAAAGACACACAGAAAAACCCTTTACAAGAACTAGAAGAGTGAAAATGTTCTAAAATGGCTAAAGTTCTGTCCTAAAGATGAAGGTGATATCCATCTACAAAAATGGCTCATTTTTATGAGTAAAATATTATTGTAACCTTGACAAGGAAAGTAATCTAGAAAGCATGGATATCTACACAATGCTACATGTCCAATTGAGTTTTCCTGCTAGTCCTTTAAAATATCACACGGTTGTCTCAACTGCCCCTTCTGGAAATGCTATTCTTACCACCACCACCAAAAAAAGAAATATTTAGAAGTCTGTGTGTAAAACTGCATTGAAGATTAAAAGCCCCAGGAACACAGGAAATAATATCAATACTCAGGTGCTTTGTATTAGTGAAGACCAGATAGTAAGCATGCCTTTCCTATCATTTTTCCATCCCTTCCTGTGTTTCCACCTGGGAGAAAGTGTTATGAATTTATTTTGTAAGAAAAATGAATAGGGATTATAGCAACAGCATTGCTTTCTTGCTGTCAAAATAATGACCATTTCTTTGAGCAACATTTTCATTGCTCAGCTTTCTTTTCTAAATGCATCTTAAGTTAAAAAGCATTCTTACTCTTCCAAAAGATTTTAGAATATTAAATGCTTTCCAGTTTTTAGAGGGTTTTTGGGTTTTGGGGGTGTTTTTTTTATTATATCTATTATGAATATTGACACTCCATTTTATTAAAAGGATGTGAGTACTCTTTTATATCAGGTAAAATAGGCAGAATTTCTTCTGTGCTATGAGATCCAGGATATTGCAGATCTTTCACTTCTCTAATGTTACTCTTTCCTCCTCAAAGCGAGCAAATTCATTATAAGGTAAAACAAACAAAAAACCCCCCATAAGCTCTGCTATGCTCTGACTGGATTTATATTACTCTTTTTTTCTTCTTTTTTCAACCCTTGAATTGGTATTTAGCATGCAAATTAGGTAGATAAATATGTGGTGAGCCCCTGCCTTTCACACCCAACCTTCTCTCTCCCTCATTTGCGCCACCATTGTCATTTGGCTGTGATGGCCTGCCAGCAGCTCTGCTGTAAGCTGGGCTGCTTTGTGAAGATCTCCTGTGGGGGTCTTTCTTGTCTTTGGCAAACTCTTCTTAAAGAGTATTTTCTGCAATGTGCCAGCAGCTCTTGGCACAGATTCATCAGCTCTCAGTGACTTGCAGTGAGGATACTTAATAGTCATCCCCTGTAGCTTGGCAGGAGCTGAGATGGATAATGCAGCTTCCAAGTTGCTCCTTGCACGTTAGGTTTCTTCTGCGTGGCAAACTTGGAAAGTCCAATTTAATCAATATAAACCAGGGAAAGAGAAAAGGGGAGATCCATCTTGCACTTCAAAGGATGTTTTATCAACTTTACTACTATTGAGAGAACAAGAATATTTCAGGCAGAGAAATTTTCAGAAGAGGATAGATCCAACAAGCCGATACTGCTGAGCCTTCAGTGCAGGAGGAGGAAAGGAAGAAGAATGCAGGAACTGCCTCAGCTTTTGTCAGTCATGGCAAGCAGAGAGAAGGATGTGCAGATGGGCATCCCTGACACACCTTAGGCTGTTGCTGTAGGAAAACATACCACTCCCCAGACTCAGGATAACCCTAAATCTCAAACATGCCAGGACACAATGACATCTCCCACACACCTGGCTGCTTTACCCTAATCCACTCTCAGCCTTCCCTCCTCTTCCTTCCAATCACCCATGCCTCCCTTCCTGTTTACAGCACACAGGACGAGCCCTTTAGTTCTTCAACCCTTAGGGCCTGCTGCATCATACTAAATGCTCTGCAGAAAAACCCCGTGGCACCTTTGGACCATGAGCTGCCGTCCAGAGGGGTCCCAGCAGCAAGTTCCTTCACAAAAGCAGTTCATCCCCTGAGGATGTGGAGCCAAACCACTTTCACGAAACAAGAAACTGTTGCTAAAATTTTTTGTTCCGGCTTCCTGGGGCTTTTGTAGTGATGCTCTGAGGCCAAACAATCTGCAAAGGCAGGAGGGCAGGAGCAAGAGTGCAGGTCGGCTCCCATGGTTATATCATGTCATGGGTGCTCCCGCTCTGGGATCCCTTCTCGGAGTGTAAGTGTACCTCTGTGCGTGTTTTGGGGACAAGTCTCCCTGAGGAGGTGGCAGGGCTGGGACGGGGATGCTCCGAGGCGGGAGACCACATCCTAGTTCGAGGACGCAGTCGAGGTGAGGGAGGCGAGGCGCCCTCCCAGCCTCCGGCCGGGCTGGGCGGTGCCGGGGGCCGGCAGCAGGCGGAGGAGGAGGAAAAGGCCAGGATATTCCTGAATGAACGGCTCGCTCCTCACCCCACACCTCCGCCCGGCTCCCGCCTCCCTCCCGCCACTCGCCGGTGTCTCTGCGAGGCGCAGCCAGTTTCTATAGCGACGGCGCTGAGCCGCGGCTCTTCCGAGTAGTAACAAAGCCGCTGCCGCGCCGGGGCTGGGGGGACGCGGCTGCCTCTCCCGAGGACACCCCGACAGGTACGGAGCGAGCCGGGGGATGCCCGCCCGCCCCGGCCAGGGGGTGCTGCCGCCGGGGGCCGGCTGCAGCAGGGACAGGGGCTCCCCGCGGGTCCAGCGGGGCCGCCGGGGAAATAATGGGGAGGCGTCCGTCCGTGCGTCCGTCCGTCCTTCCGTGAGCTGGCGCCTGTGGCAGGCGATGGACAGCGGGGAGGGCTGCGGGAGGGCTGCCGCAGGTGCGCCCCGGGTGCCCCTTCCCGACTTGTCCCCGGTGCGGCCGCGGGCACCGGGACGGGGCGGGCCTCCCTAGTACCCCCCGGTACCCCCGGTACAGCCCTGCCCGAGCGGCGGCGGCACCGGCGGGCTCCGCGTCCCGGGTGGCAACCGGTGGGCTTGGCTCGCCCCTCTCCGCCGGGGACAGCGCTGCTCCTCGTCCCTTACGGCTACCCCTTCGTAGTAATACTGGTAATTTCGCTGTTGTTGTTATAAAAAAAAAAATATGACCCCCTGGAAATGTTGAGGTTACAGAGTTCCGTTTCTTCAGCTTTACGAAGTAATGATGGATAAGGTAATAGCCCTAAAATGAGCTACTTAGTTAAAAAAAAATAAATCTAAAGGCTTGGTGTTGTAGAGTAAACAAGACAATTACTGCTTGTTTTTAGGAGTAAGTGTACCGAGGGGTTTTAGGTAAAAGGAGTCCGTAGCTTTCCGAGTCAGAAGGGTACGATGGTAGAGGTGATAAACATTTGCTTATCTCTAACAGCCAAGGTTAGGCGAGAATAAGCCGTCTTCACCTCCCGAGATCCTAATGTCAGAGAGTGGATGGGAAGGTCATTGGCAGGTCATTAGCCTGAGCAGCGCTTGTGGTGGCTGTAATCAATAACATCCGAATGGCAGTGGCTGTGTGAATGGACAGGGATTTCTGCAGAAGTTTAAAATTCAAAGGAACTTCCCGACGATAAGAGAAGGCTGACCCCGTGTGATGAGGTCCTAGGGAGCAGTCATTGTGGTTCATTGCTTAGTGATTTAGGAAATAAACGACATCCTGGGCCAGACCAAATTTGTTCTGTGACGTGTATGTAGCCAGCAGCACGTTCAAGATGGGAATCTTCCTGGCTGTGTACAAGGAGAGAAAGGGAAATAGTACGTGAGATGAGGACACTGTGACTGAGGACATAGTTATTGAGTAAGTGGAAAAGAACTGACATTTTAAGTAACATGTAATCTAAATATCAGATTATTTGAGATTGAAAACACTATACCTAATGTAATACCGGGGTATCAGAACTCAAAGGCTAAGCACTGACTGAAAGAAGTTTGAGAAGTATATAAAAGAAATGCTGAGTGAGAAGTGGAGCTACCATTAAGCAAATAATGTGAAAACAGTGGAAAGATACAGTTCTTCAGCAATCATGAATACAAGTAGAAAAGAAAATGGAGACAGGCTTCTCTTGCAAGAGATGTATAAATAAAATGAAGTTTCAAATAAGTATTGATCAAGTTTAAACTTTCCTCAGTATACCATTTAAGTCAGTAATATCATAACAATATGTGGAGTGGAATTCTAGTTTTTTTAGAAACAGCAGTCACCCCCCCCCCCCCAAAAAAAAATAGAGTGGAATTTCATAGATATGTTGATTGCAGTGGTTTGCCCAGTGTTTATAAGTACTTGTCCTTCTCCTCTTTCAGAAGTGTCACAACAGTTGTTTTGTTGAAAGAGTTATAACCTTCTGAATGACCTCTGTTTTCATGCAGCGCTGCAAAGCAAAGTCTTGAGTTCATAAAATGTGTAAAAATGTAGACCTCAGGTTAGTTTAGCATGATGGAAAATAGCATTTCAAGACCACACCGTGGGCTATCTGAAACTGAATGCACTTGCAGGAAAGAAAAGGTCAGCTGTGGGTAATAAGGGCCTGGACACTTCTACTCCCTTAGCTGCATGGCACAGAATGAGAAGCATCAGAACTCAATATCTTGCTTTAGAAGTGAAAGGGACAAGCAAAATATTTATGGTTATGCTGCCTTGTGACATTTCAGTCCCAAAATTGTTCCTTGTGGAACAGCTGCAAACTCCACTAAACAAAGTTTATCAGCAGAAAAAATGTAGGAGTTGGGGCAATACCAGGAAAGAATGCAGTAGTTCAGTATAGATAATATACCCCATCATATAGCCTGAGATGCATAAGGGCTTCTAGTGGCCAACAGTCCTAACAATCAGATCACAGTGTCTCAGACTGTCATTTCACACCTTTCTGGTGCTCCTCAGTCCAGACTAGGTTTATAGGAAGCCTGTTGTCAAATTTTCTTGAAAGCACCATCTAAAGCTGTGCACTCTGTGCATTGATATAAAGCCACTGCAGGAGTCTGCTTGCCACTATTCCTCTTGCTGTGTTTAGTCTTAACATTTTTATCTATATACTGGTTCGATGACTTGCCATAAATATTTTTTTTTCTGGAGATGTACATGTGCTTGCTGTAGCCAGCAGCTCTTTCAAGTGTACAGGGAACTTATCACCTGCTGCCTGGAGGCTGTGATTTCAGTCCTCCTAGCAAGGTTGCTAAGGAGTACCAGGGATCCTTGGAGAGCAAAGCTCAGGAAATTCTCCTGTGGCCTTTGCACACATTGTGTGCTGAAGCACTGTCTGTCCAACATAAACTACTGTTCTGACAGTAACGTAGTATGGCCAGATCTGTACCTTACGTATCACACTGTAACATAAGATAATTGTGACTTTCTAGTAGAAACAAAACATCTGCAAGTCTGAAAGTGCTGTGATAAGCTGCAAAGAACTCAGGCCTCTTCAAAATGTACCTTAGGTTTAAAATTCATTTGCAAAAACAAATCAAGAAGTACAAGATGTGCAGCTTTTAACCTACTACAGCTCTAGGCTTTTTAAAACCCAGTCCTGTGTGTTTCATCCAGATTGTTTTTTCCTGCAGAGGTGATGCAGCACAGCATTTTAGGCACAATAATTGCAATAATTCAACATACTTTTTTCCCATTTTATCTTTTCACCATCAATTAGTGGACACAAACTTTCAGTAGAAGTTGAAATAACTCAACAGCACTTTTAGTCCATATAGCATGAAAACCTGACATGTTCCAGCATCTCTAAAGCATTGAGCAGAGACTTCAAATCCATTTAGGTTCTGTCTGATCTCTCTTGCCATTTCCAAGAAATTAAGCCAAAGCATTACAAAGCTATAGTTCTCTGAAAGATTCAGGTTCACAAGTGTTTTGTAGATATATATTGCATCTTGAAAGTAACATCTATAAAGATTACCACCACTGGTGGTAGTTCAGAAATTGGAGAAAGAAATAGGGACAGATTGTCTTATCTCTCAGCCTTCCTACTTCAACTTGGAATTGCCCAAGTTATTTGCAGAAAGGCAGCCTTGTAGAAAGAAAGGTGTGTGACAATCTGGTTTTGAGAATAACTGTAAGGAAACCTGGCGGTGTATGGAGCTGTAGTGAGGAAGAAGGTGGAGGCTGCTGTGCAGCCCATGACACAGAGGTAGCCCTGGAGACATGGTGGGAGAGTACCTGGGACTGGTATGAGGAGTCAGGTTGAGATGGGACTCGGACTGGGACAGGCTGGTGGAGACCCAGACAGGAAAATCTGATACTGGACTGTGTGCATCAGTTCTTCCCAGCAGCTGGCCCAGCTCAGGGCTGAAGGCTTCTTTTAGACCCCTTTTGTAAGCCTTCAAGGCTGTATTGGCAATATCCATGGCAGAAGGTGTTGGTCAGGAAACCCAAACCTTTCCATAATAGTTTCAGGACAGGTGTTGTTCCAGGCAGGGGAACTGATCTTGGCAGGCAGTGCATGGCAAAAAAGAAAACTCCCATTTTAGATGGATAGCCAGTCTGTACTCAGGCAGGAGATGTTCTCCTGTAAACAGAAAGAAAATATTCCCCCCTTGGTGACTCACAAGCTGATCAGAGTCTGCTTGAAAAAGCATCTGACCTTGAAGCTTCTGCTGTGGAATAGCTTCATGTGAAAGTAAGGCTTGACTGCTGAGGAGCTACACTGCAGGTGTTTACCAAGAACCTGCAGATGCCATTTGCCTCCCCATCCATGATGAGGGACCTGGAGTATTTCCACAGAAGTATTCTATGTTAAAAGCCAACATGCTTAAAACTCAAGCCTTCTACTCTTTAAACAATTCTTACAAGTAACTATCAAAAAGAGCTTTAAAAGGCTTACCAGTGCTTCTACCAATATTGAAAATATTTAGTTTATTTAGTAGAATTTTATAAACATCTTAAGCAGAAATTTTGAGTACTGTTTGAATCACCAGGTAGAGTGTTGTATAACGTGTATGTAATGAGGGCTTTTATCTTCCTGTATCTTTCAGTTCACTGAATTACACTTCTATGCTATTAAAGTGACAGCTAAATGAAAGTCAAAAAAATAAACAGTGCTGTGTTTGGTGTTAGGTTCAAATGGTACAATGAGTGAATTTCAGGGCCACAAATTATACAATGAGAATAAACCAAAAAATTCACTAAATAACTGCTGACTGTACTGCAAACTCAGTGAAGCTTCCTATGGAAGAAAATGCTGAGTTATTGTATGACTAGAACTGTATTGTAATGTATATATTCAGTGGAATGCTGATGTTTTGTCCTGCTCTAGTACTTGGATTTGCTTTCAGTATATTACAGATATTTTACTGTGTCCACTGAATCAAAGAGCACTTTTGTAGCTGATGCTTATTCCTGTAATCAAGTTGCCTCTCATTCTCTGACAAACTAAACAGATTGAGCTCTTTTAAGCTTTCCCTTGAAGGAGATTCATTCAGCTCCTGAATTATTTTTTTTTTTACTATCTCACTGTTCCTGTGAGAAACTGTTCAAAATCCTATATAGATTGTGAACATTGTGACTGTGCAAAACATCTTAGTTTGACTCTCACCACAGCCCAAAAGGTAATGGTATCTCAGCCGTGTTTCCCTCCTCAGCTATCCCATGTTGCTAAATTCATGTTGCAAAGATCTCGCACTCAGATAATTTGTCTCTGTGACTTCTCTATGTCTCTGCTCATTACAGGGGAGTTGGACTAGATGTCCTTTAAAGGTGCATTCCAACCAAAACTGTTCCAATCTGTGATTCTGTATTCACAGTGTGAATTAGGTATTCAGTTTACCTGAGTTGTCATAGCTTTTTCTACAGTAATCTGATACACTAACAATGCAGCTAGCAAGTGCTTAAATGTTAAGGAGAAGAGCTTTTTTTTTTTTTTTTTCTTTTTTTTTTTTTTTTTTTTTTTTTTTGTGTGTGTGTGTGTGTGTGTTAATTCCTCATTTTATTTGTATCCCTTGAGCAAAGTTGTTAGGTGGAAGTGCTCTCTGTGCTTTTCAAGATTCTAATGTATTTCTCCTTTCTTCTCTGCCATCAGAGACAGCTAGATTATTTTAAATTATGCAACCTAAAGTTGTCTTTTCCTTCTAATAGGCCTCTGAGATAAGCCCCTGATGTTTGTGCTATTAAATTCAAGGTCAACATCTTGAATAACACTTGTTAAGTAAATGGAAATTAAATATGAACTTATTTGTCAGATCTATCTAAAAAGACCAAACAGGGAGAGGATCTTCTGACAGTATTTACACTCAAGATGATAGGCATGGGTAGCTGCTCATTTAAAGATCAGCTAGCAATGAAAAATTTCATTTCTGGCCCTCCCTGTCTTCTGAAAATTAGGAACAAGTATCTGTCCAGTAATATAAAAACTGCCCTCTTTATATTGTAGGTTTTTCTTAGCCTGAAATATCAACCTTAATTTTAAAATGCCATGTCTTCCATTGGACAAAGAGAGAACAGAAAGCATACCAAGGATGAATCATCTGTTTTTGTTATCAGTCATTCAGACCCTTTGGTGATGGATGGGTGAATAGATTGAGCCTAGAGCTGTGAGCCAGCTTGGCAGCTGGCAGGTAAGTCCCTGGAAGCTCACCAAAATGCTTTCTCAAGCACCACACTTCTGTTTCACTTGTGCTATTTAGCCAAATCATATCCTAGACTATAAAGTATCCTCTTAAGACAATAGGATCACACTTAATCATACATCTGCTTTCAGTGGTACTTAGGCATATAGAGATTGTACATGTGCTCTGGTAGGGATCTGAAGAAGAATGCTTTTTGGATGGGGAAATAGAGAAAGAGCTCTTACAAAAGCAAGTCAGAACCGAAAATGAATGCCGTGCGGTGATGTAAAGGTGAAGTAATAATATTGCATATTGATAAATCTCACAAAAATCCTAAGTCAACTAAGTTTCCAGTAAATTTTATGTCATTTGTTTCTTAAGGATTAATGAAACTTTCTTACATGATGACTGCTTTGCCCAACTATGCCATCCAACAGGCAAGTTAAAAGCATTTTATAAGCCTGGAATGGAGAAGCACTGAGTGCAGTGGTATCTCCCTTCCTTCCCCTGGTATACCTCCCAAGACAGCTTGTTCCAAAGTAGTGTGCTGCGCTAATGGCAGCACTCTCATTAAGAAGATTCTTTTTATGAATTTATTGTAACATGGCCAAAACAGCTGCTTCATGCTGAAGTGTGGTTTTCAGACTCTAAGGGTAGTTCTGTGTGTTCATCAGTGTAAATGTAAGCTTCAGTAATGCATATTGACACAGATTTATTAAAATATGAATCTTCATCGACTTTGCGACTGAGAGGAGGGAGGAATGGCAAAGAAACACATAGGAAGAAACTTTCTGCGGTGGCTCTCTTAAGTGCAGTTTTGATATTCAGATATGGCTATGAATAGATTGAACAGCCTTCTGAACTTTATGCCCTTTTAAAAATTAAGTGGCCTGCCTATTTTCTGTTTCAGTAAAGTAAAATTATTCATGAAGGGAAATGTCAGTTGTGTCAGTCTTATAATTAATTTTCAATTTTAATAATGTTAACAGGATGCCTCACTCACTATTTGTCATTTTTACAGAGAGCTCATATTGTGCATGTGTGTGCTTGAAATTCTGTAGGTATCTTGAGAGGGTAACAGCTTTTCTTTAGTTCTGGAATGCACACGTGCATGCACACATTTATACATGGTACTTTCTCAAGACAGCTAGACTATTTTAAATTATGCATAGACATGGACATGTATATTTATATTTGCCAGACAGACCAAGGGTATAAATTGACATAATAGATACAGGTGTGGAAATTCCCTGCATTCAGTGATGCAGATTACTTTACAAACACCTTCATCCCTGTAACCTTTTGTTTGTCTTTTGCTCAAGGAAGAGAAACAATTTCACATAGTATGATCAGTAAAGTGCAGCTGTGGACATAATTCTATACAAGTGTCCAAACCAGAATTAGCTATCCACTGATAGATAATACTGTAAAATAGTAACGTGTAATAAACAATCCTGCTGCATATTACTGTAAAATAGTAACGTGTAATAAACAATCCTGCTGCATATTTGATGCCTCCTCCTTTTTACTGTATCATTCTGCACTTCTTTCATTAGCAGTGTTACATCTTTATGCTTATATTTTTCCCTCTTTTATTTCACTTACAGTCTTGTCTGTCTGCATGCAAGAAAGCCAACCTCATTGGAACAGAGATTTTTTTTTAAGTTGTTTCAAAGTGTTACTCTATATGTTTTATTTTCCTGCTCACACACTAGCAATGTTAACTGAAGCACAGATAAAGAGCAAAAAGAGGCATGAAATAATGCTATGAGAAATAGTAAATACTGGGAAATAAAAAATATACAATGATCAGCACATGGCTGTCTGTATTGGAAAGCAAGGCTCATATCACTCCATTACTGCTGGTCCAGAGCTCCTTTGATCATGTTTGAAGAGTTGCATTTGCCTGGGAATATTTGGAGGGTTGGTACAGGTCAACTTCAATCAACACTTGCTTTTAAGCTTGTATATTCATAAAATTTAAAATTCAAATATGTATGTGTGTGTTATAGTAATGCACATAGCTGGTGGATTAGATTCATTATTTGCTGTTAAAAAATTAGCAATAACTTTCATGGACAAGACACAGTAACACAGATTTTACTGGGCAAAATATAGTGTCTAAACAGATGGAAGTGCAACAAGTAGGATAGGTCAGAAAATTCCAGAGGGGGAGATAATAGTATTTGGCGTCAGTTTTGAGTAGAGATGGATTGGAGTGGTTTGCTGTGTTTTGCGGGGGGTTTTGTTTGTTTTGGCTTGTGCTTTTTTATGGTGGGGAAGATGGACAATAAGGGTTTTTCAGGAAGAAATATTAATTACGAGTGGGATTTCTGCACTGGCATGTGGTTGAGAAGAAATTTCTGCCCTGGCAGTATTCCTGTTAACATACCTAATTTTGCACTACCAGACACACTGCAATGCTTATATCAAATTTTCTAGAGAATACCCTGAAGGAGTGCAAAGCACTCAGACAATGGGCAGAGCCTGAAAGACTTGGAGGAAAAAAAAAAATCAAGCCGAACCAGTAAATTGCAAGATCATATTGTTCTGAGAGAAGAAACAAATCTTGGGAAAGCAATTTCATTCAGCATTCACAGCACTAAGTAGTGGTCCAATTCCTGTGCTGCCAGCTCTAGGACTGACGTCATCTGTCCACCATGACATACTGGACCTCTCAGACTGGCACACAAATACTGAGCAGCTGCCTCACACAAATCCAGTTGCATATATCTAGCAAAAGAAAGACACTAGTCAGAGATATGAATGGTTATTCACCCATCTGCAAAAAGAAATGCAGTGTTCTAGGCAGCAAACAGCAAGCATCATACGTTCACTGATGAGCAAAATGATAATGGGGAAACCACAGGGAATTGTGTTGATAGGAAATGGGTAAATATTGGGGCTCTGTTCAGCTCAACCCACTGGTTCCAGGGAGGACAGTTGACAAAGCTCACATCTTACATACAGCTCCAGATGTCCATGAAACTTGGGAGGTTTTTTTTCTGATTTTTCTATCTGCTGCAAGCCTGAGAGAAAAGGAAGTGAAGTCCTAGATCTCTGCTCTGCCTCTCTGGAGTGCCAGGTGCCCTGGAAAGACTGAAGTTAAGTTGTTGTGTTCCTGCAGCTGGCTTTTAGGCTCTGGGATATGACAGGCAAGATATGCACAGGTCACACCAATTTGGGGGTTTCTTTCAGTTACACAAATTGAACCTAAAAAGGCCATTGTTAAGGAATAGACAGTAGAGAAACATCTTTGATCCCCTGCCTAGACTGAGTGAATTAGCTAAATGGTGAATATCTCACATTGTGCAATCATTATTGTTCATCATTGTGACAGGCCGGAAAGAGCAAACATAATAATTAATACTCGGCATTGTGATAATGCCTCTGTGTCCCAGCTTTAAATTGTTTAAATGGAGATTCTCTTTTATTTAAGTAACTCCCTGATAATTCTGTTAAATCTTTCTTTTCTTCAGTCTTGAATCAACTTTTCAATAGAGACATCTTGTATCCGCTGGTGAAGTGGGCTTAAAGGTGGGGAATGTCTGTATTTGTATGTGTGTGTCACTCCCTTTCAAGCACTCGTTGTAGAGCACAGCTATGATTGAATTATTTTCTTCAAATATCAGATAAAATTATCCAGCTAAACATTATTTTACACATATATGTAGATTAAAGCATTACCCTATTAATGTAATGTTTAAAGAAATATACTGAGCTACTTTTCATGGAATCATAGAATGGTTCAGATTGGAGAGGACTTCAGAGATCATCTAGTTCCAACCCTCCTGCCAAGGTCAGGGACATTGTCCACTAGACCAGGTTGTTCAAAGCCCCATACAACCTGGCCTTGATTTTCCACTTCCTTTCTTCTGCATTTTCAGAAATGCAGTATTTTATTCCAGTTGAACAGCAGTCACTGGCAACAATATTCTATCTGATGTGGTCTCTTTTATGAAGAGATACTAGTGTTCATTTTCAATGTGAAAATTGCAATTTCAGCTTTTATCTATGCATTTTGCTGAATATATTGTAATGGATTTATAAGTATGAAACCATAGTGTGTAAAACAACACACTCCCTCCTTTGTAACACTTGCTGGAGAATGCACCGTGTGTTAGACCTGCCTTTGAAAATCAGAGTAATCAAGGACATAACATATTACAAAGAAAAATACCCCCAAAATGTGAATGTTCCTGTTAAAAGATATACATATAAATTATACCTTTATTTGATAGTGCAGTTTTCACGGGTGGTTGAAATAAAAGTATATTCCTCACTGCGAGTCACTACCTGGGGGCTTTGTGAACCCTCCATCATTGGAGGGGTCATAATGCTCAAATGGATCAGGCCCTTCAGACCTGTCTCTACTTTTGTTAAGAACTGTAATGGGCACCTTGGTGAGAATGGAGCTGAATGTGTGTAGAAGCACCAAAGTAACCATGTGGGAAGGACGGTGAGAATGGCCCCCAGATGAGGTCACTAAGATAACAGCACCCACCTCGGGAGACAGGTCAGTCAGTAAAGCCTGGTGACTCACAGAAGTGGGTGGGAAGAATGGATTGTTTGCTGTTGCCTAAAGGCAGCAGAAATGCACATGCAGCAGCAGCACATGTTTGCCTACCTAAAAAGAAAGGAGGATGAGGCATGTCCTGTTCACCATGTCATTGCAAGGATTGCGTCTCCATTATCAATGCTGAGCAGACTTCTGGTTCCCTATCTGTCTGTGCTCGTGAGTGCATGGATTGAAGTGTGATCAGCACCCTCCCATTCTGTAAGATCTCACATTGAGCTCTTCTAAGTTCTTGGTACACAGTGCTGCAATTTTGAGACTTTTCAGGATATGAGGTTTAATCCAGATGATTTCCAGAGGTTCCTTCCAATGTAAATTGTTCTGCAATTTTGTTGCTTGAAAGCACGAGTATGTTCCATGAACTTCACTGCACAGGTGATAAGATTATAGTATAGGTTTATGGTAATTTCTTAAATTTTACACTTTTATCTTCATTTGTTTAAACTACCCATGTTTTGTTTTTTAAAAATGGTTTAAAGTCATCTAGGTACAAAAAAAAAAAAAAAAAAAGCATTTCTGGGCATAAAAATTAGTTTTAAATAATCTTACACTTGAAAAAATTCCATTCACAGTATCTTTCTGATCAGAAGGCTGTAAACCTCTGAACTTCAGGGATCTGGGATTGAAATGTCATCTCAGTTGTTGGCTGAGACAGGATCAATCACGAAGAATGAGGATTATGTATCCACATAAAAAAAATACAGTGCCCAGACTGAACTGTCCAATTTGCAGACCTCATCTTGTCGCATTCTTTATGGTGCTAAGCTGATTGTATGAGGCTGGAGCCACAAGTAATCTCTCTCATTCAGCTCTGCTGCAGTGTTGCTGGACATACAGAATAAAGGCATGTTACTCAAAATCATACACATGTGTCAGCTCTAGCGCAGGCCAGGAGTTGTGCTTTTGGTTTGTTACTTGTCTGACAAAATACAGTTTCTTTAAAAACACTGAAGGATCTGTTGTGAACCCCACCAGCTTTTAAGTTTAGTAGAATTCTCTGTTAAATGAACCAAGCCGTTTGTCATGGTGGTGGACTGACAATTCAAGGAGTAAATGTACAACTAAATAAAACAGCTTCCTCCTGAACTTTGCTATTTCACTGTAGCTGTTTTACTGATATTTTCAGTATCAAAATGAGTGCTACGTTTTGACCCCAAATACTTCTGTATTGTATCATTCTATTACTGTTTATCCTATTCATTCTCATCCCTGTGGTGGGCAATAGAAGGTATATTTCATTACTCCATTTCTTTTCATATTCAGATTACTACCAAATTTTTGTACCATCTCTTCTTGTAAAACACATTTTCCTCACTTCCCACCTCTGTCTGTGCCTTAATACTTTCTTATCTTGATTTCTGTCACTTGTAACATACACCTTATAACCTACACTTTCCTAGCTGATTTGACACTTCCATTGCTTCCCTTCCTCTTACCTAACCCCCTTGTACCTTTTTTGGCCATCTTCCTAACATGTATAATTCTGCTTCTTTGAAATCCCCCACAAATTCACCTTGTGTATCAAACTGGGTTTTATTCCACTTAGTCCTTCTCCCCCTGTACATGCTTCCTGCTGTGTTTCCTTAGCATGCTCAGTTAGAAAGCTTTTTCCTAAATTTTCTTCGCTTGCACTTAGCCCTTTCTGTCCACCCCTACAGCAAAACCTTTCCAATTCATCATACTGCTCTCTTTTCTCTGATTCACAGCTCTCCTCTGTAAGGATCCCAAGACTCTCAGGTAACAATCACAATAAATTGTGTTCTGTGATCAGTTGCACTCAGGCAACATCAGTAACACAATGGAATTGAGCCCAGTGCCTTTGTTCAAGTATAAGCAAGAGAGAAAAGTCAGTGAGCATTTACTTTGAAGGTCCTTTTTTGCTCCATTTAGATCTGCTGCTTAATGATGTGGTTATTAAGGTGTTGCTGTAAGATGCCTTACAGGCTTTAAAGACAATTATAATGTGTAGTGCTTTAGTTTGTTTCTCTTAAGTAGCTGAGTTAAAATCTTCCCACGTGAAATGGTTAAGGATTGCTATGGATGGTGAGTGGGATCTCAAGCTCTTTCATAAGCACTGGTGTAATAAGGCAGTGGTTCCACCTGGGATGCTCACAGAATATGAGACACATCTGAGGGTGCAGTGTCTCCTTTGGACATGATACTGAGTCTGTGTGAGTGTATCAAATACTTCATTCACATAATGTTTGATCAGAAAGTCCTTCAGACTTGATATCCTGCCAATGGGGCTGCCACAATCCGTGTATTCATAAACAGTGTCCTTGAGATCTTGTCTGCTCCTTTCTGCACAATCCAGTGTATTAAAAGAACTTTATCTTTTTGGGGAAGGGAACAGTATCCTGTGGTTTTTTATGAATGACTAGATGCCATCATAGTTGTTTACTGATGATGTTCCCTGGTTGGAGTTATATATTATGAAGCACAGTTGTTTCCAAGATTTAATAATGTGACAATTAAATTTATTTTCTTTTTCTGTAGCAGAGCCAAGGAGATATTAATGGTTGTTTATGACAGTTTTCTAGTCAATTCAGTATGACTTTTGCTTAGCAGGGATTACAGATTTAGGAACTGAATAAATGAGGCAGTAACAAGTGTTAGAAATTTCAAAAACATATCCTATGAAATAGGAATCAAGAAAAGCATACAGTAGTAGTTTAATTCTACCACCTTTCTCCCTGTTACTCAAATAAATAAGCATTTTGCCTGAGAAAGGCCTGCATGTGCATCCTAAGAAAATGTTTGCATCCAAGATTTAATTCCTGCTATCATTTTACAAGCTAAACTCAGTGACAGGTTTTGACAAACAAATCCCTCAAGTTTTTCTTAACACATCTTTAGAGCTACAGGCTACCATAAGGAAAGCAAGAGGAAAACTACTTTTTTTTTTTTTTTTTTTTTTTCCCTCAAACAAAGGGATTTTTAAGACGTGCCAATATAATTTGTTGACATATTTGTAAGTGTTATATATTCTTTGGTTGAATCACTCTTGATTTACACAAGAGGATGTTTGTCTAATGAATTATCCACATGCCCTGTTGCCATTTTTCTTACCAAAAGACTTATAACCACTCTGATCAAAAAGAAGAGAATGTTTTTCTTGCTGTACAATACCATAAATGCATCTCTGAAAATGCTGTGCAGAGCTTTTGGGTTTATGCAAATCAGTGGGATCATTGAAAGCTAGAGATTTGGGCATAGACAGCACGATATACTACCACTTTTTGCTGTGGACAAAGAATGCTTCATTAATAAGACAAAGTGGGCAGTAGGGCTGTCTAGTGAATCTACTTAACATAAAATTCACTTTTGAAGCAGCTGCTTCTCCCTCAATCCACCTCTGTCTTGTGATCTGTCCATATAGCAGTGTTCTGTGAAGCCCAGTCAGAAACAGGAGTGTCTTGGGAGAAAAATAATGGAAATTCAAGTTTCTTAAGCCTTCTACTGCAAGTCTTGTCACTTGGAACACACAAGGTGTTTATGGGCAGGAAAAAACTTTGGAAGGCATCTGTATGGAGGAGCACTGACAGACATTGTGTGAATAGCAACATTTGCATAAACTTTTTAGTAAGTGGAGATGAAAGTCTCCGTTTTCCATGGTTACTGATCCTCAGATATCCAGTTCAAACAGACATATCTGAGAATGAAAAGTACAACTTTTGCAGTCTTTAGGGTATCTCCTATCACGTTTCAAAGGGCAGCTTTTTGTAGCTTAACACTCTCCAGTGATGGCTTACAGATAGCAAGATATATTGGCACAGGCTGTAGACAAAGTTCAGCATATTAGCACAGGATGATAGAGCGGGAAATGGTACATAAGGCTGGCTGATTCTCCTACAAGCCAGATTAATTTAGCTCATCCAGTGTTATGTGTTATTATAGCTAGGTTGGTTCCAGTACGACTCCAGCTCAGTTATATCAACACTGGGCTGCAGTTTAAAGTGTAGATGTACTCACTGTTGCAAAATATATCCACCACAATTACTGAGAAATGCCCCGCAGGGTGCACTTTTTTGGGTGCACTTTCTGAAAGAGTCTTTCAGAAGCAGAGAAGGACAAATCTGAGCTCAGAAGCTCTCAAGTAATATTGCAATCATTTGACTCTGGAGCAGAATTGGATTTTAATCAATTTCACGGAGAGTTCTTTCTGTCAAGAAACCAAGCCCAAGGAAAAAGGTATATTTTAACTTGCTGCAAATTATGTGATTGGTGTTTGCAGAGATGTGAAAAAGTCAGACTCAAAGTGGATGCTGCTAGTGCAAATGTTTTTAACTTTCATAAACTTTGGTTTAGTAATCTAACAAACAGCAGTGTGTTATCCTGGTTCTTTAAACATGGAGCTTTCCATGAAAAAGTAATAGCATAAATAAAGGCTAGTGCTTCTTAACTTTTCAATAGAGACTAGATTTATATAGGATATTTTTTCTCCTAGATCTTCAGTCTTTGCCAATGGTATGCATTCAGCACACCGGAAATGAAAAACAGTGAAATATGTGTTATCTCCTAACGTCTTGGTAATTAGTTCACTTCCTAGCATGTCTTTCAAGTAGCACTTTTTGGAAAAGAGACTTACACAGTGGAACATTCAAAAGCCTTATACTCACTTGTCTAAGTGAAAGCAGAGCAGAGGAGATTCATTATTTAAAATAGTTTAAAGAAAGTTGTGATTTAAAACATCTGATATTTTAAAATGTTCCGGGTTATGTTTCTGTTCTATCAAAAAAAAAAAAATTCTTACTTAGTGGAAGGCAAGAAATGTTTTTAATTTCCTATATTAGTCTATAAGCCTTAGTCAAGCTGCTCATTTGTGATATTGTATAGAAAACCTGATATCCTTGGGAGTACTTGCTGAAGAGCTGCTGTGCTGATGTTGGGATTTTTATTGCACTAAGTGACATTCGTAATCTGTTAGTGTTCTTCTTTCTAGTCTTGTAGTGCATGTTGCAAAACACTTAAAACTAAAATCCCCATTGATTATTACCAGTTAAGAAAATACCAATACCTGATCTCAGTTCCTAATTTACACTAAACTAAATTTATAGGTTAACAGGAAAGTGTAATGGCTCTCTATGGACTGTGTTGCTTTTTAAACCTTAAATATTCCATTTTATGTACTTTCTCTCTGTTTTGTGTTTTTTGGGGTTTTTTTCTAATTATTTTAATATACAAGCTGTGTTTCTGAATATGCCTTGATTACTTCCAAAATTTCTGAAGCTATGCTTTCCTCTTATGTATTTTGTATTTTGAATATGCTCGACTGGCAGACTTCAAAGATGTTCATTTTGTTTAACCTTTCAACCACTGTAGCTGCAAATGACATCAAAATGCTGTAGCTCTGCTCAAAGGAGAGACAGTTTCATACTCTTCATTGAGTTTGTGAGACTTAACCAGTGTAACTTTTTTGAATGATGGAAAATTTGTAAAGTCCAGGCTGCCCTTGTCCCAAAATAGAACTAGGCAGCTCTTGCTGAAACACATTTCCTAAGTGCAGGTTTTCCAAATTTTTGCAGGTTCATATTGATCTGATTTAGACCTGATTGGATTATCTGCTGCTGTGGCAGTATATTTCTATCAGAAACACACGGGAGAGAGATACACTGCATTCTTAACTGGATTCTGATACATCCTCTGAATAAATTGCCGCTTCTTTCTACTCCTCTTATGCAGTCCAAAGGGCACTGTATATAGAGTCTCAGCCCATAAGGATTCTGCCCTTTGCTTGAAATATTCCATCTAGTAGCACTTCAACTCTTTCACTGGCAGTTCAGAATGGGTAAAAAAATTACCACATTTCTCTGCTAAATAACATGTTAAAGCTGAGCAATTCATATCAGTCCCCCTGAAGTTTAATTGCTCCATAAGCATTAATCTGAGTTAAGCAAGTCTCACCAGCAGAACACTCCAGTGATTCTGACACTGCTGGTGTAGCAATTTATGGAGCTCTGACAGTCCTCGATCATCCCCAGTAGCTACAACAGTACTTCCAGACTAATAGTTAAAGCTGCTCTTGTTTCACGTGATTCCCGTATTCCTTAAAGGAATAGAATAAAAACTCTGCAAATCATTTGACACAAATTAATTTCACTCCTTCCCTCTGCTTTTTCAACGCCTGCAATTTTATTTCACGTACCTGCATCTAGAATGGTGGGTGTGCATGCAGTAACTGTTCTTTGCATATTGTGTATAAATCAGGCCAAATGGAATTTTTCTACAAACCTTTTGTAAGGGGGCAGTACATGTTGCTGTCAAAGTTACCATCTTTGCACTGACACTTGTCTGCTAGGATTGTTCATTTCCCATGAATGCAGTTGAAGACATACAACTTGTATTAGATGTCAACTACTTCTACTAAATACTGTATTTTTTTATATCATCTGAGGGGTTTTGTGTTTGCTCTTTATAAAATACATCAATAAGATTAAAAAAAATTTCTTAGTTACATTGAAATTCTAGTGATGATGATGATGTTATAATAATAATAATAAATACAATATCGTCAAATGAGGAGGTGTTATGTCCCAGCTTTGCTGTATTGCTAAAATAAGAATAATCTTTATCCCAGAAATAACTAGTTTTAGGTGTGTGCTTTAGGAGAACTAAATGAAATATTAAAATTACACTTTACTGAATCCACTTTAGAGTGTTGGTTCCTCAGACCCCTCACTTTTCAAGCTATTGGGACTATTTACAGCATCATCTGGATCAGACTTTAGTTGCCAGTGTTTCAAAAAGGACAGGATGATAGAAGACCAGGCCTGAAAATGTTGTTTTTAAATGGAAATCTGTATTGGATTTGGATTATTTTGATGTAGAGTTTTCAAATATTCTTGTGACTGAACTAACTGCAGTTGTTTTTTACCATTTCCTTTCTGCACAGGATAAGATGCAGACCCTGAGCAGTAGTTTAAGCAGAAAACCTTGTTATCAAATTTATATACATAATACATAAAATCCAGTATCACTACTGCCCTGTATAATATCCATCCTTTTTATTTCCTGTTTACACTATCAACATAATTCAGGCAATATAGTAAAATCTTTGTATCATCCTCAAAAATGTCTGAAACAGAATATACTAAGTTAAGTATTTGTATTAGTTGGATTTTTTTTTAATGACAATAGAAAAAGCAGATTCTTTTCTAGCTTATTCCGGGATTGTTTTCAGCTCCATTAGGACAAAGCTAATGCCACACTTACCTTCTATTAAATCTTATTTTGAAGGTTAATTGGAACTTATTATAATGCATTAAAATGATTCCCCTGTGTGGAGAGAAATTTTTCACTGAATGATGTAATCAAGATAAATTTTCTTTCATTTTGTCTCACCTGGTCTCTCCCAAATTGTATAACAGAAAATATGTCTGAACAGAGAGCATTCTGTTATATTTTGGGGATGTTACATTTTGAATATGTCACTTAATATCTTGTATTAGAAGTAATTTTTAGTTAAAAAGCAGAAGTTATTTTCTTGTATTTATGGAATTTTAATTTCTTACATTCAAGCACACAGTAGCAAGCAGAGCAAGGATGTAAAATTCTATGGTGCTCTCATCATGTGTTCTGAAACTTAATACAAAATCGTATTGGCTTTTAATAGTGTCTAATATAAAGATAAATGCTAGACATATCTGTAGGCCATATGATTAAATATTTATGCCTATATTAAGAAATACTGGGAAGCTTTTTATTTATTTATAATTTTGTATCTTTTCAAGTCATATTCTAGAACCAATGTCCTACAGACTGTTCAACTCTCAGAAGAGCTCCTAAAGGGCACAAGCACTAAAGCAGAGAAGCAGAACTCTGTCTTATTTGATAAAGCTACTAAAATCTACCCCTTCTACCAAGAAAGAGAATGTCTAACCTTTCCCTGCAGTAGTAGTAAGGTCATGAGTTCTGTTGTGAGATATATATATATATATTAACTGGAGTAGATTGCTTACTGGTTTCAGAGTCATAAAGGAAAAGCCATTGGCAGTGAGAAAACTGTGCAAGAGAAAACGCCTAACAGCCCAAGTGAGCAGGTTGTGAAAGAATTAAAAATAATTTTAAAGGAATTAATTCTGTTTAACTAGCATATTTCCCAAATTAAATGCTATCATTTTAGATACAAATTTCAAGCCATCTCTTCTTACTTATCAATTTAATCTAATTAAGCCAGTTTAAATCAAGACAGCTAATAAAAGCTCAGATCCTTTGTCCTTTATTAGTTTTGTTCTTAAACAGCTACAAAGCAACCCACAACCATATGTCACACTGAGTAGTCACTTGGCATACTACTATATAAATAGCTCATGAATTCTATATGAGGGAAAAAATCTTCTTAAGAATATTGGAAGAGGTTTTGTTTTTGCCTACAAGTCTAAATAATAAAGCACTTTTTTCTACACCACAGTTGCAGGATTCGTATCAATACTGTAGTAGCTTGTAGCCAGAAAGTAAGTAATTGAGAATAGTAGGGTTTCAATAAGGGATTTGCTGTGTATTCATACCATTTTCCACTACTGCCTATAACACTACACATAACGTGAGTTACTGGAATAACAAAAAAGTATTCCAATTATACTGTTAATAGGAAATAGAGTCTGATCATTTTGAATATGTAGAGGCAAAGGATGTAAAAAGTACCCTACGAGCCTGTGTCGAACACTGAATTAAGTGAACCCTGTTACATTAAAATCTCCCTGCTTACTTAACAAGATAGGGAGGAATAAAAATAATAAAGACTGTTTATTTTCTTTTTCTTAGTATGACATGGCACATTAATATTACATGGCTTCTCATACTAAATAATTAGCGACTCATGAAATCCATTTCAAATATGAAAAACTATAATTTTCTGTGTCTTGCATTTTTGTGCAGGATCGTAGAGGATTCAGAGAGATCAAGCAAAGACTCTAAATATTGTAACAGTAACTTCTGATAAGAATGCTTCTTTTTACATTAGTCTCAGCAGCCAGTAATACACAACTTTTTGCTGTATATGTTGTGGGGTTTCTCTTTCACACATATTTATTGGAGGAATAACCTCATTACCTATGCTGTTGAAAACTAAGTTTTTGTGAAAAGCATGGAGGCATTTTTCATAGCAGTTTACCCAGCTGACCATAAGCCAAGCATGGATCAGTACATCACATTCTGTAACTCCTGTGCAAAGTCTGGCATTGATCAGAGTTGACAGAGAAATGCCCATTGTTAAAACCCATCCACTGTTAGCAGAAATGTGGCATGAAACAGGTTGAACATGTGATAGCTGCTGGCACTTTGAACGTTGCCTATTCAAATGCCAGATTAGTAAAGCACTTTGGGGTGGGGTTTTTTTGCACTGTGCTTAGCACAAGCTGGAAAAATCTAGCGCGATGGTCATTTCCTGCTGAGTCAGAATGCAGCAAAGCTCCTCCAACAGGAATGCAGTGGCCCACAGGAGATGGTTGCTTTCTGGTCTGTGCTGAGAAGAGACTGCACTGTGTTTGGAAATGTAGAAATGATCAAAGAGCTCCTGTGACATTTGTGAAGGAAAGTATTTAAATATGTTTTTGCAACTCTTCTTTCAGAGCACAGTTTATCTCTTCGGAGGCTCTGCCTTTAGGCTGGGTTTTTTTAGTGAATTGCTAACATTTGTGACTATGTGGTTGCTAGAAGAGATAGCACTTCAGAGTGTTTAGCACATAATATTGAAAGAGGCTTAAAATCAACAACAGATCTGTAAAGATAACTGAATTATGTTACAGAAATAATTTTAGTAAATGAGATTTACCCAATATATTTCTCTAAACAGAATTCTCAACATATGGCTATTTCTATCCAAACTAGAGAAGTTGGACTCCTTCCTCTCTTTCAGAGAAAATAGATTGAAAAGTCTCCCAGCTGTATTCCTGCTCTACTAATTTTGTTTCCCTCCTTTCTACCAGTTTTTGCCCATGTGGAGAAGAAAAGGCATTTCTTTTGTTCCCTGCAAGTGAACCTTTGCAAGAAGTTATTTTTCATGGAAAGTAAGTTTCTCTGTATTTATTTATCTATCTATATTTTCTTCCTTCTCTTCTTTCCTAAATATGCCCAGATTGTATTTAAAGGAAACTTTTAAAACCTTTGAAAAATCACATGTTGAGTAGGTCCATGGATGATATCTAACAGAAATTGCTGAGCTCATACATTCATTTTAGGTTATATGTGAAATATTAGCAAATCCCTTCACAGAAGGAAAAAAAAAAAGTCTGAGAGATGAATGATAAAAGGTTGGTTTGATGAACTGGGCAAAGATTATCTTCCATTAGGGAAGAGAGGCAGAAGTTTCCCATCTACTTTGCCCTGTCAGCATGACTGAGCTCCAATACTGAGAGTTTCATCTACAAGTAATTGCTTCTGGCCTCTCATAAGAACACTTTGTCTACACAGTGTTTGATAGATGAGTGCAAAGAAGGGCCATAAGATGGTGCACAGCCCGTTCACCTTTCTTTCCATGCCTGAGAAGAAAGTCTGCAGCTCCAGAGCAGTGATGAGTACAAAATCAACCAATGGCCAGTGGCCTGCGTGGGCTGATGATCCACTGCACTGTGTCTGGCCATGTGTGGGGTCATACGTGAGAGCTTGCTATTATTGATTCAGTCTGGTCCTGAGGGTCACCTCCTCTCACCCTCAAGGGAGGTTTTTCCCCCTCATTCTGGGTCTGCCCTCCAGCAGTCACATGGAGCACTGTGGGGACTGCTTCTGTCTTCTGCCTTCCAGAAGATGCCCCTCTGTCTCCAGCTTTTCTCCCTTTTTAGTAAAAGTTTCAAGTAGAGGAGTTCATAAAGTACAGGATGGGTGGCACTGGGTTGGAAAGAGAGGTAGTCAGAGCTCAAGCAGCAGCAGGAATGATGGATTCACTCCTCCAGTGCTTAGTCAGGACTCTTACAAAAGGCAAATGCGTGTCATAGGATAACAGATGTGCTTGTTCTTGAATAAATTGCAGTGGATATTGTCATCATTGGACATGTCTAGTAGTTTATATTTTGTTCAGAAAGCTGCTATGTGCTACATAATACTCATGGGAATGAAATATTCTGCAATTGTATTGTGTTGATCCCATCAGATAGATTCTGTGGAAGACAGGATAGCAGGACTCTAGGTTTTGTAAAAATTAATTCATATGTTAAATGAAAGAAGTATTATCTAGGAGAGCTGTTTATCTACTTAAACAATTGTCAGCCTGATTCTTTATTCAGTAAGAGATAAAGCTTTTCAAACAGATCACATAGAGCGAGTTCAGGATAGCAAAACATTGAATCATAGAGCAATTTGTTTTAGAAAGAATCTCCAGGAAAATCCAGTTCCTTTTGCTCAAAGCAGGGCTCAGTTCCAAGATGGAATGGCATGGCTGGGGTTGTATCCAGTCAAGGATATCTGTAAGGTTGCATGTTTCATTTACATCTGTCTTGACATGTGTTTAGTGTTTGAGTACCTTGTGTACTATTTGTTTTTTCTAATCTGTAATTGAAATTTCCCTGGTTACAACTCGTGTCTCTTGGTATCAAACAAGCAGGTGAAATAAGTCTAAGTTCAGGTGAAAAACTAGACATAAGGAGCAGTTTAAAGTCATGACAAATACCAGAATTAATAAAAATACACACAGTGCTTTAAAAATAGACGTGGGATTTCACTTTGAACTCCAGTCACTACAAATTTTGTACTTGAAGTGAAAGAGGTTAGATTCATCATGAATCTAACCTGCATTTCAAGGTCAGAAAGAACGTGCAGGTTGCAGCTCAATATTTAAAATAGCCCAAATATTATTGGAGCACATAATAGGGACATACCTTCTTGTGACATCATAAAAAATGTGTCTCAAAGAGGACAATAAAACATGAATATATAGACACAATCTCTTAATTTTTTCCCTACATTATATCGCTTTTAACACTCAACAAGTAGAAGTATATGAATTGTAATATTTTTGGTGAGGGAGCAGGATTCAGAGGGGCAGTAGTTAACCTCTTTCTTTCTTTAATTGCTTATCCTGCCTGCTTCCAGTAAATACTCACCTGGGAAGCAGGCAAAAGACCAGCCACAAAATCGTTGATATAGAGCAGAATTTTCTTGAAGGAGTAGCTGACCATATTTCTCAAGAAATGCTTCATTTTCTCAAGAAATAGTAATAACTTGAAGCCAACTTTCTTTAAAAGCCTCAGTTTGCATATATTTTTAATAAGTCTCTAATTAGAGAACTTTTAAGTGTATGTGATGTATGTAATAGAAGGGCAGCATTAATTAAACCCAAAAAGGTAGCAGTTCCCAGGAGAGAAAATAAAAAGCAGGAAAGTGGATATTGAGAAGGAAAAATTTCCATAAGATATCAGGAAAGCAAAAAAAAAGAGAGGAAATATCTAAAACCACCATAGAGCTGAGAGAGTAGAAAATGCATGAAAAGCATTAATAGGAACTAGTGATTAAATTTTAATTTTCAAAGGAAAAGATGTATAAATAACAAATAGTAACAAGCAGTATCACGCTAAAACACGTAAGGAGAAATCCAAAATCTAAAGTTAGCTGAAGAAAAAACAGTCAATAATGTTTTATTACAGACTGACATTTTTTTCAGAGGCTCTGTGAAGTGAGAAGGATGATGAAAGTCACTCTTTCTTGTACAATACAATATATTTTAAAAAGAGTTGGAAAAAAAATGTAGAATACCTCATGACACAAACTACAATAGGAGGATCACTGTGCTCTGGAAATTGAGCTAATGATCCCAGCTTAGCAACTGGGGCATTGCTAGTCCCAGAGACTTGTTATTCCTTGTATTAACGTCAAATTTTGGTACTAAAGGGAAGGGGAAAACACATTCAGTTTGAAAACTGGTTCGGGGAAGGCGATCCATGTCTGAATAGAATTGGTTGGAAAGTGGGTTGGGTTTTGTAAAAAGCCTGGAAATATTAATTAGAAGGATAAACACTAAAATAGCAAGGCTTTTTTTTTTTTAAGTTGGAACTTTTCAGAGAAAGGTCGTAATTTTCCGTGGGAAGCAGACAGATATTTTAGAAGATTTTTGGTTAGTCAGGAATTTAGTTTTATGTTGTAGGACATTTGCCAGCAGATTACTAACAGTAGTTGTTAGTAATCCTAATTTACCTCAGGTACAGAAGGTAAATGGTACCCAAGAGGTAGAAATTCAAAACCATCGCTTTTTTGTTTGGCTTCTTAATTTTACAGTGGTTCTTTGCCTTCCTGTAGGCTGGCATTTCACTTTTTTTGGTCCATTTTGTGGCTTGTTCATCCTTTGGAAAGTTAGCATCTCGTGACATTTATATCTACCTAAAAGTCATCTAGAAGATGATATTTGGAATAAAATAAAAAGAGGAGTAGAATTTAATAAGGAAGCACACAGTGTAACAAAGGCTGACAGATAAATTGTAAGTTCTGTAAAAGATGTCCCTTTTGTGTCTTAGAAGACGTCTTGCTTGTACACTTTGAAAACTGTAGATGGCTTTATGTTTGCTTTGCCTGATGCAACATGGCACAAATATATCCACAGTACAAATAATAAAAACAACAGTAAGGCAGAGATGAAAACCTTTAGAGCACTAAAGACATAAATTGGAAGAGGCAGGAAAGGATTTATTGAAGCAATTGAATGGGAAGGGGGCCATGTCTGTAACAATTCTTAGAGAAATATGTGTGTTTTTTTCATTATGTTATCATGGGGGTTTTGTTACTGCATTGTCTGATGTTTACATCTTTGTTTCAAAATCCTGGAGGTGCATTTTACAAATTATGTTTCTTATAGAAGTTGTGTATCCACCTCTCTCATATCCCTCCATCTTCTTCTGGATATGCAGAAATGGAAAATATTTAAAGCACAGTAAGAACAAGAGGCCCATGAAAGGGACTTCACTGATGGTTGGCAGGTAAAATATATTGACAGAAGGAGCATGTTGCTTAAAAGATTTGCTTCCTGCCTTGTCCTCAAAAAAAAAAAAAAAGAACAAAACTCTGAATGCTAGGAGTGAGTAATTAACTTCCCGATGGAAAGGGAAAGAAATCACATATTTACTAAAACAAGTAGTCAAGAAATAGGTTTCTTGAAATAGGCCACTTTTTCATATTCAGTGTGCCTGATACTTATTGACAATGAAAGAGGCAGCTGGACACAAGTGCTGACTTTGCCCATCATTTGACTGTGGCCAATTCCTTGCTACTCCAGCAATGAAGGGATGAGTCTGAAAACCAGCAAAACGCAGTTCTGCCCTCATTTCTGTGAGCAAGCATGTGCCTGAATCTGGAAGGTTTTATCTCTTGGCAGATAAGAGGTGGTTTTGTAAATGCTGGTGATTATCAATCCCCAGAGCACAAACTCCTGGTTAATGCTTTGTTTATAATACATGCACTGTTTCCTGAAGTCATGTTACAAAATATGACAAGACATGTAACATGAAGTCTTGTTACAAAATAGTTGACAATATTTATTTTTGTGAGGCAGATGAAGCTTCTGGCAAAAGCTCTGCACAGAGTGGCAGTGCAGCAGGACAAGCATGCTACAGACCTCTCCTTAGCTGAGGTGTGAAACTGCTGTCACAGCCGTGACACCCTTGAAAACCAGAGCATCTTGTGAATGCCCTTGGAAGACACATTAGCCTTCACCCCAGCAGCCACATATTGAAGGAGACATTTGTTGCAAGCTAAAGAACTCTTATTTTTGCAATCGTATGTCCAGCAGCTGGGTGGAGAAAAAGAAATGGGCTGCTCCACAAACAGAAAAATTAACAATGCTTAATCCAGATTGGACCTAGATCCCCACATAACTCTTTGCAATAACCCCGGACCTCTTTCATACACATTCCAGTCCCCCAAACTTTTTATATCCCCAGAGTTTCACCAGCTTCCCCCTGGGCTGCCCTCCTCTCTGGCTGAGCTACAGGCAGCATGCTGCCCATTCAGAGCAGAGGCTGAGGTGTGCTGACCACCCATTGCCCTCCAGGATAACTGGTACTTATTATAAATATCTCTACCCAATTGCCAGTGTTCATTTCTTTTTAGCAACTTAATTATCTTCAGTACTGCGGCCCCCCTGCTGATTTGTTTGAAATTGGACAGCAGGTTCATAGGTTACCAGGAACGACCAAGAGCTCCAGGTGTCAAGTCTCATTTCCCTGGGAAACCAGAGTTTAAATAAATGGTCACAGATCAGTGATTAGATTGCAGCTTCTGCTGAAAACTTCATGGGCTGAGCCACTCAGAGCTTCAATTCTAAAATAAATCCATGCAGCATGATGCTAAGTTTCATCAGCATGATTGTTATAGAGGCCTCGTATGCCACAGAAAAAAAGCTACCTTAGAGCTAGTTTTAGCAAAGGAAGCTGAGCTTATAAAAAGTAGAACTTGCGTATTTCATTTGCTAAAGCTTTCCCTCTCCGTTTTCCTCTCTCCTTTTCCCTTTTCTTTTCCCTTTCTCTGTTTTTGCCTTTGCTTTCAACAAAAAATCCACTTTGGCTTTTTCAGATGGATGCCTGGCTCAGAGTAAAGGACATGCAGTGAACAATCCCTAGCAGAAGCTGAAAATGGATGATGTCTACTGATGCTATTCGATGATGTCATCTCCTCTTTTTCTGTTTGAGATGGGTAATAGGAAAATGTTCTAAAATAAGACTGAGCAAGCTCTTCATCCTTTGATTTCTCTTTCTGCAAGCCTAAAAACCATCTGAAGAAATGACCACCCAGCTACCAGAGGAGTCCGTGGAGACCCAGAGCTCAGATGAGCTTGAGTGCAAGATCTGCTACAACCGCTATAACCTGCGACAGAGAAAACCAAAAGTGCTGGAGTGCTGTCACAGAGTGTGTGCCAAATGCCTTTGCAAGATCATAGACTTTGGAGATTCCCCACAGGGAGTCATAGTGTGCCCGTTCTGCAGGTTTGAAACGTGCCTGCCAGACGATGAGGTCAGTAGTCTTCCCGATGACAACAACATCCTTCTGAATTTAGCTTGTGGGGGAAAGGGAAAGAAGTGCCTACCGGACAATCCAACAGAGCTGTTGCTGACTCCCAAAAGGCTGGCGTCTCTGGTTAGCCCTTCCCACACCTCTTCTAATTGCCTGGTTATAACAATCATGGAAGTACAAAGAGAAAGTCCCCAGACTCTGAACTCAACGCCCGTGGTGGAATTTTACAGACCTACAAGTTTTGACTCTGTTGCAACTGTGTCCCACAACTGGACAGTGTGGAACTGCACATCTTTGCTCTTCCAGACCTCAATTCGGGTGCTAGTGTGGTTGCTAGGGTTGCTCTACTTTAGCTCCTTGCCTTTAGGGATTTATTTACTGGTATCCAAGAAAGTTACCCTTGGGGTTGTCTTTGTAAGCCTTGTTCCTTCGAGCCTTGTTATTCTCATGATTTATGGCTTTTGCCAGTGTGTTTGCCATGAAGTTCTAGACTGCATGTCATCTTGATAACAAATGCAGTAAAATGAGGTGTATTACCAGATGTGTAGCATAGTTGATTTATGCTGGTTTTGTACTCTTTGTATTCTTATTTATTCTTATTGTCCATCTCGCTAAATGGAAGCAGTGGCCCTAGTTACAAGGTCCCTTTTTTTCCAAGTGAATTTGACCCCCCTCACTCTGAGCATTTTTTGAGCTAAGAGTTGGAAATAAAAACTATATGTTGATTTTGAAGGGCTGAGTTTTAGAAAGGGATAAAGCAAAATCAGCCATACTTGGTGCCTGCTGCTGCTGCCACTGTTCAGATGAGTAGGGTTTTGCTTTGTATCGGCTTGATCAAGTCAGTTCAGCCCATAGGATTCACCCAAGTAGAAATTACTGTAGCAGACACCTTCCACATGCAAGTACTGCATCTCTTCACCCAAAGCATCTCATACGTTGAAATATCTGTTATTTATCATTTGCAGCAATCACTCTATTAGTTAATAATGTAAGAAGAATAAAACAAGCTACCCATTTTTTTAGTTCTTGTTAGAGCAAAAACACTTGTGAGAGGCCAACTTTTTTTTGAGTGTTAAAAACTTGTCTCCAGAACACTTTCCCCAAAGAGAAGCCCATTTTTTCTTGTCACATAGTTGCAGCTCACTGTGAAATATTCCTGCTAATGAGCACTTCTGGGGACCCAGTCACGTGCTTGCTGTCCTCCAGGTGCACTTATTCCAGTGTACACACCTTAAGCCTCCCTCTGAGGCTTCAAAGCTCTGCAGATTTCTCTGGCTATGTCCTGTTATGTTTATCCTCCCTCTCAGCATTTCCACCCCCACTAGTGACATTTCCAAGTCACCAATCCTTCCTAATGGATGACCAACCTCATGCATATATACTCTCTGGTAGCTGTGCTGGAGGATTTGGCTTATGTGACTTTAGCTCTCAAGATAAACTTTTATTCCCAACCATTAGGAAACAGATCTTCAATCTCTAATACTAATTCGAGAAAAAAAAATTAAATGGTTAACTGGGGTTTTGTTTGGTTGGTTTTCTGGATTTGGGAGTTTGGTTGGTTGGTTGGTTTTGTTCTGAGTTCACAGAATGAGCCTTGTAAGGAGATACTGTGACTTTGGGAAGGTTTCTGTTTAAGGCATAGTCCTTCAAAATGTTTAATACTCTGAACTCCCTTTGTCACCACTGTGAGTTGATGGCAATCTAGATGTGGCAATTAGCATGTCCCCATTAGTGGAGCTCAGAGGAATTACTGATACTTTACCATTCCACAAATAGAACCAGGCCCTGTAAGGCTTGCTTGTATGTTGCATGGTTTAGGCTACTTTTTGAACTACTGGAAGAACACAAAAAATAAGTAATATTTAATGTTTATGTGTATAACTAGTCTAGAAATACTACAGCTGCAAACTGGTTTTCTTGTGCATAGCAGGGTGGAGTTGAGCAGTGCAAGCCTGGTTTTTGAGTCTGGCACAAGATTTAGTCATTTCAGGGCAGTGTGAAAGGGAGAGGCATTTGTTGCATGAAAATTGAATGTATGGCCTAACAATATACTCTTAGAGCAAACAGAGTTTGGTAAGAATGAAAAAATGACAGTGGGAAAAGCAGAGCCTGTCAAGAGGATTTGAAGTTAAGCTGGTTCAATTTTTGTGGATGGCACAGGTGGTACCTTCAGTTTTTTTCTTATTGCAAACAGAGAAAATGTGGAAATGTAAAGGTCCTGCTTTTCTTGACACTCATTTTATAATAGTGCATATATATGTGTGTGTATGTACACATAGACACATCTGTAAGAAGAAAACTTACAGTGAAATTATAGTTTTCAAGTGTATGGAGTTATGGAGCTATGTATTGAATGGTTAAAGGAAATGTTTCAGACTTTTCTGTAATGACAATAATTATAACTAAAATATTTTTCCGAATTCCTAGAAAATAATATTCCTAACTAACTGTTTTTAATGTTTGTGATAAAGCACATGTAGTTTGAAGAGGAATCATATCCAGTCAATGTCTGACTCATCTATGAACCCATAAATTTTAAGTATCCAACAACAATCATGTCAAAAAGAAAGAAAAACAGAAACCTATGTGGGATTATAGAATTTCATAACTTTTGGAAAGATGTATTTGTAGTGTTAGGGATTTATATGTTTTAGGATTTGTTCAATTTGTCTGAATATAGTGTCTCTAATAAAGGGCTAACAGAGGATATAGGTATTGCAAATGTGTGATATATATGAATTACCTTTGCACAACATGCTCTACAGTGCTACCTGTTGTCTTTTCCTTCTGATTTTAAGTGATTATCTTAGCTCTAGCACCAGGTATTTGGTACTCTGTTTTAAAACAGAGCCTAATTGTAGCAAAATTACAGTGGTATCACTTACACAACACAGCACAAATTAATACACCTGTTGTTACACTCCTCTACTTTTCAGACTGCTAGCCCATTAAATTTATGCTGTTATTTCAGGCTGTGCTGCAATACAAACCCACTCAAAGATGCAAGCCTGCAAAAGCATATTGATTGCACAGCTATGCTGCCACTCAGCCAGAGCATGCTATTGCAGCTTTGGGGTCATAAAATACCCATATGACTTACAATATGACCATTGAGAATTGTTGGGAGATAAATCTCAATTATTTGTGGAGGAGAATTTTTGCTGTGTGACTGAGACTAGACAAACTTCAGATATTACTCTTTCCTTATTTTTATTCTCTACCATCCTTTAGACTTTGAACTGAAAACTCTTGTGTCCTCTGCAGTGGAATAACTGTGCTGAAATCAATGTAAATGGGGCTGAAATCAAGACTTGCATACTTCTCTGCCTGCTTTTCCTTCCTTTTCTTTGACTGTTTTTCTCTCCTTGGAAAGTAATGGCTCCTGGGGTTGTAAAATACTGCCTGCACACCAAAGCAATTCCCTTTCAGTGGGATTTATTCCTTCTATGCCCAGACATGACTCAACCAAGTAAAAAGAGCTAGAAATTCATTACCACAAGATTAATTTAGTCCAAATGAGATTTTGTTTTGTTTTGTTTTTAATTCCTGTTTATCCTATGGATGCAGACTGTACCCTCACCAGCTGCTCATTTACAGTATGATATCATGATATACCCTGAGGGCTGGGGCAGGAGGATGCAGGAGCAACTGCTGGGCACAGCTTAGGCAGGATGTGCTGAGCTGGACCATCCTGTGAGCAGGACTTGGTGAGGGATGAAGCTCTGCAGGTGTGGCTTGAGCCCAGAGGGCAATTAACAGAATGTGGGTTAACAGAATCTGTGGGTTCTTACACAGGATGTGGGGCTGGGGTTGGGCTGACTGAGAAGCTGAGCAAAGCAGAGAGGGGGTTTTGTCTATGCCTGGGACAAAGGAGCTGTGTTTTGAATAAATATTTTGAGGTACAGCTGCTGCAACCAGTTTAATGTTTTTCACACTGACCCTTCTGGGGTTTAAAATTAATTTGGTAATTAAATTGACTCACTACTGTTATGACAGTTCAGTACATTTACTTTCCAAATGGCAAAGTATTGAACTTCATTCTAATTTAACTAGATCCTTTGATTTGGGCATACTCCCACTGTTGCGTTAACTTTTTGAAGCTACAAGACTGTCCCAAGTAAGGGCTTTGATGTCTTTGATTCAGTTTCACTGTGAGTTTTGGTCAGTCTGGCTATATCGATTACAGGCCCACAAAACAGTATATGCTAATATAAAACACTTTAAATAGGCAAACTCTTGTACTGATAACATCATTGGCAAACTTCAAGGTTGCCAGTATATTACAATGTACCCAAAAATAAGCTCTTCCAAACAGACTTGATTATCTGAAGATACAGATAAGCTGGTCAGTGCATGATGCTGATAATGCCAAGGTCATGGCTTTGATCCCTGTAGGGACCATTCACTTCAAAGCTGGACTCAATGATCCTTGTGGGTCCCTTCCAAATCAGAGAATTCCCTGGTTCTGTGGAGTCCAGCAGCACACAGCCAGATAGACAAGCACAGAACAGGAAAACACAGCTTTCCACCTAAGTGGCTGCACTTCAACCTGAGGAAGAGGAACTGAGGAGGTTCGCAGGAAGGTGGATGATGTTTTTAAGGGGGTTCTTTGTTATTGGGTACAGAACCATCGTTTTTCTTAATTTTAACCAGTTCTAGTGGTAGATTCAACTCACTATTCCTCTTACTTTTCTGCCCCCTCTCATGAAACAAGTCCACATGAAACTGTGGATAAGCAGTATTTTGAGATGAAGCCATCTTTTCTATTACACTGAGTTTGTAGCCCAGTCCAGCACAGCAAGGCCAATACTGAAAACATGGCAAATTGCAGTCAGGATGCCAGAGTGAACAGGGTGCAGGACATTGTTAAACAGTTTTGATGTCAAAGCAAGGAAAACGTGGCTATATCCTGCCTTGTCTTGGCAGGTTCAGAATTACTGAGAGGCTGTCCCAAACCTGAGGGCCACCATGGCTCAACATCCACCCCTGCATTACCTCTGGGATAGTTCACTTCAGCTGTGCACCTTGATTTCTTGTACAAGAGTTCTACATCATGATTTCATCTTCCTGCATGGATGACGGGTGGAGTGAAAGATCCACAGTGTTACACTCTTAAACCTTTTGCCTCTCCTAAGGTTTCTCAGGGTTAGGGTTTTTTCCATTTCTTCATATTTATTTCTACAAAGCAAGACAGTGCACTTTATATTAAATAGAGTAGTGTCTTCATGAATTTAAAAAAAAAAAAAAAGAGAGAAAAAGACAAAATATGAGGAAAAAAACCTGAGAATTTTGAAATAATTTTAAGATATTCAAAGTGATAGAAAGAGACTGAGAGTCTTTTTACTTTCATACTAGCAGACTAGAAGTTGTCCTTTGAGTGACATACATCAGTAAATATTTAGTGCTGGAGATTCCCAAGGGAGTTGATCAGTCTGCCAGACCTTAGGCACAGACCCTGTACTCCACTATTTTTCTGTAAAGCACCATTCTTCCTTTTGCATCAGCCACCTCTGTCAAAGTTGAACCATCACACTTCACAAAGAGTTCTGGCACAAAGGATAAATTCCCAGTCTGGGGACAGTAAATCATCTTTTTAGAGACACAAGTGACAGTAGCAAAGCTTTCAGTGTTAGACCTTAAACAAAGAGAAGTAATCTTGCAGTCTGAATTGCTAGCATAAATTTAATTTTAAATCAAGTTTCATTGTGCTGGGCAACACTACAACTAGAAAACGTTTTTTTTGTTTTTCTGCCTTTTGCTATACAAATGTGGTTTGCATTTTAAAAAAATGTATTAAATTGTAGAAATCAGAGATGGATAGGAAGAAGCCTAATAAGTAATTGTATCCATTTCCTCTGCTGCTGTAGAGATGAATGCTTTGTCTAGTTTGGTTTTAAATATCTAAAGTGATGAGGCCTCCACCTCTTCCCACAAGGGATTTTTCAGCCATTTAATAGGCTTCTTTGTTAGGAAATACTTGCCTCATACTGATCCCATTTTTTTTTCTTCTGCATAATGCAGTCCCTTTATTCTGTGCCCACTATTTTAACTTTTATGAAATCCGGGAAATGTATCATATTTATCCATTTCATACTGTAGCTGAATAATTCATAATCCTTGTTGTTCAAGTAACAGAAGAGATAAGCAACCAGTAGCTGAACAGCTAATTCTTCCCTGCGATGGTGTACCTTGTACCAGAGGGTACATTTCCTGGCAAGTCCTGGCTGACACTGCTTTCTGCATTAGGGAGTGAAAAATGTCAAGAATGTCAAGTGAAACTGAAGAAATGCATCTTCCCAAGTGCATGCATAGCAATATTACTGAAATTTCAAGAGGTGCTGAGGCAAACAGCCTACTTCTTTGGATAGAGCTTTTCTTTCTAAAAGTGGATGGTTTTATTAAAAGTACGCTTTCAAAAAGCCTTTTAATTTTCTTTTCATAAGCAAACCTCTAGATGAGAACCACACTATGTCAAAACTCTTTAACTTGTTGAGAGACAAGGCTGGATTGATTGCCACTCACTGCTAAGCAGTTTTTGCTGACAGCTTAGCTCAGAAGAAAAAATTAATCCAGTGCTGTAGAGTTTGAAAAGATGCCTTTGCAACTGTGTCACTGGAATCAAATCTGTGCATGAAAAAATGACTCAATGCCTTGACAACAGTAACTGCATTTCTGATTTAATTACAACATATTAGATAATCTTCTGCCTCACTCAAAGGACAAGAAGGAGCAGTGTGACTAAGGAAATCCTAGATGGACAGCTATATTTTCTGTGATTTTGCATTCAAAAGCTACTTTAAAAAAAGCAGTATTATGCTTTATGCTGACCCTGGGCCTGTTGGGAGGTCTGCTGGGTCTCTCTTACCTCAGAGCTGTAGCGGATGCACATAAAAAAGGTGTATGAACAGCCCACGTGGATGTAGAACTCCTCATATACCTCCTAATATATGGCAATCCGCAGTTTGGATGAGGTTGAGATGAAGAGTTGAGGTGGAGTTGTGTCTTTGGTGGAGGTTTGATCCTTGCCTATGGACGTTTGATCCTTGCCTGTGGACTTCTTTGGATTCCTTGAAATCTTGTGTTTAATCCACTTTAAGTCTTGGCACCTATAAATTCCCACAGCATAGAGTCCCACAGTTTAATTCTATACATGGTGGAAAAGGTCTGCTTGTCTTAAAAAACCCTGAGGCACTTGTTCCATCTGCCCCACTTATTCCAATAAGGAAAGCAGTTCTGAGGTCTGATGGCACATGGTTTCCTCTACGCTCCTCATAACTTCATCTGTCCTTGGAGATGTTAACGCCATGGTTTTATCCCTCATACTTCTCCTCAGCTGCCTTTTATCCAAGCTGAACATCCCAGCCTATCTGATCTCTCCTCAGCAGCAGGCTTTCCGCGCTCACCACCAGTCACTGCACTAGCCTGAACCTTCTTTACAGTTTCTTCTTTTTTACTTTGTGGTGGGATGAAGCATTTAGAAATAGATTCTAATTAGTGCCATTTGTTGATAAGCCATGTGAATACATAAGACACCTGTACAGCTATGGTCATGGAAATCCCTTTGTCATTTTTATTGGTCCTGACAGCACATCTGAGGTGTTACACTCGATTATTGTTGGTTTATATGCTATATGGATGTGCACTGATAATCTCGCTAGCATGTATTCATCCTGTGCATTCTAACATCCCTGTTTGAATTGTCTGGTTCACATGGGTGCAAGAGAGAGTAGATTCTAGAGAATGTTTAATTTAATCTTGGCAGAGACTCTATGAATTTTAGCTCTGTTAAGCACATGGCCTGACATTGCTGGACTGAGCAGCCACTCATCATCTCTCTCTGACATAGTGGCAGCACCTACCTCACCCACTTAATGCAGCCATCCCAAACTACAGCCTAGAGCTTTTTTAATTGCAAGAATACATTTTTTAAAAAATACTTTCACTGAATCTTTTATTTCCTTAAGACCTGTGGCCTTCTTCATCTCCTTCTTTCTTCATTCCAAGAAGAGGAGGTGCTCTCATATAAAATTATTAATAATGATGTGTTTAGACAGTAAGCCCATTACATTGGGTTCTTCACATTGCCAAGTAGGGCAAAAGTTTGGGGTCTCTTCCTTCAGATGTCCTTCCAGATATCAGCATCTTGCTCTCCTGGGCCTCACAGAAGGCTCCTTGCAGCCCCTGGAGGTCTTCATGCTGATGCTCTTTACATCAGTGTCCCATCTTTTAACTGGAAAAACTCAGTGCCTCTAGGGAAACATTATTATTGCATTAAAACTATATAGAGATTATTTTCTTTCACCGAAGAATGAAATTCTGAGGCTGAAACTTTTGGAGGCACTTCCAGGGTCAGCTCTAATGACTTTTTTGCTTGTTTTAGTAATGAAACACAATAATAAAGTCAGGTCAGTGAGGCTGCATGAATCATGCAGGTAGTTGATGAAATTTCACAAGTAGGTGCTGGGGGCCTGGGTGGAAAGGAGTTTAAAAAATAGTAAAATGGAGAAAAAGACTTGATCACACAATAGGGCTTGGGTGGAGAGGGCAAACAGCTGTAGATCTGCTACAAGAGGTTGCAGAAATAATTCACAAAGGCAGGTAGAATGTGAAGAATGTGAGTGTATGCTTCAGTGAATTATGGACACATTGTAGAGTGAAATTCTCAATCCAACAAACTTGGAAAAAAGGAAGTTTTAATCATATTATTTCTTTATTTTTTACTTTGTCACCAAAAATCCACAGGTTTTAAATTCCAGATTAGTTTGAGGCTTACCAAGTGTAACATGAGTTTTATGAGAGGAGTTTGGCTGCTGTAATTTTGCCTTCTGTAACTGTCTTTATTAGATTTATGAAGAAAAGTCATAGTGTGGGAACTTCTTTTTGTTTGTGTTTATTTCATGAATAGAACAATGAAATCTACCATAATCTTGCAGACAAGGAAATTATGACATGGTAGCAAATGGCAAAAATATAACCATTCCTATTTGAAATAATGAAGTACTAATGTAAAAGCAATTGTTTCATGCAATAAAACTTTAATTTTTTCAGTAAAGATTTGTCATGATAAGCATATTTCTTAATGTCTGGGTTTGAAAGTCTTTCAGATTTTATTCCTCTTATTTATTGGAACAGGTTAAAAAATAGACTGAAGGTGAGTATGTGATAGCATTTCACAGTGTTTTAACCAAATAGACAAAATATTTTTGTTTACTGCACAAGTATGTAAAGTGGTTTGTGCAAAGGAAGACTGCAAAAAAAACTAATGAAAGCTAGAGAAATTCCTAGGTGGTCACTCAACCATGTATTTTTAAAGTAAGATGAGAGCCTGTAGGAGGGAGCATTCCAGGTAGCAGCCAGAAAGTAATTTGCAGCATATACTTTGCATTAGAGTCCTACATTTTCTGGCCTTGCCAACTGACTGTTATTAAAAACAGAGGGCTGATTCCTGGTTTAGAGAAGGGTATCCTTGCCTGGAAACCCTTAGTCCAGGCACCTCTGAAGCCTGAGTGCTGCTTTTGGAGGCTGTGAGCTGCAGGTTGTCCCTGGCATTGTCAGAGAAGTGTCGGTGGAGCCTGGTGTCAGGGGGCATGGGTGCGATCTGCACACACATGCACAGGGAAATGGAGCTGCTCAGTGAACACACGCTCCCCTGGCATGAATTATTCCTTCTTTCAGCAGGACTGCAAGGAGTAAGTGTGTTGTGTAACTCTGCTGGCTTCAGGTGCAGCTAGACCGTAAAGAAGTGCAACTCATAGGGGTGCGGTGTGTGACCTTGTAGAAGATTTATTCACATTATCCAGTATGTGGCCACTGGTGTAATTTGCATTTTGAATGGATGAGACCTTGGTTTAGTGATGGCTAGATATAAAACTCATGAAGTGCCTCTTTATTTTTTAAATTGCAAAACCTTCCCTGCCATGCTCTGCTTCCTTTTCCTCTGTTGAGGGACAGCCCAGAACTGCTCAGCTTTCTGATATCCAGATCTCATGAGCCTCTAAACTTGCAGATATTTCAACCCTGGATTGTAGGCCAAACCCACTCCGAGCTGAAAGTAACCCATCCTTGGGAAAAGGTGGAGGTGTACTGTCTATCCCTCTTTCTAGTGTAGAAATAACATCTCAGATTAAAATGTAGGAAATTTTTTTGTTCCATGGTAAATTCAAACATGAAGTTTCTTTGCAACTTCATTTTTATCACCTCAGAATTTCATATATTTCTACTGGTTTTTCCTGACAAAACTTTATGCATACGTTTAGAAAATCAAGTGCATAAACAAATGAGAGAGAATGTGATCTTCACTTGCAAGTTCTTTTTTTCTTTATTGAACAGTATTCATAAAAGCAGCATAAAAAAATAAATTGTGGAAAATAGACAGCATTGTTAGGTATCCAGACTGAACTTTTATCACTCAGCCAGCATTGCTGGAACCTCCAAAGAGGAAAATAAATGAAGTTTAGATCAATATTCTTGATATGTTAAGGCTGAAAGTCAGCTCTCTCCTTCCTCAAACACAGAAAATAGCAGCAGCTGTTTATGCATCGCAAAGGGATGCAGACCTGCTCCTCTTGCCATTGACACATTGTTTGAAAGGTGAATTATCTGATGGTCAGTTTTGCTGGAGGCATTGGTGTTTTGACCTGGGACTGAGCCTCTGATAAGAGCAGGGGAGTGCACCTCAACATCACCTGGCTGTCCGTCCCTATGGCAACAAGGGGTGGGCAGGGCTGGGAACACTGTGACTCCCAGACCCTGAATGATGACTTTAGAGACTTTAGAACGAAGCATTTAGAGATGCTTCTTGAAGGATGTTACCTGCCAGCTGTGCCTGCTTGTCTGAAACGTGAATCACGGCTGTCTCCTTGACCAAGGAGACACAGCTGAACCGTGTGGTGCCAGACACCTCTGGGAAATCCTACAGTGCAAATTGAGTTGGCTTCCAAGGGAGAATTGGGAGGAAGAGCCTTGTGGGTATCTTTACATGGCAGCACGGGAAGCAGCCCTGTGTTCCCGTTAACAAGAAGAGAGATGCTGCATTTCATTCCCAGCGCTGCCTGTGGTTGCCTGGCACAGGTGGCTTGTGTTGCAGGAAGCATTCTGCCCCGCTGCAGCACCCTGCACTGCTGGTGCAGCACGGACTGGCATTCCCTGCACAGCTTTATCCTCCTCCACGCTGCACAGCCATTAAAGCTGCAGGGCACCTGGACATTGGCACAGCCAGCACCTCCCCCCATCCTGTCCCCATGGCCTGCACACACCTGGCACTGAGCACACACAGCCCCTCCTTTTCCAGATTCCAGCACCATGACTCCTTGCCTGTCCCTTTCCCAGCTCTCTGCTGCTCCTACCTGCCTCGCTGCTGGGCGTCTTTAAGGTTGTATAGGATTGGAGCAAATTTATCTGAAATGAGAATGACTATCTTTAGAGAGAAAAAAGTCTTTGCAATTTTGACATATATGGAGGCTTCAGGTTTCTGGGCATGCTAAAGTGAGAAGAGTAAGGTATGTCCCATGTCATCTCTGCAGGTGGCTGTCCCAGCAGCCTGTGCCACACCTGCTGCTCTTCCTTTTGAGTGCACCTTCAGACTACAAGAAAACCTCCCTCAAACCTCCTTGCATGTTGGTCAATGGTGGCTTCCAAACCCACACAGAATAAACAGGATAACGTGGCTGCTGCTGCTCCAGCACTTTGCAACTTGGAAAATGTAGGGCAGCATCCATGGGGAAGCAAAGGGAAGTGGGAGAGCAGGAGTGGGGGCCCCCAGAGGGGTCAGTGATGTGTCATGAGTAGGGAAGGCTGAGTGGTGGGGAGGTGAAACCAGGAGGTGGAGGCCAATGAAAACTCAAGCCCCATCCTGAACTGGAAAGCCTTCTGCAAAGACTCTTTGTGCATCAGTCTTCCTTAAGGAAAACTTGTGAGCAAATGGCTCGTGAAATTAATATCAGTGACAAGTAAAATTAGGCAAGAAAAAGTAAACCACCACTGGTTAGCTTGGAGGCTTTCCAGTCAGGCATGTCAGATGAGTTTTTCTTAGGCTAAAATTCCTGCTAAAGCTGTCTTGGACCTATCAGTGGCACTCTTTAAAAATTCAGGAAGAATAAAAGAAATATCAGGAAGAGGGGAAAAGACTGGGATGTTTATATTTTCCAAAGAGGAATGGGTAGGAGCAGGGAATTAGTGACTAGTCAGCTCTCTGCAGCTCCCTGTGGTTCCCCTGATCAAGCCACTCTTCTACTTGAAGCTGGATGCAGGACTGCCCATTGCCCCTGCCACGACTGTGTCTCTGAGTGATTGAAAAATTCTATGTTTGTTATGGTAAAGGAAAAATCCAAGGTGAAGGTAAAAGCATAAAGGGAAAAATCTACTATAAAAAATACTCTGTGGGAATTGCATGCCTCTGAATCACCTAGGATTCATTTAATAACAAATTGTTTCAGTAAAACCGTAGTAAAAGAAATTTCCTATTGACATGGGTTTACTTCAACAGCTGCCAAGCACAAATCAAGGAATGTTTACTTTGGTGCCTTTGTCTGACAGAGAAGGATTGTTTCTGGCAAGCACTTTATATTGTATTAAGATATCAGTCAAAACAAACAAGAATGTGAAAATTGCATTTCAAAAGTAATCTAAAGCCACCATGCAGAGTCTCAAACATTAAAAGACACAGTGAGGGTAGGTGTGTTGGTATATTCAAAGGATGGCAATATATTTGCCTCTTTTAAGCTCTTGATGTGAGTGAAACTCTTCTTTATCCATGGATCTATTCTTTTAGTACAGAGAATAGTGCTCAGACTTTACAATGGAAATGAGTGTTTCTCCCTGCACCTGGATATCCCAAACACAAACAATGTATTTGTGCAAAAAGTTTTGATAGGTAATTTAGCTGCAGGCAAGTCACAAGTAACTCCTGTATTTCCATCATCAAATACCAGAAGGGTTGGAGAAAAAGGAAAACAGCAGATCAAAGCAGTGCCATTAATATATTTAAAATTCTTTCCAGTTAACAATTTATCTACTGCATATAGCAAACAGCAAGTTAAAAATACGTCAGGTATGTAATTTCTTCTTTCAGCTTTACGTGGTTTTCTTAACATATGACTGTTGAAAGAGATTTTTGTGAGTGTTTTTTTCTGTTGCTTTGCTGTACGACTTCACCTTTGAATTCTTTAGGCTGACAAAAGCTTCGGTAGCTCAGTGTGCCAGGAGCTCCTGCTGTTAGTCCCACTACAGTATCTTAAGTGCAAACCAGAGATGATAGCTCATGTTCAAGAGCACAGACAGAGGTAGGACCAGCAATCTATCTGAGCTCTGTTACAGTGTGAAGTCTTTCTGGGAATGCTGCAGGCTAACAGAGAGAGAACAAAAATTAAAAATGGTGTACCAAGAATGCTCCCCAAACCAAGGGAGGGGCATACAGCTTCCTGGGGTGTGAAAAGCTGTACACTCCATCTATCCTCAGGCACAGCACCACACCAAGGTGTGCCTGTATGTGAAGTGCCTGATGTTACTGATGGGGTCACTGATGGGGTTTTCTCCTTTCTTTTTTGTGGGTAGGGGAACGAGTGTATAAGATGCCTCTTACATCTAGTGGATGACAATGAAAACCCACCAGCATACTTTAAAAACATTCACGCATAAGATTGTCATCATGTCAAAGGTGACACAGTCAAAGAAATGCACCTTGCAGCTGCAGCAGCAAGGGGTGAAGAATGAAGATGGAGGATGGCAAAGTGCATTCTCAGAGCACCTTGTTAGATCCCAGAAGGAAGTACAAGGGAAGCTGTGCCTGCCACACAGGTGAATCCTGCTCCCACCTGAAACTTCCATGGTGCTGGAAAAGGAACCTCAACAAACTGGTCTTGGGCAAACTTCCACATACCATAAACCATGGGGTGCATGAATGGTAAATCTAGAAATCAAACTCTCTGGAAAGTATATTAGAAGGCAGAGAAGGCAGCAGAGAGGTAATTTAGATTTGCTGAGGAGTCCTGCTGTTCTAGCATGATGACCTAAGGAGGTTTCCCAACCTGGCAGTCTCTGATGTTTGCCTCCCCACCTGTATTAGGCAGCTACAACTCAATGGACACAGGGATAATTGGCTGAAGCTACATCATTGCTCACCAGAATGGGGCCATCTCTGAGCCAGAAGTGGTGGAAAACAGGAAGCACAAAAGCTGCAGCATGATGAAGCAACGCACACATACAAATGCTGCATTGCAAAGTGATGCAGCTTAGGATCACAGACTTGCACAGTACAAGCTGAGGCAGCACTGTACCAATCAGTGAGGGCAGCACTGTAACAGCATGATCATCTCCAAAAGCTTCCCACTGCCGTGTCATGGGACCCATCTGACACAGGTATTCCTCTTTCCTGATCCAATCCCACAGATAAGTACTGGACCTTACTGATAATGGTGATCCTTGAGCCTATGCTGTCCAACCAGCTCACCCTGAAACTGCAAAGAGAAATGGAAAGGAGGTGGAGACAGATTTGGGTCTTCATGGAGACAGATTGGAATCCTGGGAGTCTTCATGGGTGAGTCCTCCTGCAGCAAGGATGGTCCCTGTTAAGCACTGAGCTTTTCTATCTTCCTAAGTTACTTTGCTAAATAGGTCCATGTGCCCTGCCACTTCTCTCAGGCAAATGGTGCCATGCATTGGTCACCAGTATTGAAGGCCCATAGTAAAATCTAGAAAGGTGTCAGAGTTAGCATCTCCCTGTGGTGTATTTATTTGAATTTGGGGTTTGCACATTAGGTGATCCTGCCATTGGCCTCCAGCTGTCTTTACTTTGATGAGCTCCTCTTATGCTTCTAATTTGTTGTTCAGCTTACAAAATCAACTTCCTGTTAAAACTGGTATCCCTTGCCATCTTTCTAAAATGCTATTAGAAGGTCCATAAAAGGCAGGGAATTCACAATTTTACAGAACCAGATCAGCCCTGAATCTTCTCAGTAGTCTCTCCATAGGGCCTGACTACTTGTGAATAAAAGTGGCCTCCTTTTATTGGATTTGTTTTGGAGAGAAGTGTGGTTTACATTATAAGATTCCTCTTAGTGAGGTGACTCTGAATTCTCATTTGCTTTCCTCAAAAGGGATTTAAAATTAAGATTGTATCCTTGTGGCTCTAAGTCAGGAAAATATTCATGTGTGTGCTGCTGCAAGAAATGGGGTCTTAGCACACACTACTGTCAAGCATATGTTTAGGAAATTTATTTTTAGACAGAGGTGAATTTAAACAGCATGTTAAAACCTGTCTTGAACTGGGACACGGTACATAGCATTAACCTGGCTAGATTTTCCGACTGGCATTCAGTTTACCTAAGCCATTTGAACCACTAGCAAAAAGAAAAAAACCAAAAACATATGGTATTAAAACTTTGCTAGCAATGTTGTTTGTGTATACTGTAAATGTGTCATCAGTTGCCTTTTGATAGTGTTTGTAACACTGAACTGTTAATTACAGTCTTGTGTAATCTTGAATTAGTAATTAGAGTTTGGTGTAATCTAACTTTATTTTTTTTATTTGTATTTTTGTTTTACTAAATTCACTGGTGTTGTATATAAGCTTTTCATTAGTACTGGTTGCTGTTGACATCAAATTAGTAAATAAATTTAGCACAATATACTAATGTGCAAATAGAATCCTTCTTAATGAGTCTTTGGGGGATTTTTCAGATCATCCCTTTTTCCCCCCCTTAAGACTACAGCAGCAATACAAAGCATCTCATCTTTACCTTCCACAGGTGCTGACTGCCTTCATGCATTCTTGCAGCCTTCTTCTGTGTTTCCACAGCAGCAGCAATCTTCAGAGTTCACACAATAAAATTATTAAGTAAACTGTCATAATATTATGGTAAGATAAATCTATCTACCTGGCCACAGTTCATTTGCATTTTACAAATCATCAACAAATTTTATATGGAACATGTGAAAACATTGACAAGAGATGGAGATGTTTTTGGAGTTCTTTATTAGTGTGGATGATGGTAACAGAAGAGGTGTAAATCACTGATATACTCCTGCTCATTATGGAGATCTTTAAAGATAGCAATAGACACATCTGCAGCACCTAGCATTGTTTAAATCAGCTCAAATAGAAATCAACCCATAGATTTCTGTGACATTCTGTCTTAGGTGCTTAGAATGAAAATGATAGAGAATGAAGAGCTAAACAAAAGGTGGTTACCTAACCTCTCTGAGTCCTGAAAGCCTGTAAATTGCATGTTATTACAGTGCCTAAATGATAGGAATGCTTTTGATAAAAACTTTCTTCTACCTCACTGAAAAGCCACAGATCAAAAAGCAATGCTGGAGCATAGGGAATCAAAACCAATTTAGGCTGCCTGCTTTGTTTATTTTTATGTCTTTGCATTTTCAAAATGGGTTCTAATTGTTTCTTGAAATGCTCCTGGCTTTAGCTCTATACTTCTGAATACAGTTTATTTTAAGATTTTGGTCTGTTCATTTACCAACAGACTCCCAGATAAAAAACAATGCAGGATGCAACAGCAGCTCTTTATTTCTAGAACATATAATCAATACAATTCTTAGAGAAAGGAGAAGAATGTATTTTTCTAACAAAATTGAGAGAATTATAAACAGGAAAACCACACCAAGTTAAGAGTGAGTAAGTTTGAGCTGGGTGTTATTCTGCGTTTGCAGCTCCCTCAGGAGGGAAGAGGAGGAGAGTTATGTTACCAAACAGCAGGGTCTGGCTCTATTTGGACACAATATTTATAGCAGTTATCACAAATGTCTACTAAGACTGGTCTTGTGTATGGGTTCAGTGATAAAATACAGGATTCAAAGGTATGGGATCTACTGAAATAAATCACAGCTTCTCTGAACTACATTTCACCTATCATTTGAAATTACTGACTGCAAGATTCCAGTCACTGGCAAGTTTCTGTGCTCTGGGGCATCTTTGGAGTTCCAGTAGTGTAACTGACGTGAGTTTACAGTTTCTTTTCAGCACTAGGCAGAAGGCCATTGCTGTCACTACCTTCATGTTATTCCATCAGCTCCCATTTCTTTGTGTCACCAATATTCCTGATCCCCTGACCACCTTCTCAGAAGATGGACCAATCCTGCCTGCTAGCAGAACACACACATAGGCCTTCAGAGCTGTCAGTCATTCAGTGTGAACTACCTGATGAAAAAACTTGTATCAATTCACCCCTAAGAAGTGGGTTCATCAAAGCAGTTTGAACCATACCCAGACACTCTTCCAAGACAGATTAATTTGGAGGCAACCTTATCTTGTATTTCAGATTCCCAGCTCTACCTTTATTTTTTGTTTAAATTACTGTTTTTTAAAAAATCTTACTGAAAATAATTGTATCACAGAGAATCCAAAGTCAACAGAAGCTTCTGCAGAAACAGAGATGGGACTTGTAGGAGCACCTACACTGCAGGGAGAGGCAGTATTTGATGGAAGAGCTGGAACAGAAACTGGGGTTGTTATCTTGCATAACTGTGCAAACTCATATAAACACCTGATGGAAAAACAACAAACAGAAAGAAGGTGCATGAATTTGAACCATGGTTATCTGCAGAGCTAACAAAAGTCTCATTTCTTAAATGGAAAAGAGGAGATACTTCATATAAAGACCACTGAAAATCTGTGCAATTAGCTTCTCAGCACAGATGTTACACAATTGAATTCAAATTAGGGAGTACCAACTCCTAAGCTTGCTAAGATTCATCTGAATTTGAAGTATAAGATTCAAATGTAGATGATCAAACAACAGCATGATTTATCTGTTAGATGTATCAAAAGAACTGAGCCTGGGGTTTGAATGCAAGCATGGCTTTAAGCCACTTTGTGCAACATGGTATTTCTGCTTTCTCTGATCATTTTTTCATCTTTCTTTTTCATCTTTTTAAAGATTTCTTTTTGTGTCATGAGCAAAGTACACTGCCTATTCATAAGGGGATTGCTCAAATCCCAAGTTCTTCTTTATTTCTGGTTTCATTTTTGTGAATGTTTTACTGAGCTCCTTCCCGTTCTGGAGAAAGAGGAGCCATGTGGACATTCCTGCTGTCTACTCCAGCTGGCCCTGGATCAGCCATGATCCAAGCCTTAAACTCTCCCCTCCTGCTCTGCTCTCAACTTGCCACTCTCAGAAATGGCCAAGCATCTTCCACAAGGATGCAAGCCACTTTGATCCCTACCAATTTGACAACACAGCTTCTTCTCCCAAGATTTTGCTTGGACATAATTCTGTGTACAGAGGGCATTAGGATTTAGTGTTGCAAAGTGTTCTTCCTGAGACATCTGTGGAAAGCACTTTTTAAACATATAAGGCTATATTTCTGAATTGTAGAAAAGAAATGTGTTTTCCCCTAAGTATTTGATTATCTGTGTGAAAAATGTTGCTTCTCTTTTTTAGTGTCTTAAGGGACAAATGCCTTTCCTCATGATATTTATTTATTATAAATATAACTTCCCAGAGTATTAAAGATGACAAAACAAACTTGGACTAGATGTTAGTCACACCATTTAATGCATTATTGGAACATACTCAGATCTTGTGGTGATGGCTGTTGTATAAAAAGCTATGGAAAATAGAAACTAGCAAGCTTTCAAGCTGAAATGAAAATAGAATTAAATTGTCCAACTGTACAGCTCTGGTATTCTATTTTCTTGTATGTAGTCTGATAGGCCTTGCTCTGTTCTTCAGGATAGTTAATTAGGCCAAATTCATTTGTGTGTAACTCCATTGACTTTAATACACTCATAGAAGAGTTTACTTTGGTCTGTTGGGTGTTGGATGTTTTATGCATGCAGCATCATTCCTAGGAGAAGATTACTTAAAGATAAAAATGTTACCTACATTTCAAACTATGATCCATCTTCCACTTGAGACCCAGGAGAAAAAAAAAAAAAAAAGGTCAACAAATTAAGAGTTGGCAGTTGTCCAGGAAAATAAGTTAAAGTGTTTATTAATATTTTTTCCATAGTTCCTTGAGAAACATTTCTATGATGGAGAGAAAGCTGTTTCTTGTGAGGGTTTTGTTTATCCTATATTTAATTCATTTCTATCTACATGATTTAAACCTTAAGTCAGCTACAGAGACTAATTAGGCAATGCTATAACAAGGATTACTGAACTGTAATTATTATTTATTCAAATCAGTGGAAGAATTACCAGGGCTTATGTTAATAGAAGCCAATGGAAGAAGAAGCAAAGGAAGCCAGTAGTGATTTTAACTGCATATGGTTATAATTTAACTGCATATTGTCAGCCGCCCAGCAATGCAAAAGTCGCTATTTAATTGACACCCTGAAATAGGGGCCTGCTGATGTTGGCTTGTGAGTTATTCATTTCAACCATAATTTTTAAAAATTACCTCTTTTTAAAAAAATCATTGGGAAAAAGTTATATATAGGGTATGAACATTAGTATTATTAGCTGGTTGATGAAATAAAGTGCCAGGAAAAAGCTGCAGAGATATATTTGCCTGATATTTTCACTGTATTTAAAATGTGTGGGTTTTTTGCTCATTCTCTGAAAGACTCCAGACTGCTTAATTGCTGCAAGTGCCCACAGCTTTTCATCTGCAGTTTTAACCCACCAGTTACTTCCCAGCTGCACTTCCAGCATTCAAAAAGCCAAATCCAGCTGCATTTTAATTTCACTGAAAAGTTTCAACACTCCCCAAACAGAAGAGTGCCCAGCTGAACTGCCCTAGGGTCCTCCTTCCCTCACCCCTTCTCTCCAAACACATTCCAGTTTCCAACTTGTCAGGGCTGGTGCAGTCTACAGGCACTTTATGGTAAAGTAAAGGGTTTAATCCAGCCAAAGATCCTGATCTAGAGATAAACTGGCTGATGCAGAACACAGTACTGGCAGCCCAGATACGTTCTCCTGTGATCTAGCATGAAATACTTCGGTTCAGTTAAACAAAAAACATTCTCATTCTGGTAAATCCAAAAATATTTCCATTTTACCCAATCAGATAAAAGTTGAGAGTTTGTGTAAACTGTCTTGCATTTAGTTGTACTTTCTGGAAGAGGGGCCCAATGTCACTTAGGGCTCTAGGCGCTAGTAATGAAAAGAGAAGAGGCAGCCATTTAAAGCTGCAGTTCCCTTTCTAGTTCTTCCCTACTTTCAAGTTTCCCAGATCCCAGATTCATTTCTCTGCCTCTCTGTTAATGTTACTCCCCTGGAGTCATAGGAGATGAAGAAAGCAGGACATGTGTGTGTGTAATTTCAACAACGTGGGCTTCTTGCCAAGGGAAAATCAATATGTAAGCTCACCTTAAAAGAGATTATTTTTCCATTCGGTAAAGAAGAGATGTGCTTGCTTTCCTCCCATGCAACCTCAGGTCATGTGCATTTCCCTAACTTCATATGTGTACACAAGGAAAGGCATGTGGCAGGGCACAATCACAGCCTGGAAGGGTATCAAAAAAGACCTGAGACACAGAAATGGCCAAGGCATGACTGCATGAAGTTCAGTGTATAGGACCCTGAAGTCTCCTGCACTCCTGCAAATTTGGGAACTGTCTGTTGCCACAGGGATCCAAGAGCTAAAATCCTTTTCTCTCAATGAAAGCACAGCTGTCACTTCCAGGCTAGTTGGGGCTCCAGCTATGTATCACCACAACTATGAAATTTGAGAGATGGGTTCATTTGCCTTTACCTCCACAAATATGTGTCCTCACTGTCCATTTACTGGAACTATGCACTGTCTTCAGTACTAGCCTAACAATTCATAATGCCTTCCTTGCTCCTAGTACTTTGCCACCTTCAGTTCAATCCTGAAGATACGGGTGATAAAAGTTAATGTCCAGATGGATCATATGTATTGAAAACACAATTTTATATTGTTAGTTTCACATAATGTGTCTGATTTTTTGTGTCTGAGCTCCAAAATGCTGCAACAAAGATGCGGTTTTGCTACATAATCTTCTTATTTGTTTTTTAAATATTTCATTCAGATTTATGCAGATGTTCAGTCTGCAGCTATGCAAAATTTCAGATGGTTGTAGACATAGAAAACAAGATCACAAGTGTGTACATAAGCAAAATGCCTCAGCAATGCTGACTTGAAAACCTGAGCTGACTGTCCCCACTTCATCTCTGCATAGCTGGCTGATTAGCATTTGGTTTTTAACTTACCTCTTCAAAGTACAGCAAGTGTACAGCTTGGTCCTTCTGAAGCATTTATGAGTTTTTCACGGCATCTGAAATGGAACTTCAGATGTCATCGCACCTACCCCATCTGTCCTCAAACCAACGTGAAACTGCTGATACACACTTCCACACTCAGAAAAATGTTCCTGGGTCTTACTGACAGACATTGCTCTGTTTCGACCACTGCTGCAATAAAAGCCCCTTGGAACAAAGACATCCTTATTATTTTTGTGTGGCACTTAGTCTGTGACTAGGGCCCTGAGATGCAATGGGAATAGAAATAATGTTGTAATACAGGCACTTGGAAAATTCTGCTCAGTTGGCTTTCTCTTGCTAGAATTTGGCTTTGCTCTTGATGAGGTCATGTGAAAGGAGCATTTATTTATTTATTCATTATTTTTGCATATGTACAAAAGGGTTCTGGAAGTGCATCCTCAGCACCTTTTACACAGCTACAAATTATCTTTATAAAAATAACACTAAAGCAAAGTGCAGAGCAGCCACTCAAAAATAAATAGTTTAAAATACACTTGGCAAATGAAAAGCTGGAATCACATTTCTGTATCAGTGAGATTCTTCCTCAAGCACAGTCCTGTTCAGGGAAAAATGAGAGTCTTTATACTGGACCCATAGAGTCAACAGATAGGTTGTCTTTCAGAGTTTGAGAACTTGATAAGTTCCAGAGCCTAAAGGCCAGATGTAAACTCCATGGAAGGCCTTCAGATTTCAAATGACTTTCTGGACACAGCAAAGATGGGTGGTATCAGTGTGTGTGAGATTCCCCTAGTTTTCAGTGTTCCTATCAATCAAGAAATTACATCTATTCTTTCAGCTAATTTTGTCTTCCATATTACATCCAAATAAGAACAAGACTCACAGTGGATGGAAAATATTGAGATAATTTTCCCATCAACAGCTGCAGGAAAGTAAAGATATTACAAAAAATGCTGGGTCCTCACTGGGTTAGGGTCTCTCCTAAGACAGAAATTATGTCTATCAGCTTCTGTTGCATTTCAAAATGTTTATTTGGATTAGAATTATACAGAAAATCTAAATATTTCATGGAAATAGTTCTGCTGAAAGTTTTATATCACCTTCTGGGTGATGTTCTTTGTGAACACAGCATTGTAATCTGGAAAGATGTAATGATTTAGTCATTTGAACCAACTAGTTTTTTCAGGCACTGCCAACTGAGTGATCTTCCTTAGGAGCAGTATTTAGGGTTACTTTGCTTTAAACATAAATTCTTTTGTTTAAAATATAAAGTAACTTTTTACCTTGTTTTGTTAAAAAAGTGCACATACATCATTTGCCATTCCTTCAGGAGAAAAGCATATAAAACAAAAAAATGTCAAACTTCTTCAGACATTCACAGTACCTTTAACAATAGTGAGGTAACTTAAATGTATGAGTTTCTACTTGTCTTACTGAATTGTAGGGGCTTTTCCTTGTTGATGAAAATATATGAAAAAAGACAGCAACTATAATTTAGGGGCTTTACATCTGCAATACAGAAATTATAATAATACTGCCATTTGTCACAGTGGTTTCAAAAAGGTTATTCATCAGTGTTTAGCAGGAAGAGTACATATCTCCATAATATTCTCAATGAAAAGATGTAAAATGAAAGTGTTCAGTGTGCATAAACTCATACAAAGCTTTTCCAAGAGCCAGAGTACCTTGCTTCATCAGATGGCCAAGTCATAACTGAAGTAATTTCATCTTTTTAAAATCTGTTTTTTTTCATTTTGGCACTCCAGCAGCATTTCACATCAATTAGATACTCATTTCAGTAGCTGTACCTTACCTAAATGTATTTAAATGAATGCAAGGACTACTTTTGTGAGATTTTTACAAAATCAACCAGCTTGAACCTTACAACAAAAATATGGATATTCTGTAGGGTTTCTGCCAATTCTGGAAAAGGTATTTTCTGCTGACAAGCAATTACCTTTCTGCTATTATTAAAAATTATTCAATGGCATTTTTGCCATCTGTTATGGTGTGTACTCTTTTTTAATGCAATGCAATTTGACACCTAAGTGCAGGGGAGAAAGATTTCTACACAAGCAGGACCTATCTCAAAAAAAACTAGGCACCCAGAACTGTAATCTCTTTTCACATATTGCCAAGAATGCAATGTTTCACACACAGTTATGTCCCCAAATGACCTTACTGATGCAAAATCTTTTATTGGACTGCCTTCTTTCATCTGGAAATGCTACAAAATGTTATAACCCAGACTACTGGTAACAAAAGGAAACATGTTACTTCTTCCAGCCCTAGTATTAATTTATAATACCTTGCAGCTAGGGGGTGAAGTTTTACTTTCTGAGTGATCTGCATTTTATTTAAAAAGGAATTGTGGTTTAGCAGAATCCTAAAGAAATGGGGGTTAACTCTTAGTTGGTAATTTCCTTTCTCTTTCTAAATAGTTAAGCAGTTACCTATCACAAGTTAAAGATGTCTTCTTCCAAGTCTTTTGGCCTTACAATATTTATTTTTAGAAAGCTCTAGGTGATGTTGACATTTTAATGTTTTTTCCAAATATATGGGCATTTATTTTACGCAATTTTTATGGTTATAAAATTAATGGTATCTCAGTCCTCCTGTGAGTCACTCCAAGTGCACCCCAGCAGAGATCACTATGTCAGCTGTTGAGGGGAACATTCCCTATTTTTAGATTAGTCTAAAGTGCTCTGTAGAGCAACCAGTCCCAGACACACAGTCAGTTTCTGGCATTTATGTCACGTCCCCAGGGAGTCTATGACCAGGTCTCATATTTAAGTCATGATTAGAAGAAACAAAGCATTAGATAACATCAAGGGTATTTTAAGTAACTTATGCTTGCATCTGTCTTGCCTATGCACCATTCCTTGGGTGGACTGTCTCCTCTGAGCCCTCACTAAGTCTGTGTGACTTCTACAAAGGCAACTCACATTTCAGAAAGTACATCATGGACCTCACTGGCATTTCTCAGAGTTTGTAGAGTCATTGGTCATTCCTAAACAAATAATGCTTCGAGGCTCAGAAGAAGCTTGATTTCCCTCAAGGACCTCAAAGACATTGGGCTGGCCATGTCTTTATGGGTCTTCAGTGTCAGTTAACAGGCATCTGCCTAGAAGCTGAAGTTTTCTGAACTGAAACACTGAAGTTGTCCAGAAAAAGCTTCCATAACCATCTCAGTCAATCTACAGTTCCTATGGAATATTACATGAAAGAGGAACTCTTAATCTTCGGACTACAGAGTTTGCATTTTTCCATGGAAGCAAAAAGAATCATTTGTATCCAACAAGAGAGTACACTTCACAGTATCTTGCAATATATTCATAATTATCAACCACAGAGCCTTGTGTCCAGAGCTAGCCTCTAGTCTAGATGTACTAAGGACATCTGCAAATACTGGAGGATGCTAGGAAAGCAAAGGTCAAAGCTAAGGGAAGCAATTTCCAAAACTATAACTACAGCCAAAGGTATTACTTGTTGCCAAAGGGTAAAAAAAACCACTCTGGAGTTACGTGAAAGGAAACAAAGTTGTTTATTCCCCTTTTTCTGTGTTCTTGTACACAAGATCATGAGTTTTTCTTTTGATTCATGTTGGCAAAATTTCCTCCCTCTATCCACAGCTTTAAAACTCTTTGAACTCTCATCAGTGTTGCCAAAGAACAACAGTGGTACCTACAATGTCAGTCATTGTATGATGGCAGACATTTAGGACTTCTGCATCTTTGTCTTGAGGTGTATACATAATTTTTAGTTTTAAGCATCTTAAAACATTGTTCGGGATAAGAAACAAAGAAGGTTTAACACTAAGATAGCATTAAACCAATAACAGGAAATTAAATTCAGCTAAACAAACTCCACAGTTCTAATAGAAGATAATTCTATGATGGGGATGTCTGGAAAGAAAGCAGCAGTGAAAGAAATGAACTAACAGTGTTGAAAGCCCATTTTGAAAGCAAACACCCAGTCTGAGCCACTTTGCACAGAGCATGCCACAGGTATGCCCTGCTCCCTAAAACTGATGCTCTAGCTGAAATGGAAATGTGGAGAAGTCTGCAGAAACCTTAAAAAAGATGCAGAGGCCCGATGAAAATTATATATGTAGATGCAAAGACCAACAAAAAGCATCTGTGTAAATAACTGATTAATATTGATTCCAGTTCTCTTACCTTAAAGGAGGAGAAAAGAAAAAAAAA
>VWYP01007803.1:43291-103625 GCA_013400435.1 Pycnonotus jocosus | reverse complement strand
AAAAAAAAAAAAAAAAAAAAAAAAAAAAAAAAAAAAAAAAAAAAAAGGAAATGTTTAGTTGTTTAGTTTTAACTGGCAGCTTTGCCCCAGCACAATCCTCCAAAACAAAGAAGAAACTGTACAAGCAGCAGTCTAATTCAGCTGAAATTGCATCTCTTGCTTTTATAATTTCTGCATATTTTCCACACAGAAAATATTTTCTATTCATGTGTATACTGTACCTGCATAATGCCCAGTTGCATGGCTGGGTGCTTACAAAAGCAGTGCTAACTTCAGCAGCCCTGACCCTCAGCATGAAGGTCTTGTCACATCGCCTTAGAGATAATCCTATGCAATTAATACCGATTGCACGTGCCAGATTGTATTCTGATGTGCTGCACCAAGATCGTGACAGAAAGCCACAGATAGGAGCAACTATCAAGAGCTGAAGTTAACATTACCTGTTTCAGATGAGAATAGGAATTCACAGCATTGTTAACATGGCTGAACAGAAATATGGCAGCATCGTAACCAACCACATCAGTCTGCTCCTACTCCAGCAGATCCCATTTTCCTTATACTTAATTTTATGTCATACTTTTCTATTTCACATATTTCTTTATTATGCTTTTTAACAGTATTAGCTAATGCATTAATAAGTTTCTGTTACTAGTTTCACAATACTTTTGCTAAAAATGTATTAATAGCTATTACCATGTTTATATTCTTATCATCAGAACATACCATGTAACTTTATCTCTCTAACCAACAAATATGACATTAACTTTGTTGGAAAAAAAAATAATTGCTTCAACTGAACCTATATCATGGCTTGTTTGCCTGAAAAACATGTTCTAGACATGAGTATTCTGTGCTTGCATTGCAGCCTTGGCCAAAGGGGAGGCTATAGGTTTGGTTACCTATAGATAGACAGACCTCTTCACTATTGCTCTTCTGAGCTGCAGTGAGAAATAGCAAACTTAACTTTGGTGGGGCAGGGGGACAGGAGCAGCAAGAGTGGCTTTTTTTGCCAGCCGTCTTAGGAATCCAACTAGACTTGGAACAGATAATAGTTGGAAGAATCAAGTTCAGCATTTCTTCTCTCCAGATGTCAAGCCAATCTGTCACGGGATTAGATGGAAGTGTTGTCTAGGTAAGGGGTTTAATTGGAAATGCACATTATTCTTTCAAAGATGTTACAGACGCCTTTCTCTCTTGCAGGGTTTTTAGGGTTTAGCTTATTTAGCTTTTTTTTTTCTTTTTCTTTTTTTTTTTAATACAGCATATTGTGTCCCCTGTATAAGTCAGTATATTTAATTGATACCACAGGAATGAAGACTTGAAAATTTGTTTTCCACTACCTTGAGGTCTGACTTGCATTTTCATCTGTTTAAAGTAAGACAGATGTCTCTTGAAGTAGAATCCTTACACTTGACACTATCAGGGAGTGTAGTATCCAAAAGGTCAGTTGTTTTTCATCCAGCTGTAACTGTAGAGACAACTGACAAAATGGAAACATTTCTCCGCTGATGGTTGACAGCTACTTTTTAGAGATGGAAACCAATGCAACGCAGAGGAGAATCCAGTTTTTGGTCTCCTTGGTAGAAAGTATACAGTTTGACCCTGAATATTCCAGGGGCCATGAAGAACCCTGAGCCTCTCTGTGCCACTCAGATGACTCCAGAGACCATGAGCTCTTTCTACATCCCACCTGTCAGAGCCACAGAGTCATCTCTGAACCTCCTTTATCTCATATCCATGTTCCCAGTGAAGGAAGGCTTGGTGGAGACAGAGGCTTCCTCTGCTCTGCTTCTGCAATGGCTTCAGCACCTACTGCAACACAGGTTAGTCTAGCTCAAAGAGATGGATGAAGAGGATGTCACAAAGGGTCTGACAACTGCTGCAGGACTTGTGTCTTCATTAGTTTTGCACCTGGTTTTATGGTTTTGTTATGGATTTTTTTTTCTGTGCGTGAAGCTGCCTCAGACATGCCTCTTACCACAAAGGAAGATTCTGCATAATTAATTCTCAGCATTATGGTCCCACTTGATAATTAATTTATTAATTCTCTTGCTGTATAACTGTTTCTCTATTTAACTGACTGACTTTGGTAATAGTTCTCTGCATAATTGATTCATATTGCTGTTGATTCTCTCCATTTTTATTTAATATCAGAAATGATTTGCTGTATAACTGCCTCATTGCTTAACTCATTATCTACACAATTGCTTGATATCATAATTGATTCACTGCTTAATTGTCTCACAAGATAATGAACAGCAAGTAACAGCCTTCCACTTTTCACCTCCATTTCCCCTCCCTACATCTGCCTCTTTCTTTCTTTGCATGACAACTTAAACCTTGCCTGACATCCATTTTAGCCCCTCAGCCCAGTACAAAATGTCACTGCTGCCATCAGTCCCCTGGCCCATATTCAGATTCCTCCACCCCCCACTGCTCTCCCAGCTGCATCACACAGAGTCAGCACAGCTTCAGCTCTGGGTCTGTTGTATATTCTCAACATATCCTCAGCCTGTTTTTCAAACCTATATGCTCAGCTCTTCTGTCCTCCTTTCACCACTTTAAGTTATGTCTGTCCCCTCTATGGACATTTTTACCTACTACTAACTCTTGTAATTTTTCCTGTGCACATTTACACCTGGAAGACACCTCTGGATGACTCCACAAAGCCTCTTCTCTGCCTCCTCCTTAACATCTTCCCTCAAACCCACACTTACTGCACTGCACACAAGGCCTGCTATACCAGAGGCCACAAGAGTATTACTGACCTTATACGACAGTGGTAAAACTTTAAAACTGCTGGCAATACACCCGGATTGCTCATGCATCCTTGCACACACCATCACATGGCTCCTGATCCTAATTCTCTTCACAGCATATCATGTCCTTCTTAAAAAGCACACACAGGCTGCTGACTTTGTCTTGTATATTTGCAGTGCCCTGCCTGAAATAATTGGGAAAAGCTGTAAATAATAGATGCATTTCCAGAAAGTTAAAAAGCCAACGCACAATAATCCCTAAGGAGGAAAGGTTCCACCAGTAGGGATGAGCCCCAAATTCCAATCTATTCCTTCCCTTTTCACTTGCCTGGAAATCATATTTTTTCCAGATCTTCTGCCAGTATGAACCAGATCTCTGAGGAGCAATTAAAATGCAGCACAGAAAGTTCTGCCTGGCAATCCCATAGCATAGGATTCCTTTAGGAAGGAAGTAAGACCAGGGTTGTGGGGACATGAAATTCTTGTCTGCAACTTATAGGATTCTCAGTATGTAAAGTTAAAAAATAAGAAACTCCCATGGATAATCTCCTCCCTGTCTTCTGTCTTCCTGCATACAGCAGTCAGAAGCAGCTGCTGCTGCCCCTCTGTATCATGACAACAACTCCTCCTGCCTTTACTCAGTCAAAGGTGGTGAATACATAAATATTTTGTATACAAGGTAATTCTTGGGTTAGCAGGAAGAGATATTGGTCCAAATAGTCCTCCATTGTAATGGCACTCAGTTTTGATAGCTTTAAACACAGATGTTATTTATCTGTTCATTCTATAGGAAAAACACATCCGATGAGACATAGCAGGGTTTAATACTGTAATATAAATGCCATTTCTTACTGCTGTCAACCATAGCACTTGAATAAATATTATACCTCCTTCCTTCAAGAAATCACAGCAGGGTTATTTCTGGTAATTGAACCAGCTCCCAGGGAGATGCACTCTGCTGGTGGTTTCTGCAAGGAGTTCGGTGCATGACCCCATTTTAAGATCTCTGGAATAGCTGTTTAGCGACTCATGAGGATCAGGTCAATTGGTTTAAACCTCGCCTGGGTCCCAAGGCTGAATTGGAGCGGCACTGACAGGCAGCACCAGCAGTAGTTACTGCTGCCACCTATGGGTACCATCATTTTGGCTTCATCCCTCAGCGATCCTTTCTCCCTGCCAAGCCATCTATACCTGCTGGCGTTCATAAACAAGTATAACGGAAGAAATCTCATACCCATCACTGATTTGTCCCCTAAAAAGAAAACGAAATAACAGAGGAAGGACTTCGCCTATGCATCCTCCTGAAAAAAATCGGAGAAGATTTTGAGCACTTAAAATAATTATCTGTTGTAGATATGGAAAACAATGGTATCTTTATATTTTCTGCCTTCAGTGTTTTGGGTGGTGCCTTCACTTTAAAATCACTGGAGCACGCTCATCCCTGACATAACAGCACTGAAATTACTTGAAATGCACCTTATCTTTTTGTATTCATGCAAAAGCTGTTACAGCCCTTTTCTTCCATTCAACATAGGAAAGCATTCATGCACTGGTGACTCTCATTCTTTTACATACTGGGAGGTTTTTAGCTTTTTCCATTTAGAATTAAGAACAGTTTGGGGCATTCGTCACCCCTGACAGTTGTTAATCCCCCTGAACTCTATACAATTACTGTGTTAAAATATTTTAAGTAAATAACAGTACTAATTAATGTTATTTTGGATTGCACTTGTGGTGCTTTTAGCTCATTAGTCTGTCTCTGACAGTGCTTAGTCCCAGATGCTTGAGGTGCAAAGTGAAGAACCTCAATAGGAGACAATTAATGCAAGGGCACAGGAATCAGTCCCTTGCTATTATAGGAAACTATATTGTAAAATCCCTTTCACAAGTGAACCACACTCATCTAAGAACTGACTTCAGTTTTTGATCCCTCCTGCTTCCTGTGGAAAAGCTTTCCAGATCAGCAAAACCCCTTTAATTTCCAATCTACATTTATTTACAGCCACTTTACACCAAATGTTCTTTTACTGTTACACCAGTAATGTTCTTTAAGATAAACAGTAGTACTTTTTTTTCTATATTTACTTTTTTTCCTTTTTTTCTGTTTTCTGTACTCTTCCATTTTGCTTACAGATGAAAACAAGAACCCTTCTCAAGCTTTGTTTTTTCTTAGTTAAACAAGCCAGTTTCTTTTTAATCACCTGCGATTGAAAGGATGCTTTGCTCCCCTTAATTATCCTGTTACACAAGGGTCTCAGTTTCCATTGGATTCATCTTTACTGTACTCTGAAGTGACCAGAAATGTATTTCATACTTGAAATCACGTTATTCTCAAGGGTCAGTGAAACTGTCCATGTGAACCACTGAAAATATCCTGCTTGATACACCTTGGGGTTACATTTGCTTTCCTTGCAGCCATTGCACATTGGTGGGTCAAATAATATGTCCCAGAGCTCACTTTACCCTCCTTCAGTTTTCACCTAGAAGTACAGAAGATGTTGTAATTAGTTCTTATTTTGCATTTTGCATTACTTTGTTATTTCTGTTACCCTAGTTTCTAAGGTCATTCACCACTTGTTCTTTCTCTGCAGATCTCACTTTTACAACCAAGGGGGTTGTAACTCCATAGATCAGTGAATGCTGCGCGCCTGAAGGGATGAAATTTTCAGGACACGAAGCATTTGCTACATTTATGGTCTTTAAGCAGGGTCTATCGGCTTTCAAGGAGTAACGGATAGATTAAAGTCAAGCATTAAGCAACTTAGAATCATGAAATAGCAGAAAGTTTTTTTTCCTGTTGACTCTCCTGGCTTGCAACTGCACCATTTCTGCTTTTTCACGCAGAAATTAGTCCCCAGTGCTCAGTTATCAAAACTGATAACTCTGAAGCTACTGTAGCCTACTGAAGGTGCCTCCAGAACTCTGGGAATCTGCCTGCTGGTAGTACACAAAAATCTCCAACACGGAGAAAATGGTCAAAAATAGGATGTGGAAGATCACAGAATCATGGAAGGTTGGAAAGCACCTTAAAGAGCATCTGGTTCCAGCCCCCCTGCCTTGGGCCTTGGCCAGGTTGCTCAAAGTTCCATCTAACCTGGCCTTGAGCACTGCCAGAAATGGGGCATTCATGGCATTTCTGGGCAACCTATCCCTGTGCTTCACCACCCTCACAGTAAGGATTTTTTTACTAATATCTAGTATAAACCAACTCTCTTTCAAGTGTAAAGTCATTCCTCCCTGTCCTGCCACTACACGTCCTTGTAATTAGTCTCCCCATCTTTCTTGTGGGCCTAGGTACTGGAAGCTGCTACAAGCTCTCCCTGGAGCCCTCTCTTCTTCAGGGTGAACTATCTTCTTTCAGCCTGTTCTCCTGTAGAAGAGGTTCTCCAGCCCCCTGATCATGTTCATAACCTTACTCTGAACTCACTCTGACACATTCACATCCTTCATCCATTGGGGACCCCTGAGCTGGATGTACTACTGCAGGTGGGGTTCCACAAGAGCTGAGTAGAGGGAGAGAATCACCTCCCTCAACCTGGTGACATGACACTGGAAAAGGGAAAAAACCAAACCAAAACAAAAAAACCCTGTTGATCTCTGACACAAAGATAGAAAGTCATCTGCCCTAGAAGATCTCTGTAGCTTGTGGTAGTGACTTTGCTTTCATTAGAGAAGAGGAAAAGGGGCACGGTGTGATAGCCCAGCATGTGTGGGTGCAGCTGACCCTGAATGGGCTGGCTCCAGTTGCAGTCAGAGCCTCTGTCTGTACAACACTTCTTGCACCATTATCTGCCATCATGTCCAGGCACAAAAAACAACTGCAAAATGCAAACTGGCAGATGATATAAAAGAAGATGCTTCAGTAGTCAGAGTTTTGCCTTTCAATTGCCATAATAAGCACAGGGTTTTGAAAGGGATCACTGAAGAAACTATCAAGGAAAATACAGTGCACCAGTTTCTGAAACATCCATAGAATGAAAAGACAACTGCCCGCGGACTCACAAATGTCAGCAATCAGTGCTGTGCTACTGCCAGGCAGTGTGCATGGAACAGCCAAGCAGATGAAGTGAACTTATCAGGCATGTTTCTGCTCTTACTTACAATGAAAACAAACACGGCTGTGCGAGTCAGCCCGCTGATGTCCCTGACCATCAAAAGTGCAAGTGCTTTAAGAAATGGCTCTTCATGCAGTCTGCAAATATAATGATATCTCTTTGATATACAGAAGTAATATTTATAGTTTATTTTGTAAAAAACACCAAGGGCTTCTACTGTTCTGCTTTACTACCATAGCAGCTGGAGGAAGGTGCTGCTAAAGCCCTGCTGGCCTTGCGTATGTGCAGTCTCAGCTGCAGTGACACTGCCATGTGCCACGGTGGATCTACCTTTGCACTTATATAAATACACATGAATGATGCCACCTTCATGCTGATTTGCTGTAAGTATTGATTCTAGTAGGAAAAGGTGCTGTGTGCTTTTTTTTTTATTGTGAATTTGTATCTAACAGAAAAAATATCAACTTGCTCTGAACTAAGTGCTGCCTGGAGAAAACGGCATTGGGGTGAACCAACTTCTTCTCCTATTAATTTCCTACAAATATTACATCATGTGTCTTAACAACAGCACATAACGGGAAAAAATATATTATTTTCCTGTATTCCCTAGAAACCTGTATTTTTGGCAGAACCAAACAAACAGCACACCTGACCCACTGTGGTGCTTAGGGCACCTGTTCAATGGTTAAGGCTCCAGACCCACCAAGTTGCCCAATCCTGGGCATTACTTGGTTAATAAATTCAAGCCCCGAAATCTCAGCCCCATTGCAGAGGGACAAGTTCTGTCTGAAATTGTTTGTCTGGTTAAGTGGTTTACTGTTTACAGCGGCAGTGCTGTCCTGACGGTAGGACTAGATGATCTCAAAGGTCCCTTCCAGCCTTGACGATCCCACGATTTTACGGTTCTATGACTCTGGGAGTGTCCGTCTCCACCGCATGGAGCCCGCACCGCCCTCGCAAGCGCCGCCCCGCCGAACCCCGGCCCGCCCGCGCCGCTCTTCTCGCCGCAGCCGCTCCGTGAGCCGTAGAATTAATCGCCGTCGCGGGCAGCGTCGCCTGCCGTGTTTGGCCGCGTCCCGGAGGCGGAAGCGGGACGGCGCCGGTGGCGGAAGTGAGCCGCCGGGGCGGCGTGTTCTCGGCGATGGCAGCGCAGTAGTGGCGACGGCAGCAGCGGCAGCAGCGGTTTCCCTCCTTCCCCTTCCCTTTTCCGCCGTCGGGACCGGGTGGCGCGGCCATGGCCGGGGCCCAGGCGGCCGTGAGCGGCGGGGGGCNGTCCTGACGGTAGGACTAGATGATCTCAAAGGTCCCTTCCAGCCTTGACGATCCCACGATTTTACGGTTCTATGACTCTGGGAGTGTCCGTCTCCACCGCATGGAGCCCGCACCGCCCTCGCAAGCGCCGCCCCGCCGAAACCCGGCCCGCCCGCGCCGCTCTTCTCGCCGCAGCCGCTCCGTGAGCCGTAGAATTAATCGCCGTCGCGGGCAGCGTCGCCTGCCGTGTTTGGCCGCGTCCCGGAGGCGGAAGCGGGACGGCGCCGGTGGCGGAAGTGAGCCGCCGGGGCGGCGTGTTCTCGGCGATGGCAGCGCAGTAGTGGCGACGGNAGCCTGGAGAAAAGGAGGCTCATGAGGGGTCCTTATCGCTCTCTACAATTACTCTAAACAAAGGCGTAGCAAAGTGCGGGTCGGCCTCTTCGCCGAGACAACCAGCGACAGGATAAGAGGACGTAGCCTCAAGCTGTGCCAGGAGAGGTTTAGGTTGGACATCAGGAAGATTTCTTCACAGAGAAGGTGTCTGGACCATGGACTGGCCGCCCAGGGAGGTGGTGGAGTCGCCGTCCCTGGGGGTGTTTAAGGACGTGGCGCTGAGAGCCAAGGTCTGGTTCACGGCGTGCTGTTCGGTCAAAGGTTGGACTCGATGATCGCAAAGGTCTTTTCCAACCTAATTGATTCGCAGATTCTGCCTCTTGGCGGTTCACCTCATGCCCCACCTCGCGTTCATTCTGTCAGGATAGTTTATATACTACACATCCCAGTGGAAACAATGCACTGGCTTTCAATGTCGAAAGTGTTTTCAGCAAAAACAGTAAATGGCAAATTGTTAGTGATTATTTTTTCTAAATGGCAAGTGATGAAAATTCACTTATTTAACAAAGAGTGTGTGGATTTAGCCGTCCAGCTTTGAAGTGCTCACAGGTTCCGCCTGCTGAGATGATTCCCGTAAAAAGGAACAGATGCAGGACCCTGTCAGTTGAAGGGATTTTATCCCAGAACATCGTATTCCTGAAAAGCATCTTGTAAAGGCAGCAGTAGTGTAGTGTCCTGTTTTCCAGCTCTTGCACATAGAACTTAGTGACGTTATTGTCTTTTCACTTCCAAGCGAGCTGTGGTAATCTCAACGTAAACTATTTTGTCATAAGTGGAAAAAAATCCAGGTAGTAAGGAAACTCCTGGAAAGCAAGCATGTTGATAAAGTATTCTTTCTTAAGAAATAACTTTGGTTTTGTTTATCTTTTTTGTTTTCTTTTTCTTTCCCAGATGTAAGCATCTCTGTGTCATCTTTACAAAGCAAAGAGAATGTTTCCTTACCGGGAAATAGGAGGCTTTATTTTGACACTCATGCGCTGGTATGCCTCTTGGAAGAAAATGGTAATTTGTTTGAAACAAGTAGCTATTTTTAATGGCTTTTATGAGTGTTTTTTTCATTTACAAAGTTTGTTACTTTTCCTTGACATGCAGTGTTACACCTTGATTTTTATGGATTTTTTGCGGGGCTTATCTATATACTAGGTGGGGACAAACAGGGTTTTCTTTGGCTTCAAAAAGGAAACAGCTTAAAATAATTTGTTTGGAATGATTTTTACTGTGTTGGTAGTTTAAAAAGCTAAGGAAAAAAAAAGAAAGAACTGAGAGCAAAAGACCCCAGAGTTTTCAAGGCAATGGTTTGAATGTATTAACTGGATTCCTTCATATTTAGTGTAATATTACACCTTGAATATGCACCAGTGTGTTACAATTGGATGGGCTATGGACTGCTTTGTACAGTGCAGCTTTTAGGATAGAGTGTAGAATGCTCTATAAAGTAGTATTACGCTAAAATATAGATAAGGGAATAGATGATTTTGGATTCAATACTGAGGTGGGAGAGGTAGCCTAAGGTGAAGCTCAGTACTGCTGAAGTGACTTGTAACAGCTCTCCATTCCTGAAACAGAGAGGTCCAAGTCCCCTTCCCCTGCCAGGTGGTTTCTTCTTTTTCCATGTGCCAGGAACTTCTCAGGAAACTCTCCAGCTCTTTCTCTTATTTGGTGTTCTGAGGAACAGCTTTAATGAGCTGCTGGATCAGTTGAGCGAGCACAGGTCAGAGTGTCAGGAGGTGGGATAAGGGGAGAGGGAGCCTTTCAGCGGTGGTAAACTTTTATATCAGCTCAGCTACTGGAAGTGACTTGCTCTCAGCTGTGCTTGCTGATGCTGAACTGTTTCAAACTGTTGGTTTGAAACAATCATGCTTTTGCAAGTGTTTCTTTTTATAATGATTAACTCTTGTTCGTGACATTTTTACTCCTACATTTTGAGGGTGGAAAAGACAAAGGTATTTATAGGGACAGTGTTTTATTATAGCTTCAAATATATTCAGTTCAAAAAGTTTCTAAGAGGTGCTCAGAAGCTGGTAGACCTAAAATCAGAACAATTGGCTTTGGTTTTAGTTGTTGAGTTTTGTACATCTTCAGTGGCACTGAAGTATAACAATTTATAATTTTTAGTATAATGAAGTATCAGCTTTTCAGAGTCAAAATTCTTTCTTGCTCATGGAAGTAACCACCTGTGAGAGGTGACATTCCACAATAACTGTGGACAACTCCCTGTTTATCCTGCTGACAGTGTAATAGTGCTGTACTATGGAAGCAGTCTTCCTGCTACAGACATAGTTTTGGGGTGGGGAAACTTGGCAGGTACTGACTGTGTTCCTTTGTTAGTGCTGGATCAAGAGACGTATGTTTTATTAGCTTTCATAAATGACATTTGTTGTAATTTGGTGCTGAGTACTAGCAAGTGGCATTTCTGTAAACTGTCCAGATTTGGATCTCTCTCTGAATGTTGCTTTTTGTTTCATTTAGGGTTCACTACTCAGCAGTCTGAGGTCATTGTATCTGCGTTAGTGAAAATCATGAACACCAACCTGGATATGATTTACAAGGACATGGTCACCAAAGTACAGCAGGTTAGATCAGAGGCAGGGGTGGGGTTAAAGGAAATTAAAGCCTTTTATGCCTGCTAATGAAATGTATGTTGCTGTTTATTACTGTTAGACACTGCATTTTAAAAGTTTGAAGGTGAAGAGCAAACACTCCTCTGTACCTATTGACTGGTTCATTTTGTCTTGAGTTTATCAGATAATTACCAAAGGGTTGTGATGGACCTTGAGATTTTAGTTCTGTGGATTGGTGGGCAAACCACAAGTAGTTTTTTAGTTTCAGCCTTACAGTAACGTGACAAAGAGTCACTGAGAAGGCTTAGACAAGCATAAGAGGTATTCAATGCATGGATTTGAATTTCTAGATCTATTCTTTTGTAGACTTGTAACAGGGAGGTACAGATCCCCTCAGTTATTTACCACCCTGTTATGTGGTACTTTTTTATTTATCTCTATGTGTCACAGTGACATTTATGTTGTATTTGCATCGAGCTGAAGTACAACCTCTGGCTGCTCTGTGAGCCTGCGGCTGGCAGCCCCAGGACACCTTCCCAGCACAAGCTGTAGCTTGTTTCACAGTGACCAGGCTGCTGTCTTGAGACAGGAGAAAGCAGCAGCTGCTGTCTCTGTAGTGTAACAGTCTTGGCAGAAGGGTGTCTCATTAACAGGACACTGCAAAAGTGGATTTTGTGGCACTTTCCATATAGGGAGGTTTCAAGCCAATCTTCCTTAGTTTAAGATTGTAGGCAAACTCACAATCCTCCTCTTGTGCTGAATTTGTTCCACAGTCACTCAGGGAATGCCATGTTAAAGGGCCCTTTTAACCTGTGGTTGTATTTTACAACAAGCAGTCTCAGCTTCCTTCTTGATCGCAAAGTTTTGAATGAAATTTGTTTTGTGTTGAATATAGTGTTGCTGCTGATGGTGGATGTTTTCTGAGACTCTTAGATTTGACCCTCAAGTGCCTTTCTGCCATTAAGATGCAATGTGTAGGTTTGTATGGCACCTCAGGAGCTGTGTGTGCCATCAGCACTGGGCCACGTGATAAGTTTGTATTTCCTTATGGTCTTTGATTGCACAAGGGCTTCTGCAGAAAGAGAACAAAGAATTGGAAGAAAGATTTGGAATGTTGTGGATGAGCTATTTTCAAAGTATTACCTTGGTTTGATACAACCTTAGGGAAAAACAGATTTACACATGTGTGTATGTGTATGCATGCAGAAGAGAAAGAATATGGAAGATTCTGGTCTCTGTTTGCTGAGTACACTGAGGAGAAGAGAGAACAAGAGCAATCTGGAGACACTGAGGAGTAATAAAAAGGTGTCCATGCAGTACTCCTTCTGTAGACTCTTTGTAATATGTGCAAAACACCCATTTTTTTCAGTCTTGTGGTCAGGTAGCCTGGAGAGGCATCTTTGGATGCCACTTAGAAATAAAATGCTGCGAGGTAGAATCACATTTTGTGACAAAACTGAAATTAGAGTGCTGTGTCAGATTTGTAGGGCTCTTAGTCCAGAACCGAAAGCAAGGGACTATTCGCATGTGTGGGTAGTGTAGGATCTAGAACAATGTCTACACTTTTTTCCTCCTTAAAAGTTGCAGGGAATTTTTGTTTGGATTCTGTCAGTTCAGTGTAATGGACTGAGAAGAGCACTTCAAAGCATCAGTGTGTGATTCTGAGCAGTGTGGCAGAGACTTCTTGCAGGGAAGGGCAAAAGAGGTAATTACAGAAGAGCCTGGCTGCACTGAGGAATTTTGGTCTGAAGGCCAGCTTTCCTCATTTGGCTCAGAGACAGCTCTCCCTAATGCCTTTGCTAGCTTAAGAATCATGATGACTTGAATGACTTGAATTGGAAGCAAATGTTTCCTAGGCTAATAATTGAATTATTCTGATCTGTGTTAGCACTGCCAGTTTTGTCAGGCATTACCAACATTTGAGCCTAACTTGCTTCTTTTGTCACTGTCACTCTATCTTGCTTTCTGAGACTTGGATAATCAACCTGAAATTGCTGAATTATAAATTTCAGAGTACCAAAATAGTCTTTTGTATTTGTGGGCACAGATGAGGAAAAGCATTATCGCTGTGATATGTTCTGAGGTTCTTCTTTCTTCCTTTAAAGGAAATTGCACTTCAGCAAGTAATGTCGCACATTGGTGGTGTGAAAAAGGACATGATTATTTTGGAAAAAAGTGAATTTTCAGCACTTCGTTCAGAAAATGAGGTAAAAATTACTGTCTTGGAAAGTGCTACTTTAGAACCTGCCTTTTTATTTTTTTTTTTTTTAAATAATGATGTATAAAAGCATCTTGTACCCAGGGAGATGACTGGGGCTGGGATGATTTGGCACCTTCATTAATGACCTTGTTGATGGAGCAGAGCAGAGGGCACCTTCAGCAATCTGCAGATGATCCAAAGCTGGGAGCAGCAGCTGATACACCAGGCAGTTGTGCTGCCATTCATGGGGACATCAACAAGCTGGGAAAATGGGATGACAGGAATCACATGAAGTTGAACAAATGGAAATGCCCAGTCATGCTCCTGGGGAATACCCTTAGGCACCAGGACAGGCTGAGGGTGGCCAAATGGAAAGCAGCTTGGCAAGGAAGACCTGGTGGACTCCAGGTGGGCCATGTGCCGGTGATGAGCCCTTGTGGCAAAAGCAGCCAGAGGCCTCCTGGGCTGTGTTAGGATGGCTGCCAGTGGAACACTGCTGGTTTCTGCCTTGTGCTGTTGTTTGGAAGGGCACAGTACTGAGTTAACATGCATGTGTGTTCATCTGTACACATACTGGGGACATAGAATAGTGCTCGGTTTGCCTGCCTTTTCATATCATGAATTATAGTCACTGTTACTGATCATGAAAATTCACTAGATTTCTAGACTGTGTGGTTTTATATACAGTAATTAAGTCTAAATTTTTTCATACTCTCGCAGAAAATAAAACTTGAGCTCCAACAGATAAAGAAGCAAGTCACGGTAAGAAACTGTACCAATAAAATTAAAAAATAACACCTGTCTAATTAGCTGGAAAAAATAAAAAGTGTTACTTTCAGAATTTTATTTTCTAAGCTATGTTTAATTGTTAGGATACATGTGATACTGAAATTGCTGTTGACAGTACACTGTGGGCTGCAGCAATGGCACTTTCATGCATACCTCATTTATGGGGACAGGAAACTGACTAGTACAAGAGGTGAACCAAAATATAACCAAAGTTATTTTTATGTCCTTGATTCAGATTCAGAAAGCAGCTGCCATGTCACAGTTAAGGCTGAGTGAAATTCTGCATGTAGGGCTGCCTGTACATTAAAGATGCAGCATACACTTAAAATCACAGTACTTACTAATTGTGGGGGTTTTATTGTTTGGTTTGGTGGGGTTTTTTTGTTTCTTTTTTCTGTGAAGACTTACCTGTTACCAGTCTAGAATTTAAAACAGTCTTTAAGTGACTTTTTAAGGCCACCAAGTTTGGGACCATTATGTTTGGTCCCATTTGTTTGGGAGCAAATGACCATTGCAAGAAAACAGGCTCTGTGTAGAAAGTTTATTCTGTTTTAAAATACATTTGGCATCTAATTGTTGAATTGTAACTTATTTATGGTTTTAGTTGCATGTAAATAAGTTAGTGTAATCCACTGGTAGAGTATCAAGGATCTGAGTCATCTTTTCTTAAAAGCTAGTTGTCTTTGTATTTTACTTTTAACTGTAAATTCAGTTCTCACAAGGGCATGTTGTTATATGCTTGCTCACACAAAAAGGCAGAATGTAAAATTTCAAGGAAAATTTCTATTTTTTGATTTATTAAACTGTAATGTATTCCATTGAAATGACAGCTAATGATTAATTCAAGTTCAAAATTCAAACACAGAAATTGAGCCTAATTATTGTTAATGCTAACCTAATGAGTTGGCACTGGCTTACTTGAGAGGTGCTTCCTTGATTGTAGCAGTAGAATCTCCCAGAACATCAGCAATCTTTTGCTTCTCCCACATATTCATCTGATCAGCAGTTTGCCACATGACAGACTGTCAGCTGGCTGGAATTCCTGCCAGGAGGTTGCATTAAAATGACAGCTATCACCAGGAAAAGCAGGATTCACAGCTATTGATAAGGTCAAATGCAAGTGTACAACTTAATGGTAGTTATAAAAAGTTAGATGTTTAAAAAGGCAATAAACATTTCCTGACTTCTAAAATGTCTGTAGCTTTTTCTGAAAACTCTAGATGTAGTATTTAGAAATAGATTTTCTTTTATTGAACGTTCTTTTGAGCATCAAGACTGCTTCATGGAAGAAATCCAACTTACAGGTGTAGCCAGACATGGCTTTCTAGATATCAGAGAGTTATAGGATACATAAAACATTCTCTGCATTTATAGAAGGATGTGCTCTCAGTCAAGTGCTGTTCTCAGAGTTAAAAGCAATTTTTAGGTTTTGGTTTTGAGATCCAATTCATACTATAGAACATCATACTTCCCAGGTGAAGAATATAAATACTTAATACTTCTGAAAATTATATACATTAATTGGAGAGAAGCCCATATGCATGAGATAAATAGATAAAGATACATTGTATTTGTCTAATTCTTTCTGCTTATGATGAAATGGAAGATCTTGCTTACTACTTTATAATTTTTCCCATTAGGATGAAATTACCAAAGTTCGTGCTGATAACAAGTTAAACCTAAACCTGGAGAAGAGCAGAGTAAAAGAACTGGTAAGTTTTGGTTATTTCTAGAAACATCTCAACACTGAGTAATCTCCAAATTTGGGTAAGAGCATCTTACCCAAAGAACATTTTTGTATTAACCTATAGTATCACTCAGCTTCAAGATGATTTAATCCAAGTTACTCATCCTTGTGCTGGTATATGCAAGGTGCCATGTTTGGGTCTGTGTATCTTACCTGTTTTGATCTTGTTTTAATGTCAGGATCAACACATTACACTTGAATGTATTAGATATTCAATCTAATGTGCTGACTCGCTGCCTAGAGGGTTTTCTATTTTATCTCTCTCTCTCTGTTTACACATTTAATATTGTCTACACATTTTGTTGAATCATCATTGAAGATGTTTCATTTCCCTGTATCTAGTTTGTCAGAAAATACCTATTGTGGAACTAGTTGTAATTTTTTTTTTAATTATTGTTGTAAGTTATCCTGATTCATATTGTTTTTGAGCTTTGAAATACCTGGTAGATCTGAACTGACGTAATCTTAAACTAAGGTAATGTAGGTGTAAAATTAGAAGATTAATGAGTCTTTGCATTATGCATAGGACTCTAGAGTTCACATAGATTTTTTTAGGTAGCTTTTAGGATCTCAATGTAATGGCATCTTCTAAATTAAGGCATCTTTTAATGACTTTTTCTAAATTATTAGTATTTCTCTCTCAGTCCTTTTTCCCAGGTGTGTCATGAAGACATAACACTTATCTTCAATCCAGGCAATAAGAACTGTGCAAGTAGATACCATTTATCTTCTGTGTGTGCCCCTAGAAGTTTTTCACAGTGATTGGTTTAGGTAACAGCTGTGTTGGTGACTCAATATAATGACTAACAGGCTGTTAGCCCGTGTAGATGGTTGAATAAAGTACAATTTGAGCAGGTAGAGTTCTTGTTTAAAGGTTCATACATCACGCTAATGTTTTAAAAAAGATAATATGAAATGTTGGCGTTGTGTATATGATAAGCTTTGCAATAATTTGGGGTTACAAAATGAACCACTTATATGAAACCACTGCAGCAGTGATAAATAAGGTAGCAGTGTTTTCTTGTATGCTAATCTGGAATGATGGAATCTGGACTTTGGTCTTCTGTGTAGAAGACAACTTTATTTTGCCTCCCAGAAAAGGCAAACTGTGCATGTCAACTTTCTCTTTAAAAAGTTGACCAACTTGAGTCTGTTGTGTAAGTATAATTTCATAGTTTCTATGAAAACTGGTTTTTTTTTTTCCTCCCCCCACCCCACCATTTAATTGCCAGCTCTGCAATGCGTGAATAGAAGAGGAAGAAGGCAGCTGAATGGGGAGCAGGTTGTAGCACATATGCTGAGTTGGGGGAAAGAGGCAATCCAGTATTTTCTATAGTAGGCACAGCATCATTGTTATATTTACTTCAATTGTAGTGTGGCTAAGGACTGAATATCCAGCTTTCTGAGAAAAAAACACTAAGGATAATTGAAGGTTACTGTGCATTCCTACTAAGTTACTTTTCAGGAGAGAAATGTCTCAAGTTTTAATTGTTTTAACTTGAAGCAATAAGTAAAATGTTCTTATCCTTCAGTTTTACATGGAATAAGTGCTGAAAGAGAACTTCTTAATTTGCCTACACTGATGTTGGCAGTCTTTAATGTTTCAAATTCTAAATGCTTTATCTTGTATTTTTTATAGTTTATTATTTTACAGTCTCTTCCACTTTATTTCTCAGAGAATCCTACCTTGCTTAGTGCACATCTCTTCATGTTGTGATTTATGTCATCGGTGTACAGATGTGATTTAAAAACTTGAAGTACAGTACAAAAACTTGTATACATTCATGTGTCTCTAACCTTGCTGTTAAAAACCTCAAGATGTATCTGACAAAACTGAAATTTTCCTGCACTATGAAAAGCATGGACTTAAGGGGAAATCTCCCTGTTGAATTTCAGAGCAGGAGGTTTAGCCTTGTCCTTCCTTCTTTTTTTTTTTATGCACTATGTTTATGTTGTTACAAATGTGATGATGGCTTACAATAAAAGGCCAATTTCACTGTCTTAGACCTAGAGTAAAATCCTTGAGTCTGACCTAGAGAGTTCTAAACACAAAACAAAACTTAAAGAAACATCCAGAAAGAAGCTTGTAGAATATAAATCATTCAGAAGTTGTGTCTTTGGCTAACTGCATCTATTTAAAGTAAAACAGGTGAACTATTTCAGTCCATAAAATTGTTTTAATTCTCATGGTTCTTTTGATAGTGATCAAATCCTCAATGTGAGGGTCCAATTCTTGCATTTCTACCAAATCTAATTTTGATTAGATTATTTTATAAATATTCTGCCATTTGGACACTTTCAAAAATGGAGATTTATATGAAATGTCTGAATTTCTTTTTTTATCCGTGTCTTCGTTTTGCAGAATCTATTGATTCCATCAATTGTAGACATGCTGTTGTCTTTATGTAATTTTCTACATTTGTAGCAGCCCGCTGTCTTTAAACTTCTATTTGAGATCCATCAAAAGTCCAAACAGAGCTCTAAATCTTTAAGGAATGTTTTTCAGTGCTGAGCCATTTATGTAGATTAATCTAATTTTAATGTTATATAAGCTTCCAGAGTGAAGGAAAAGTAAGGTGACTTTCTATGTGGGAATGTCAGTAGATAAGGCTGTTGCTGTTTCACTCAGGATTCTGAGATGGGTGCCTGATGACCTTAGTACTCTTCACTGGAGACTGGTGCTTTATCAGTTGTCTATGAGTAATTGCTCCAGTAGTGGGGCAGGAGCCATTACAGGTGTCCAGGTAAATCAAGCCTGTTCATGAGTCAGAAAGGTAACCTGCTTTAAAGATACGCTTCCTTATCTTGGATTTAACTTTTCCTTGAACCCAAGTAGCCATAACTTAAAAATAAGCCACAGCTTCTGATAATGTACAAACAAAAGGCTTCACGTGCAATACAAATGTTCTGTTTTTAACAAATGCACCATAAAATGACACAGGTCAGAACAGTTCAAATTGTGAGTGCATACAGTGCTGGCTAAACATTTCGTTGATAACTGAGTTTGATGTGATTTTTTTAAGTGTTCTCCCCTTCCTGAAGGCAGCAGATGGTTCAGTCTTGGTTGTGTTTGTATGCTCAATGGATTAGTCAGCTGTTCAAGAGTTACTGTTTAAAGTCATAGGTCCTTGCTTTTCAGAAATGCAAATCTGCCAGCCTCTCTTCCAGCTGCTTACTAATATATACAGTTTGTCTGGAAGATGAATGTCCAAAGAACTTGTTGCACATCACATTTCTGAAATGTGCTTTTCAAAAGGACAGCAAGTACCCTGCAATGCTGTCTCCCAGGTGCTGTCAGACAATAATTGTCAAGGTGATGTGTTCTACATGATTTGGAAACAAAGAAACATGCTTTTAAGTGGAAAAAAAGTTTAAGGACAGTATCATGTTTAACTTCTTCTTTTTTTTTTTTTTACCTTCTAGTATTCACTTAATGAAAGAAAACTACTTGAAATGAGGACAGAAATAGTGGAATTGGTAAGAACTTAGTAGCTGATTATTACACAGCAAATCTTTTGGTACTTGAGTTATGGACCTTTTATCCTCTTTGGACTTGGTGATGTCCTTATGCACTTTAACTTAAACATCTACAGAATAAAAAGGCTTTCATACATATTATTAGACCCTCTGCGTGTATATATGAGCTGTTCAATAGTCACTTTGTTTTGAAAGCTCATGCTTAGTAGTGTGTAGTATTTTGTGTAGATGAAATTCCACTCACAGGGTGAAATTAATTCTTTCCCCCGTGTTAAGAGAGAAACTCATTGCTAGACTGATTTGCCTTCATCTTTTAGAGGAGGTTTTTACCAAGCACTACTACTTCTCTTTGTTTCCTTTCTGTAGTTTAGGGAATTACCCCTAGGAAGTCATCTAGCAGTAAATCATTAACTGATTCACAATGTTTCAGTAGTGCTGATTTGAAACTATCAGCAACTCAGCAGCTGTTGTTCTTAGTTTACAAGTTGGAGTTTTCAGTCTCTTCTGAGTAATAATTCTATCCCATGTTTTTTTAGCAGAAGTCCTGTCTTCTGTCATAATCAAATTCTGAATTTGTAGCTGATTCTGTGGTAAAAAGCTCATTGCAAGACAAAGACATGCTTTTCTTCAACAGAAGAAAAATTCTCAGTTTTTCTAATGATCCATCAATCTCTCTGCTCCAGTATGACTTTGTCATGAGAGGCTCTTAGGCTTCTCAATAACTCTTACAATTGATCAGTGACTTTAGTCAGTGGCTAAATGACAGATGGAAGTTAATGTTTGTGCTGTTAGACTGAGATAAGAAAGCATCCAGTTCCGCCAGTTTCTAGATTACTTGCTAAGGAACATGTAATCACATAAATGTGCCGAGTTCACCAAATTATTCAATTCCTTGGATATAATCAGCTAAGAAGGAACTTGTTCTCTTTGCATAAGGTCTGTATTAGCTTAGTTGGGTAGAGCATGATGCTATTAATGCCAAGGTTGTGGACTCCATCCCTGTACAGGTCATTCACTGCAGAGTTGGACTTATGATCCTTGTGGATCCCTTCCAACTCAGAATATTCTGTAACTTCTGTAAGAATGCACATTAACATGCATTTAAGGAGGAGGCAAAAGTACAACTTGAAGGGATGAGTTAAATTTCTAAATAAACTAGGAAGTGTTCAAATTGCATAATTTTATTGCTTTGCTTTTTAGCACGCACAACAAGACCGAGCTCTGACCCAAACAGACAGAAAAATAGACACAGAAGTTGCGGATCTGAAAACAATGCTCGAATCGCACAAACTTGATAATATTAAATACTTAGCAGGTAAGGAATCTGGTGGTTGTCCCTGATGGTGAAACTGCCAAACATTGTTAAATAAAGGCCCTGATTAAAAAAACCCAACCAAACAAAAAAACCAAAAAACCACCAAACAAACAAAAAACGCCCCACACCTTGAAATAGTCTTAGGCAAAATTAGCAGCCTTATTTCTGTACTTAACCCCGAAGAAGGTTCCTATGATTCACAACTTTATTTTGCATGGGCTTTTTTCAGGTTTTTGTCCTTGATACTGTTAATAATAATACGTGTGAGAAATCTAAAAGACTGCCTGTTAACAAGGACCAAAAAGTTCTGTGCCTGACTTAATTTATGTAAGCAGCCTGCTGCATGCATTGCTAGGATTTCTTCATCCATATGATGGACATGTGCAAAAAGGAGCATTTCAGTTTCTCTGACTGTTCAAGGCCACATATTCTTTAAACTTCCCTATTTACACGGATGCTTGGAGAAAATAATACATAGGTGTGCCTACATTATTGCCTTAGGTAACTTTAATATTTTGACATTTTGCTAGTGAGTGTGCAGTACCCTTAAATGAGGTTTGCAGTAGAAAATTATTCTGATTTAGATCTTCTGATTCTTTTTTCACAGTGGGTTTTGTCAAAACTATAATCACATAAGCCTAATAGTACTGTATTGCAGACATATCATTTAGAGAGAACCAATAAAATGGAAAATAAAGGTGCTTTATTAAAATGAGAGGGAATTCTTTTCCCTACCATTCCTACTCGAAAACAAGTTGAACTCTACATGGAAGAATAAATAATTTAAAATAATTTGCATTGTGTTTGAAGTGCTCCTGTTGCAGTCAAAGGCAAAAATGTTTTGTGTGTACGTCTTGAAATAAAAATTTGATTTCATTGAAGTAGAAATTTTAAAAATGTAAAACTGATAAGCCTTGTTAAAAATGGCTTTCATTCATTTGTTTGTTAAATACTTGACTGTGTTTTATTAATCTCATTATTTATTTCCTTGCTTTACATCTGTAATTTGCTATTATTGATCTTTTTAGAATAGTAAGGAAGTAAGGGTTTCTTTCAGCCTTTTGATAATTTTCCAGCATTTCTTTTTTTTTTTTTTCTTCTCCTTATTTGTCATTTTTATACTCTTCCTGCCTTGAAATGGTTTGTTGAAAATGAAAAACTTAATCTCTCACGTAGGGGTGGGGAAGTCATTGAACTTTTATTATTGTAGGAAGATGTGTGCATAGCTTTCTGAAGAGATGTTTTGAGAGCTATTGATTTAATGTTATTTAATGTCAGTATTAATGCCATTTTCCTCCCCCTCTTTATTTTTTTTTCAGGTTCAGTATTTACATGCCTTACTGTAGCACTGGGATTTTATCGTTTATGGATATAACAAAACACGGATTTAAAGGGACTTCTTTGCCTGAGTTTCTGAAAAAAAAGAAATTTTTAATCTTTACCTGGGTTTTAACCAAATCTTGACTGTTTTATTTATTATTTTATAAAGCAGACTGTGTTGAGAATGTAACCAAAGACGTGCCTAAAAACAAACTGTGCACATACGTTGCACATGCTGAACCTCACCTCTGATGGAAGCACTTCAGCCGTTTCCCTCTGTTCTGAGCTGCAGGGCACCTGCTGCTGCCAAGCATCCTGCATAGGCAAAGACTGGCATTCCTGCCGGTGGAGTGGCCCTGCATGCTGTAGAGAAAACCAGTGGAATTCTGGCGAGACTCAGCTGCATGTATTGGACTGAAGTATTTATTATTAGTGTAAAATTGAAGCTATGTGTTCTGTGGCTTGGAGGCACTCTTGTATAAGTGGAGTTTGTGCTAACTGAATCATGCTTACTTCCCTCCCTCTAACACTTGTTGGTACAGTTACTATGATCAAATATTTGTTTGGCTATTTTTGTAACATAGCTATCAGCTTGTTTTCCAGATGGCTGCCCAATCAGTTGTGTTCATGAACAAGTCCTGTGTAAAGATAGCAGTGTTTGCTGCTAGTTTTGTTTGTAAGGTATTTGTAGAGATTTTTGTGACTAACTTGCCTTTGGTACATGTAAGTATCTGATATTCATTCCATATGCTAATTGCTTACCTTACCACTGTAACTGGAAGTTGGAAATGCAGTAACCTGCACTGGTTGTGTTCATTTGTAGTTAGGGGGTACAAAGTGTCTCAGGTGCTGCTTTCTTGAGGAAAGAGAATTGATGCTTCTAGAAAGGAAACATTTTAAGTGGTGGTTCTGAAGCAGGCACTTAGGCAAGAGAACTGCAATACCAACAGTCCTCTGTGGGTTTTTTTTTTGTTTCATTTCTTAAAAAATCATGTTGATTCTTCAAATGTGGAACTCTGATAGTGATTATAATAATTGAAGCAGCAGTGGTCTCCTGTAAAGATGTTAAACCCACATGAATCAGGAAGTGCCACTGAAAGCAGTGAAGAAAGATGTCCAGTGTATCCAGGTGTCTCTCATTCTTCCACTGATGAAATGACTGTTTCAGTAGCAGAGCTGCCATCTGTGTTCCTTCACTTAAGGGAAATTTCCCTTTCCTGCTTGCTCTTAGGAGGGGAGTTCAGTTTATGCACTGGTGATAAATGCTGTTAGAGCACAATAATGGCTTTGCTTAATGAAAGTAAAGCTTTTGGCTATTTTGTGCCTGTACTGTAATAACCATTTAACATTTTTGTGGTTGGAAGTGCCAACTTTTATCATGTGCAAGTTCAGAGGAAGAGGTGGATGCCTGTAACAATACTATGCTGACCTGAAATAAAGAATTTTGAATATTTCATAGAATATGATGTGTTTTCATTATAAAAGCAACTTTTTGATTTTAAAATTATCTCTTTGATTGAAGGTAAGTAACTGCTCATAGCAAGTCTTTTAAGCTAAGAATTTGCAAAGTTAACAGCCCCTCCAAGACACTGAAGAGAAATAACATGAGGAAAATTGTTATTGTACACTAACTTAACAGCCCCTCTAAATTAATGAATTTATACTGAAGGCCTTCACTTTTTTGTTTAAAAATTTTTCTTTTATACTTAGTTACAGGATTTGACACCTTCTCAAATTAGACAAGCAATAATTCAGCTTTTAGGATGACTTTGCTGTTGGTCTTATCTTTCCAAGGCAGATGGTTCTATATAAGTCCATGGAATCAGGACATGTTGGCCTGCAGGCTTGTGCATCTAGTTGCTAAAATAAGTATTTAAGACTAATTTTAAACACTGGGTCTATCCTGCTAAAAACAGATACTGTGCAAATAAATTTCTATTTAAGGCAGGTGGAAGGAGGAAGTGAAAGATTGTAGAGCACCAGCATCTTGGAATTACCAAAGTGTCAGCAAACCAGCACTTCTTGGTGAGTGTTTAAGCAAGGAATAAAGTCAATGTGTCATTCAGGAAAAATACACCATAAATAGAAGATAATTATTATCTCCCAGTCTTCAAGTGTTGTGTAAAAGCTTGTTATTCCCAGTCTGTGTGCATAGACACAAAGTCTTCTGTCATTTACTCTGTCTTTTTAACATTGTCTCATCATATATACCACATGTATTTACCAAAAATTTAGAATATCCCTGCATGTATTTCCAAACACAAATCTGACAAAGAGATTTAAACTCAAAGAATGAGCATTTTGGTACAGGCAAGAATTGTTACAGAATGACTGAATGTTTGGGATTGCAAGGGATCTTAAAGATCATCTTGTTCCAGCCCCCCTGCCATGGGCAGGGACACCTTTCATAGCCCAGGTTGCTCAGAGCTCCATCCAGCGTGGCCTTGAACACTGCCAGGACTAGGGCATCCACAGCTGCTCTAGGCAGCCTGTCCCAGTGCACCACCACCCTCACAGTAAAGAACATTTTACTGATACCTCATTTAAACTGACTCTTTTGGTTTAAAGCCATCACCCCTTGTGCTGTCACTACATGCCTTTGTACAAAGTCCCTGTCCAGCTTTCTTGTAGCCCCTCTTCAGGTACTGGAAGGTGCTCCAAGGTCTCTCCAGAGCCTTCTATGAGCTGAACAGCCCCATCTCTCAGCCTGTCTTCATAGGAGAGGTGCTCCAGCTGTCTGAGCATCTTCCTGGCCTCTGGACTTGATTGAGCAGGCCTATGTCCATCTTATTTTGGGACCCCAGAGGCAGATACGGTGCTCCAGGCTGCAGAGTGGCAGAAGCGCCTCCCTTGCCCTGCTGGCCATGCTGCTTTTGATACAGCCAGGATGCAATTGACTTTCTGGGCTACAAATGAAGGTTGAGAGTCAAATGATCACTAAAGTCATAAATAAGAGCTCTAAGTTGGCAGTTCTCCAAATTTATTTCTCAAGACTCTATCATGCTGTATGTTGTCTCTAATTGGAATCAGGAATAATTCTAAATGTACAGAGATACTTTTCTGCTTTGATTTTTGATTTGCAGAGCTCTGTCAAAAGATGCAAGTGAAAAATAAACAAGATTGTTTTACCATAGAACCACTTCAGCTGTGAAAAGTTGCGGTAGCTCCCTAGTGATTCAGAAATCACAGAATATTTGCAGTTGGAAGGGACCCACAAGGATTATCAAGTCCAACTCATGTGAATGGCCTGAATGGGGATCAAACCCACAATCTTGGCATTATTCGTACCATGCTCTGACCAACTGACCTAATCCCATGTATCTGTTCACTTCCTGCCTGGCATAAAATAAAAAGAATAAAAGAAAAAGCAAATGCAGAAGTGTTAGATCTTTCACACTCTCTCTTTAAGTCAATTTCCAAGGTGAAGCTGAGCTCCAGCCTTAATTTGCTTTCAACAAAAGTTCATTTCTATTGTAAGCATCTAAGTAAAAGTCTGTCTATAAAAACACTAGTTGTGAGTTTTTCCTTGAATTTCCCTATTTACATAGCAAAGACAGAATGTTCTTTAAGATTTTTTTTCTGGAGAAGGAAATTGAGAATCATTCCATTTGTTGGAAAGCCTAAGTTGCACCAAAACGTCTTTGTGTTTTGCAGAACAAATTAAGATCCAGAGTTCTTACAAAACTGTATTTACTTGTGATATGTTACTGGGAGTATTCTGAGTCTGCCTATTTTGCTTTCCTTCTTGTTTTCAGTAAAATTTCACAAGGGACCAGTCTCCGCTTCACTGGTATGTATTAGACAAATTGTTTGCTTCAAGTGTTTTATTACTGCTAAATCTTATGCAGTCCTGCCCCTTCTTTATTGGAAGTGTTGCTTGCATCATTCATTTCCCAGAATGTTGTAGATTCTGCAAGTTGACCGCAAGTTGACAAATATTTTTAATGTAGATACAAAATCTGCTTCAATTTTACTAACCACAAATGTTTTGGTTTACTAGAATAACAGTTTTCCTAGTTGTGAATGTTCACTTAAATGACCTTTCCAAAAATGGTGAAATCCTAGCTCTAAGCAGCTATTAACAGCACCTTCAAGATTTTGAGTCATACTGCTTTAGTGGACTTTTCTTACTCTTGCTACCATCTGCAGACTTTGCACAGGAAAACTGGTAAAGTTTTTCATGTGGTTTGGGGTTTGGGTTTTTTTTAAATCAGCAAAGTTAGGTAAATTCCTGTAACTGGTTCTCTTGAATCACTGCAAGATGTGAGCAAGACTTAGTCTTGCATCTCTCCATTGAGTTTGCAGGAATCAGGTAAACTACCTTCATTATGATTTCTAAAAATCATCAAAACTCTGCAAGACAATTTACTGTTTAACAAAACTGCTATTTAAAGTCTCTTTTTCAAGGAGTAAGCACACAGTAAAGTTAATTTTTAATGTTTTAATATATTTGAATATCATTTATTAGTCTCAAATACTAATGTTTTCTTTTTAATTGTTTTTCCTTTATTTATATAGATCTTTAGTTTAAAGGGGAATTCGTTGCTGAAGTTTTTTGTTGTTGGGTGTTGGGTTTGTTTATTTTTTAATTTTAGAATAAAGATTTTTGTATAAGCAATACATTTCCTTCAGTCTCTAAACAGAAAGTTCATTTACAATCAAATATGTGCCTGGAGTTTTGGGGGTTGCTTTAAGCAGAAACAAATGCATATTCCCTTGGAGAAAGATAGCCTGCTGTGTCTTTGTTAGGAAAGCTTCCTTTGGCTTAAAACATATTTTTACCCTATTGCTAAACATTTTAAAGCAGTAGTGTTGACTCTTTATTTTACTCTTCAGTTCTATGTCAGAGCAGTCACCCCTGATCCTCAACATGCTGTGTTGTAACTACACAGAGATCACAGAGGAAGATAAGCCAGTGTTTGCATTAGTGTTCCTTTAAAATCTGCCGGTTCCAAGGAAGATTTTGGTTTTCTTGGGAGGGCGCCTAGCTGGTATCGAAAACAAAATATTGGAAATGAGTAACAAAATATTGCAGCAAAAATCAACCTTGGGCCAATGTTTATCCCCGTAGTGAGGCATGTCAATGTGGTGTAATATTTCAGATACCCCGTGTTCCAATAGGCATCTTGTCAAACTCTTAGAAGTTCATTGGGTTCCCTGTTGTATTGTGAAGTTATATCAGCTTGATTTGAGTCATGAGTAACACTACTCGTGAGCAGTCTCTTCTTGTTGCATGAGTAAAAATGTAGTGAGGGGAAAAAAAAGAAGGGTGGTGTGTTGTTTTGATTGTGGTTTGTTTTCTTTCCCTGCGGGGAAGTGGCACATGTTCTGTGAAAACTTTAAGCAGAGCTGTGTGGTACATGAATATAACAGTGGCATATTTATAGCAAGCAACTGAATTTGGTCAAATCCAGCTTGTATACAGGGCTCCGGGGTTTGCATCAGAACCGACAGAGACAGTAATAGTTGTCTTGGCGGGGGTGGGGAAGGGAAGCAGGGCAGGTTTCTCCGCATGAAGGGAAAACTCGGCATTTGCACTGCTTACACTTTAGTCTCCAGCATGCTTTGGTCTTTCTCCTTTGTTAGAAGCCCTGTAGTCCCCTTGTGCAGGACTGTTGGGAATGCATGTTACTTCATGAATAGGCAGCTATTAAATGTGTCACTTTTAATTGTGATTTTGTCCAGAATAAGGGGTCACTCCAAGTCATTCTCTCTTTACCCAGGATCTGTTTTCTTGTGGTAAAGGTATACTATGCTTTATACACTTATAAAGTTATCCCAGTGATGTAAGAAATTAATAAATACAAAGGCCACTTCAGAAGCTCCTTTAAAGGCTACTTACCAGATAGTGGCAGGAAATTTTAAGAATCTTTTATATCTGCAGCTTTAAAAGAAGCCAATTCCTTTGCCTCATGTTTTACATGCAGAGTTCCCTTGCATTCCTTGACTCCAGCTAAGCCAAGGACCTGACCACCTCTAGTCTGAGCTACAAAGCTCTTCACTGAGCATTTGAGACCAAATAAAGTGGCAGGCCTATTTAAAAAAAAAAAAAATACCTCTGCTGGTGCTCAGAAGAGACTGAGTGGATCCTAGTGGATCCTAGTGGGGATCTTGCACGTGGATCTTACATTTTTGTTCAGTGAGTTTTTGATATAGTTAGTTACCTTGTCTCATGTGTTACATTGCACCACTACTCAGAAGGAATGAGTTCTGAGAAGTTTTTTAAGAAGCAGCTCAAACTGTATGGAAATTGAGGGGGGGGAAGTGCAAAATATGGCTCACGCTTAAAAAAGTCCATAGGAAAATTATCGCAGAGGTGTTAGTATTTTCATTCTCTCTAAAAAGGAACCATGTTTAAACAAACTGAGTTGATTTATTTCTTTAATCCTTCTAGCCACCTTCCAATCTCTGCATTGCAGCATGCTCCTGTATGTGAATTGTTTCATTTTTAATAATCTGGTTTGGGCATGCCCAAAGTACAGCTCTCGAAAAAAGCTAAGCTAAGATTTCTCTCTCTTTTTACTACGGTAAGAATGCACTCAAGACTTCAGCACATTTAACAACGTATTGTCTGCTGAGCTGTTAAGCAGTTAACGTGTCTTGTTTGCAACAGGGTCCCAGTTTGCCCTGAGGTATCAGACCACACCTGACAAGTTATAAATTTGGTGATTCATAAGGTGCAGCTAACTGGAGGGTTGGGAATGTCTAAGGAAGCTAATCCTGTTTGATAAACAGTGGTAGTCATCAGCTAACAAAGCAAAAATGTGCTCACTGTGAAAGGTAAATGTTCAATAGAAACCTCATCTCTATTTACTTAAAGGACAGTTTTTTGAAAGGTATTTTTTTTCTGCTGTTACCTAGCAGGAAAAAAGAAAAGAAAAGAAAAGAAAACAAAACAAAAAACCCCCAACAAAACCCATAGCTCTGTGCTTGAACACTCTTAGGTCATTCTCCTTTGCAGATCCTATCTTCGAATTTTCCATATGTTATTTAATAAATTCTTTTGGATTTTTTAAAATGCTATTTGTAGTTTCAACATTGTTTTCAAGCTTTCTTGTCCCTGCCAGGTTGTAGAGAGATTTGGAGGAGGCAAGAGTTGTTTTTCATTGTGTTCTTAATGAGGGATTTAATGTATTTCTAAATACAACAGTGTTCAGTGCATTAAAATATGACCAAAGGCTCCCTTGCAAGCCTTTACTTGTTGACTGAAGTTAAAGGCTTATTTATATGGAGGTTTCATATCAGTCTTCTGATTGATGCTTGTTTAAGTTTTTGTACAAATTGTACTTCAAGTAGCAATTTCAATATTTCTGTACACTGTTAGTACATCACCACATGCAGCAAAACCACAAGACCCTGAGGTACTCAAATATCTCTCAATAAAACAAGCCACTGGATCACATATAAACAGATACTAATATAGGGGGGCAAAATTGCAAGGTGCTGGAAGTCTGTGTACTGCATAAATATCTAAGATACCAAATAGATAAGACAGTAGCAACAGTGAAAGAAAACATAAGCAAAGCCAGTCTCTTTGGTCCATAAATGAAGGTTAAGGCATGTGGCTTTGCTCTTGGACAAAACCCAGCAATGGAGACAGGCAGCTGTTCAACAACTGCCTCTGCAGCAAGTGTAGCTGCCTGTTCCTGTAACTGCTGGTAGCAGTGTGTTAACCCAGAGATTTCTTCACTGCAAGGGTGGTGAGGCACTGGAATAAAGTGCCCAGAGAAGTTGTGGATGCCCCATCTCTGGAAGTGCTCAAGGTTGGATGGAGCTTCGAGCAACCTGGTCTAGTGAAAGGTGTCCCTGTCCATGGCAGGGGTGTTGGCAACAGATAATCTTTAAGGCCCCTTCCAACCCAGCCATTCCCTGATTCTATTAAAATGGAGCATTATTTTGTGTATTTTTCTGCTGTCCTGGGATGAAGCACATTATTACAAATAAGTGAAGGTTTACATAAACTGCATTAGACTTGGTGTAAAAATCATAACTTAAACATGTGATGGGGGTTGGCTGGTTTTTAGATCTTTTACCTATGTTGCTCTAGCATACTGTGTTAGGGTTCTGATTGCTAATGGCCAAAGGATGATTGTTCTTTGCTAATTACCCTTACTGGAGTAACAGCTGGGCTAAGTGATGTGGTGATAGATCTAAGTCAGAATGAGCTGTAACCATGCTGGTGAGATTTCTGTAGAGAGATTAGAGAGATAGCCTATAAAAGGCCAAACCCAAGAAAAGTGAGTTGCTTCTTGAAGCACTGCCTCAGGGAGAGGAATACTTGAAATATATACAGATAATGAAAGGGAAAAGCTCAAGAAATGGTAGCATTAAAGAAGGCCTAGGACCAATAGCAGAAGCAAGTTAGTTGCTAAGTTACGAGGCAATTTTGGACAGCAGCTATGTAGGTAAGGATGGTTTAACAGGTCTGTGCCAAAGTTCCCATGTTCAGAGGTTATATGGAAGCATTATGTCAGCATCAAATCATCACACACAGAGTGCAGCAAGTCTGTTGCTTGGAAAGATACCTGCACTCCCAGGGAAAAGACTGCCTTGCTTTCCACTCCACATAAGCCTGGGAGAGCTGACCAGTGCCTTGCTTAGTCCCACATTCAGATGAGACCCTCAAATTCCAGCTCCTACTGGGATAATTATACAGGAAAATCCATCTTTTCAGAGCAGGAAGGTAGTTCCTCACTACTTTTTATTGCGTTTCCTAACAGATCTCCACACGCTTGAAACCTCTGCCCTCTCAGAAGAGATCCCAGCCTGCCTGAGGATGAGAAATAATGGCCCTTGGCACAATTTTTCTGCAGTGGGGATGAAATAGGGCCAGTGAATGATAAAGAGACTCTGCTCTTTTGCTGGGATCCCAAGGGCCGAAGGGCTTTTGTCACAGAATGGATTCTAGCATTTCCAAGGACAAAGGATGGCGAATTCAGTAATGAGTCCCTAGCTAGCCAGCATAATAGATTCACTCTATATAAACCTTGTCCCAAGAGACCTGTACGTGGGTTGGTTTGTTTTTTTTATTTGTGGTCTCTGCTAGCACAGAGCTCAGATCAATGGAAGTGCTCATCAAATATGCAACTGGCACTTGGGATGGAGATTGATACATATGGTTAAGTACAGCTGTGTGTTACAGAGATTTAGGTCCTTGCACTGATGCTGTGGACTGATACAGGCTGCTGCCAGAATCTTTATTTCATTCTTTTTGGTATGTGCTAAATGTTAGCCAGCTACACAGATTTATGAAGCCACATTTGATCTGTATGACAATTATGATTCTTTGAGCTCTTTCCCTCATGCATCTAATTTCATTTACTATGGAATGCTACCTCCACTCATTCAGGGAGCTGTTCAAATAATACAAAGGAAAGAATACTTGGAAATGTAAAAGGAAAATTGCACAAAAAGTATAGCTTTATCAAGAGTAGATTGTGCCAGACTAATGTGGCAGCTTTCTTTTATAACTGTATAACAGACTTTCTAGGCAAAAGAAACACTATGGATCTAATAGATCTTGACTATAGGTTCCACATAATCTAACTTGAAGGAGACACAAAGATAATGCTGTTAAGAAGTTACTTCATGATGGCAAGACAAAAAGAGTTCTGTTCACTGCTGTTCAAGAAAGAACAATTCAAACTGTAAGTGTTCTGAAGAAGAGCTACCAGGCTGTTCAGAAACTTACCCTAACAAATGAAAACTGAAGTCAAGTGACCTCTGGGAATGCTCTCACAGGTGCTATGTTAGTAGTAAACACAAGAAAAAAGAAAGAATTATTTAAGGTGATGGGCACAGACTTGCCACAAGTACATTAGGGTGGAAATTATAAATTCCTGACCATCAGAGAATTTAGGATTTAGAATACGAGTCCAGTAGACGCAGCAAGAAGAGATGTGGTTGGAAAACTTGCATGAACCAGCAGAGCCATAGTGTGTCATGGTCATCTTAGCAAAGATAGGATTCCATAGTGAACTTACCTCTGGTTTAAGTTTATATAAACACTGGGGGAAATGCTTTTGATTTTTGGGCTATCTGGAAACTTTTACCAGAGCTGTAACACAACATTACATCCACTGGTTCAAATGCCAGGACTATGTCAGTGTTTTTTTACGGTAACTTCAGCAGATCAAAAAACACATCATGCCCAAGTGTTCAATGAGTACGAAAAATGTGATTTTTAAAGGCTTGGGGTTTTTTTATTCTTCTAATCTTCTGCCAAATCATATGAAATAATTTACTATAAAACTCAAGACATCACTAATGGGCTATTCCCCTCAGTATAACATGAGTTTAAAAGGGGAAATATCTAGATTCTGAAGTGTGCTCCACCTTATTTTGATCTTGAAATGATATTTTAAATCTCTTCAGAGATATTTTTTAATATATATGCACATCTAATTACAGCTAAAGGTAATCTGTTCTTCAATTATCCTCTCTTCCTGCTAGGTCCTCAGCAGAGGAACAAGCCCAGAGACAGTCTTTAGCCTGGGTGCTCTCTGCCTCACCACACCATGATGGATCCTCTCTCCTGCTCCCCGAAGTCCTAAGATGAAAAAGAGTAGATGTGTGTGAAGTGTGTGAAATATACACACATACACACACATGCAGGGAGGGCAGGGAAGGACACATCTGCCATGGTTTACATTCACTCTATCCAGCCTTAGTGTTTAAACAGAGTTACTTCTGGACACACAGCCCTGGTTTGAAAAAAGGAGTTTCCCACACTGCTATGAAAAGTTGTTTCTTGGAGTGTCAGAATCCAAGGCTCACAAGCAATTTGGTTGTTTTACAGTCTTCTTGATCTTCCTTTATGATTTGCCCATTCTCTTCCTTATTCAACCCAAAACTGCAGATGCCTCATTTTACCACAGCCTAAGTGCCTTGCCCCACTTCAGTCTGGGCCCCTCCCAGGGGTACCTGTGCTGCTCCCCACTGTCCTGGTCCTGCACAGCCTCTTGCTGGAGATCTGGGGTCCAATTCCAACAGCTGGTCTCAGCCCAGCCAAGGCCAATGGGAAGCTGCAGGCATTTTGAGGAGAACACATGAAATGGAAGCCTTTTCTTGGGTATTGATGACACGAGTAACCTCTGCTCCTTTTCTGTTCACCAACTCCAACTGCTGGTCACCATCCAGCTCTCGGATGTTGCAACACTGCATTGCAAGCCTCTGTGTTCTCATCCTTTATTCCAAAGCCCTGCTCCTGCTGACAACACCGTGTTTTGCCTCTGGCAAAATGACACACATCTGCTGCTCCACAAGGGCTGTCTGTCATCCTGCCCTCCTCCACCAATATAAGAGTTGCCATAATCGAGATTTTCAGGTGTGATAGAAGAGGAAATTAAGTGATTTGGGAGGTGCAAGCTTTCAGCCTACTCGTCCTCTGTTATTTACTTTTTTTTTTTCTTTAGTTTTTCTCAGGAGAAGTAGATAAAGTCCTTTAAAGCAGGTTCTTAGTTGGCAGCTTGGTGAAGGAGCAGTGGGAGTATGTATTTAAGAAGCTGGAATAAACAACAAAACCAAAACATCAGGTCACAATTCTAGCAAATATGCCAGAGGGAACACTAGGAGCAGACGATGGTTATTGCTCAATGCAGTCTAAAGTCTAGGCAGTGTGAGAATGCAGTCCAGTGGAGCTCTCCTGAAGCTTGGAATGGAGGGGTGCACAGTGAGCAGGCCACAGAGGAGGCAGCATGTTTTTCTTTGAAAAGCATCAATAATGATTGTGCAGTAGGCTGGAAATACGTAGTCATATAAAAGGTGTCGGTGCTAGCAGCAGAGTAGAAGCTTTCACACATTTCTTTATTAAAAAGAAAAAAATGAATCAGACATTAAGCATTATTGTGAGACAGCAGGTCAGTCGCCATTTCTGACACAAACCATTGCAGCTGAAAATGACTGTGGGAAAACTTCCTAATAAGCCCTGTTGGGGTTTTTTGTTGTTGTTTTTGTTTTTGTTTTTGTTTTTTTAAGAGAAAAGTAGCAGAACTTCTGAATCTAGTTTCCTGTGGAAACAAAGCTTACACAATCAGTGTTTGTCCTGTACCTAATAATTTTTGTAACCCTCTGGCGAATGAGGTTTTGACTGAAGTTGAAAGAGTGATAGTGTTGGACGTGATTATATTTTCTCAAACATTTTGTGAAGTCTGGCAGCAGGATAAGGGAAGGAGTCAGGTTACTGCCCTGACTGAGGAAAAGGCTCTCAGCCATCATGTGTTGGTCCCAGCCAGCTGGCCAGGCAGCACACACGTGCCGACAGTGAGTATATTTGCAGCTTTGAAACAGTCCCAGTTTGTTGTCTCTTGGTAGTGGCAGGGTGATTGGAGGCATGAGGAGAGCTGGGATTATTGTGGTGAAGAGAAAGAGATGTGGGACAAAGGACTCAAATCCGTAGGAAATCGGGCTTCGTTAGTTGTGCTGCTCAGGAACAACATGTTTGTCTAACAATAGCTTTCTGCCCAAGCACATACGTCAGAGCCAGATTAGATTTCTATTTGCATACCTCTTTACCTTTCTCAGGAATGCCTCTGGCATAAAACTCCTCAATTTCTCTTTCTTCCTTAAGGCACGGGTCTCCTGGAAAGTAACTGTAAAAGTTGCATCTTGTTTCTTAATAGATTTATTACTTTGTTTACTTAAAGTCAGATGAACTGGGTTTAATAACCACATCAAATGTTTGCTGCCTTTTTTTTTAATCCTCTTGGCTCTTCAGAAATAACGTAACAGAGAGAGAGAGAGAGAGCAAATGAGCTGGGTGCAATTACATTTTGTGCACATGCACTGAGAGCAGAACCTGAAGACAGCATTGTTGTGCAATGTAAACAAGGCATAAATTTATCCTGCTGAACCCTAGTAGCTACTGATCTGAGAGGGAAAGAATCCAGTGGATTTCTGAAGCATAGGGATGAGCTTGTAGTACTGACAGGAAGAACAGCATTATTTGGGGGTTTTTTAGAACTGAACACATTTGATACTTACTTGTTGAAATAATAAGCATGGAAAAAACGCACAAGAAAACTTTTAACAGCCACAGTACAAAAGAATGCTGTAGTATTCAAGGGAGTTTTTAATCTGCAGGGAGAGAGAACAGGATCTGTGCTCTTCCTTCTGTCTGATGTAGTCTAAGGTCTGCATTATGCTCATTATAATGATATCAGTGTTTCTAAATTAAAGCAGCGATGCCTAGATTCCACAGGGATATGTGTCACAGAAATGCATGTGCTAGTAATTAAAACAGAATGTTCAAATATTGCTTCATATTCAGACAAGAACCTTTTCATGCAGTTGTGTAATAAAAAATAAATAAATAAATTTAAAAAAAAAAAAAAAGCCAGAGCCAAACTGAGAGCAGCATTAATACACTGCACAGCCACTGACACAACGTGAGACGTTGTGCACTATTGCTGCCACCAGCCACACTGAAGAAAAGATGTGTTTTCAAATACTAGGTAACATTCCAGAAACATTTTATGGAAGTCCGTTCAAACTCCAGCTCTACGTTCCCACTGCTGAGTGACCACTTAGAAAATTCATGCCAAAGAATAACTAGTAGCCTAGAAAGCAAAGGAGATACAACTACGATGAAACAGATACTATTTTAGTAGATCCTACCACTAGGCTACTCCCTATGCAGCCATCAGTGTTGTGCCTTTTCAGGGGCAAGTATTTGGCACTTCAGGGGGAAGGATAAAAAAAAGGCACAAAGAGGGAACTGGGCTGTGCTGCACTTCATGGGGTAGGGGATAGTCCTTCCTGATCCCCCCGTGGACAACGGGCTTGTGAAAAGAAATACAGAGCAATTACCCTAATCACAGTCTTAGCAAATGCGATTAATGATCAAACAGTTTTCCAACGCTTTGGAAAATCCTGTCTTAGTGTTATTTGCCTTGAATTCCTCCCACCGAAATAAGCTGTGTAAGTTGACAAAATGCAAATTCAAAAAGCACTACCTTTATTGTCCCAGGGGTGCTACAGCTTCATTATACCAAACCCACTCTTTAGTAGCTGACCTAATTTCTTCTGTTGTTATAATTTTAGAAGGAAGTTTTTACAGGCTCTTTGTACATGATATGGATTAGTACCCAAAGGTATCTTGGCCAAAAAAAGATGATAAAAAAAATAGTCTTTTGTTCCTAGTACATTGTTGGCTTAATTTAGTCAGGTGTGTCTCGTGGAGGAAAAGAAGAGTCACATTTAAGGCTTGCTGATTTTGCTCTCGACTTGCCTTTATGTGTTCTGAGGCTAAAATAAAGCTCATGTTGCACATGTGGTGTGGCTAAAGAATTAGCTCCCCTCATCAGCTGAACTGCCAAGGAGTTTTACACTGGGTCAAACCTAATGAATTGGCACTTCACAATCTAGCAGCTCAGATCTGCTTTCAAAACAAACACCTCAAATCTGTCATAAAAAGGCTAAAATACACCCACTGGGCAGGGCCTCCATCCCAATAATGTGGCTGCATGAGTCTTAAGGCTGAGTTAAGGGCATCCTGTGAAAAGCAACGCTTTGCTCAGAGCAGTAGTGAAGGGGATGGGGTTTGTCTCACACAATTTTTGCAGTAACTTGCTATAGTCTGTTGATGTTTGCTCAGTCACACCTGGTCAAACAGGTTTACATTGTCTCCTGCCTCATCATCTGTTTCTTTTCTTTCCTTTCTTTCTTTCTTTTTTTATTTTTTTCCTGTGGTTTGGGGTTTTTTTAAAACTTTTCTTAACAGTTGTGCTAGAATTATTACAGAAAGTATCAACGTGATAAAAATAGAGTGGGCTTCAGAGGCCTGTCCTAAGTGCAGACTTTACTGCCTGAGAACACTTGCTTATGAAGTATGTTCATTTCAGTAATTAATACATATGACTGCGTGCAGAGCAGAGCTTTAGAGTCTTCCCAGCTCTCCCCTGTGTGGTTCAAGTAACTACATTTTTCTCTCATGGCATATACCTAGTGAGAAATCAGAAAGTGTTTTTTCCGTGGCAGGAGCTGAAAACTTTCCCCTTGGTCACAAGGGGAGAAAGGCTGAATTGCAGCAATTTTTAATCCAGGAATACAAACTCTGTGGAGAAGAACTCTCTTGAAAAGCTGTGACAGCAGGGCTAATTTAGAGTAAAGCACTTTTGGACCAAATAAATGGCACACCAGGGAGAGTAGGAGGTCTGGAAGGAGGCTGCAGAAAGTGTGGATGAATAACCTAGGTTATTGTACTAATGAGATTATGTTTTGCTTCGAGATCTACTGTAGAGAGAGACGGAGTTGTTTTGTCTTGGCCTATGTCATGAGGAGGGGGATTTAATGACCAAAATAGCTGTACTGCTGCCAGGCTGTATCTTGGTTCCCTGGGTCCCCCCTCACAGCTGTCCAGGAGAGTAACAGGGAACTTTTCCTTTTACTCTTCTCTATGCCACCAGCCACTGTTCTCACACCAAGTCCTCCGAGACCTCACTGACCTTCAGGCACACCCTCCAGGCTTTTTGGTGTCCCCACTGATGCTTGGTGAGATTGCTTGTTCCCAGAATTCAATCTGGGACGTGTCTGACAGCAGGTACTCCACTTTTTCTGGGCTAGGACTTCCCACAGCTCTGACCTCCACAAGCCCCCTGATACAAGGGAGCCTCTCTGCACTGCTGGGAGCCCCTCTCTCCAGGGAGCACAGCTTTCCCCTCCCTGCAGGCATTGCAATGCTATTGGCCCCTGCTGAGCTGGTGTTTGGTTTCCCTTTTTTATCTCTGAGCACCAAACAGAGCATTTCATATCTACAAAAATGTGTATATTATATATCCTGTTACAGTGATATAACATAGACTGGTGTAAGTCCTTTTTATACAGCTTATCAGACTCCCTCATAGGGAATTAATTTATTGTGTTTTAATTATATTGATGTAGTTGCAGCAGTACATAGCTCTACCTGTAAAAACAGGATGAGAAAAGTCCCTAGGTAAGGGAAATTTTGTTGGTCAGTCTTAGAAAAACCTTCACACGCCTAACTTCTGTTCCAGGAATCGTGTGATTTCCTCCATGCATTGATGATAGCTTCCTTCTCCAAGTGACAGAGGAGCCACCAAGGAGAGGTGCTGTTCTGGACTTCATTCTCACCAACAAAGATGGTCAAGTGTGGAATGTGAAACTCAAGGGCAGCCAGGCCTGCAGTGACCATTGAATGGTGGCATTCAAGATCCCTAGGGCAGCAAGCAGGGAGCACAGCAAGCTCACTGCCCTGGAATTCAGGAGAGCAGACTTGGACCTTTTCAGGGATCTGTGGTAGGGTATCATGGGATAAAGCTCCAGAGGGAAGAGGGACCCAAGAAAGCTGGTTAATATTCAAAGATCACCTCCTCCTACCTCAGGAGTGATCCATCTCAAAAAAAGAGGAAGTCCAAGAAAGAGAAAGGAAAAAATGCCAGGAAGCCTGAACCAATGAAAAACTAGGTCTAGTAGAAGGTGTCCCTGTCCCTACCCATGGAGAGTGGTTGGAACTCAGTATTCAAGGTTTCTTCCAACCCAAACCATTCCATGACCTCGATCCATGCATTAACTAAAGTAACTGCATTATTATATTTCTGTAACTCCAGCCTTCTCCACTGCTCCCCTTTTCTCAGTTATCTCCAGTCTGGCATCATTCAGACTTTGTGCTCCTCCAGCACAAAGTGCAGTTCCCAAGGTGATGTTTGCTCACAGATGTGTTCTGTGTGGATATATTGTCCAGCCCCCTTGTTCTGTCAGAATTCAGGTGTGATATTGATTTGAAAATTTAAAGGAGAGAGAACTCAGCTTCAAGTGTATCCAAACGTGTTTAGCCTTACTCATTGCTTTTAGCATTAGGCAGAACTAGTAGAGTTTCTATGGCACTGGTTATACCCCCAAAATATAAGCTTGCTCATGGCTTATAGTAGTGATGGCCGAGCTGCATTTACAGAGTATCAGGATCTGGGGCTCCCAGATTACAAAATTACTTTGTTTAGTTCCTTTCCAACCCAAACTATTTCATGAGTCTGTGGACATTAACAGAATTAAGCACTGTGCAGAGGATGAAGCCCTAAATTAGAAAGCACCAGGCAGAAATTTAAACAGACTGTGGAATGGCTGGACTGAGCAAAAAAGCTGTTAGCCTTGTAAGCTCATCTCATTCATTCTCTTCCTTTTTCAGTGCAGTAAAACTACAATTTCTATCCCCCATGTCATTCTTTTAAATATTTTAATGTTTGTGTCAGTGCATTCCAGGCAGTTAATAGATTCTTTTATATATTTGTGATTGCCTGACTTTCATCAATTTACATTTATTTGTTCATGGTACATTTTAATCCCTCAGTGGGGGGAAGTAAAAAAATCAACAACCACTAAACCCATTTATATCCATTTTATCAAATTGTTCTTTAATCAATATTAGGCATTTTTTTCCTTCTTTTAGAGTACTAAAAACCCCCCTCTAGTTTCCTAGCTAGTTTCTTCAAGTTTATCTGAAAGAGACAGGGTGGAAAGGGAAGATGGATTGCCCAAGTTTTATATTTGTATTATGGCTATTCAGGTGGAATGAAAATAAGTATTTTAAAAGGAGTGGCAACAGATTTTTCAAGGATTAGTGTTTATATCACAGATAAAGCAGAAAAAGACACATGTGGCATGATAAGAAGCAAAAGTGCTCAGAAGTGGGTGTGACTGTGAAGGAGGAAGAAAACTGAAAGTTGAATGATGAAGAGAGAGTCAGGGAAGAGACTTAAACCAATGAGAAAATGGGCAAGAATAAGTGTACCAGCTTTTGTCTGTGATAAGGATAAGGAGAGGGGGGAGAAGAAAAGGCAGGGAGTATACAAGAATGCTGTGACTTAGAGAGAAAAGTTGCAAAGCCTGGGCATGTTCCATCTGCCTTGAGGTAGGACTGACTTTGATTAATTCAAGCAACAGGGTAGGACAAAAGGAAGAACAGTGCTTATGAAGAGACTGGAGGAATAAGATTAGCACTTCAGGGGGCTCCTTGGAAGTTCAGCAGCAGCCATGTGAAAGTTGAACTGGCAAAGACACTTCCCCAAGAAGACACAATGGCTAAAATGCAGGACTGGATGGATGGAGAGACCAAGATGAATGCAGATGTCACCGGTGCCAGTGTGACTGGGTACTGAAACACCAGGAAAAGCAGAAGAGTAAAAGCCTGCTGAGATTTCCATGGCAAATGGGAATGGAAAAGGAAACCTCAGCTGTCAAAAGGGACAAGCAAAGATGGAGTTGTGAAAGCCAAGGAGAGCAGTGTTGAGTGGAAAAAGAAAGTTGGCAGAGAGGTGACAGAAGTTAGAGACAGAGATCAGTGAAGATATAAAAAACCAACACCATTTAAAGAGGAAGAAGTCATGAGACTGATTTCGGTAGTGTAATGAGAGAAGATAGCAGAATGTCAGAATTCAAGACAGAGTAGAAAAGATGCTTGGAAGTACTGTGTGTGTGTGAGTTGTGGTTTTAGTCTTGGTGAGATTTGAGCCAAGGAAATGAGGGGGTGTTGTGATTATTGATTACAGTGTGCACACTACAGGAAAGTTAGTGAAGGCTCTGAAGGACAGAGGGAACAAGACTGAGAAATGTTATGAGGATGTGAAAGAGGGGTGGTGTAAATATTAGTGTCTTCAGGAATTGGTTTATGCAGACTTGCACTGTGAAGAGAACTCATAGGAGAAACTTTGCTAGCACAGGTAGGGAAGATGTTTTGAGAGATTTTTCCTTCCTCTGTCTGAAACTTGATGGATGTACATGGATCCTTTAGCATCAAGGCTGGTTTTCAGACAAACCAGCAAGGTGCAAAGGAATAATTAAGCATAAGGAGAGACAAGTAAGGGAATAGAGGGAAATAATTTGGTTGAGAAATATGGAACTATCTAATTAGCCTAAGTGGTATGCCTCATCTACCATTTCCTATGGCACCACCATCTCCCAATATCCACTGTACTGAAAGTCTGTGTAATGACAAGTGGTATGCAGGTCACATGGAAGACCAGCAGCTGTACCTGCTGATTTCTAAGGTTATCTCTGTCTCTCTTTTGCTTAAGATGAGAAGCAGGAAAAGAAAAACCAGTTTTCAAAGTCAGGGTCAGCAGAGATGAGCACACCATTTGCATTTTGCTTTATTAATGTAGGCTAGCTCAGCAGGCAAAGTCTAGAATACTGATAAAAGATTCTGTAACCAAAAAATTATGTTGCAAAAAAGTAGTGACTGCAAATCATTTTTCCTGCTAATATAAATGAGGCACTGTTGGTGAGGGGACGTTGGGGGGGTGTCATATTTCATTTCACTCAGGAAATACAGATGTAGATTGGACAGAAAAGCCTCCTGATATTCCAGCAAGGAAACATTTTGCAAAAAAAGAGGTTCAGCTGGGCCTTGTGGTTGTCACATAGTCCTGCTCCTAGGTGGTGCCTGCTGTATTGGATCTACATGTTCTCCTTCTGTTTTTAATCTGATCAGCTCACAGAGCTGGCTCTATCCTTGGTTTCTGGCACAGAAACCCTCTGTTAGTCTTCTTTAGAAAGTGAAACCTTTTACAGCTTGCATCCTATAATCTCCCAAAATATAACTGTTCTTCCCTTTACCCCACACTTCTCATTAGCTCAAGCACAGGTTTTTGTCCCTCCCTTCCTAAAAAGAAGCCCGGAGTTACTGAGTACAGAGCATCTCTTCATGGCCCCATGGTTGTGGAAGCCACTGGGCACTGGCATTTGAGGGGTGCTAGCACTGAACATGCCTTCCTGAGGCAGCTCAAGGAATACACAGAGATGTGTAAAATAATCAGCAGCTATGTGGTTTTCCTTGCCTCAGGCTTCTGAGATTTCTTAGGGCCAGGATCAGAGACTTGGAGGCCTTCTGTTCTCCTCCAAATCGTAGGAAACTTACTCTTTAGTTTGAGTTGGATCTCACAGCTAAACCAACGTGCTGTGAAAGGAGGGCTGTCTCCTCTGCTCTGCTCTGCTCAGGCTTCCTGTGCCTGCAAGAGCACCTCCAGCCTGCCAGGCCCACAGTGGGATCAGACAGCTCGTCTCACCTGATCCAATAATTACTTACTGCCAAAGGGGTGATCCCACTCCACCTCCTCCCCAGCCGTGTACCCCAGCAGCTTCCCCTCCTATGGCACTGGAGCTCATCTAGTCTCACAGCAAGGATTCCAAGAGACCTAATCCAGTAGCAAACTAACTGTGGCACAGAGGGCAAGCAGTGCTTTTGCTGAATTGGCCAGAGGAGCCATCTCACCACAGGATCACCTTAGCACAACCTCAGGGAGGCAGGACTGCCCCGTGTGGTGTCAAAGAGCTGTCAGAGAGGCTTGGCTGTATCATCACATCATACCCCACAGCACTGGAGAATCCATGCTTGATGCTGCTTCATGCTCTGCATCCAAGAAAATTCTCCTATTCCCCTCTCATGGACATCAGGTAAAGTAGGCAAAACTGATTCATCCTCCAGCCATCTGACTTTCCAGAGAAGGTACTATTTTGAATGGGGCAAGTGACTTGCTCTAAATCTCTGCTTTCTCACCTCTGGAAGGTATGTGACATGGATCTGACAGCTGAGCTCCTCATCCACCAGTACAGTCAGTAATTCATCAGTTTTTTACCTTAAATCAGAATACAAAAATTTACACACAGGCACAGTGCCCAAATTGTCACAGACAGACATGATGAAGAATCTACACATTGACCCAGAGGATGTGTTAATTTGTTCCTGATTATATTGGATCTGGTACCAGAACAGGGATAAACAGATACTGAATTGAGATGAATGGATATCTATTTTATATTGAACTGACATATGTTTCAGTTTCCAGCACTATTATAAAAATTAAAATATATAATATATATTATATATTTATATATTATAAAATATATAAAATATATAATAAAACATATAAAATATATAAAATATGTGTTGTATTCTAATTAATTGGTGTAAAAAAAAAAATCAGGTGTTTTAACCCTTTAAACAAATTTCCCTTAGAAAACTTTTGTCACTCTCTACTCTGACTTGCAGTGACCCTACATTTATCTATTTTTTTTCTAGATGTTTTCCTTTTTTTTTTCCTTCATGCTTTATCTGTTGGCACAGAGCTAAACCCAAATTTTACCATTGTGTATCCAGGGCTAAACAGCCAACTTACTGTCTTTTAGCTGTTAATTTTTAATTTTGTGGGTCTTGCCTCTGTAATCTCAGACAAGAAAAGATTAAAATATTGCACACTCTAGTCTTTTGCAATATCTTGTCCATTAACATAATCATTTTACTTGGGTACAACATAGATCTAAGAGAGAAAACCTGAAAGAATATTTGTGAAATGAGAATTCTGTCTTCAGTTATGGTAATTAAAAGCACATTTGTGAAACTACAGGTGTTTTGTCGTGTTGGCTTATACAATAATGCTATAATACCTGTACAATACAAAAACACTAGCTTTGTAATCCTTTGATTTGTTTTTGTCTACACTTTAAATGGTATAAAAAAATCTTCTGGGTAAATAAATGTGCATACAGAAACCTTACATTGTTACATAGGGTATGTTCATTTGGAAAGAAAAAACACAATTATTCTCTAATCAACACCTTCCTAACTCTGTTTATTTACTGGGAGAGATACTCATATGTCTACAGAAAAGAGCCTCCTCCTCTCCAAGGAAGTTCTGCCATCACTGTGTCCCACAGGAAACCTTGGGCTATGGAGCCTTGGCAGCATGGCAAAAAGGATATACTTCAGACCAACACAGAAATTTTCTCAGTGATTACTTTTATGTGACCAAATTGTGTGGGGTGTTTTTTTTTTTTTCTCCCCAGGATGACAGGAGTGTTTAAACAGTGGTCTGCAGAGACACTGCTGCACACCTTGCTGCCTGTGGCCACCTCAGCAGGTGCTGGGTGACTTAGAGTGACTTCCACTCTGTCACTTTTGGTGGCTCAGACAGCTTTGAATGAATCACAGGATTCCAAGAATTAGCAACAAGCCTCATCACGTGGGCAAGCCGCAGCACAGGAGCTGTCAGAACAATGCAGTGACTCAGGAAGCTGATGTGATCCCTGGATATAGAACACCTTCCGTAGGAGTAGAGAGGTGATATTACAGTAACAATAAGGGAATGGTGTGTCTTGTTCTTGTGCCCACACTTGAGAAAAATTATGTTGACAATTTAGGCTTCACAAAGGAGTAATGAGAGTTATGTGATAGCTAAGCAAAGCTGATTTGTGGCAAAAGACTTACAATCAGTCTTTTTATTTTATTGAAAAGGAGACTAAGAGGAAACCCGGTGATGAACAGCAGGTTGTGCAGGTTCTACACTGCAACTTTCTCTACAGACAAAAAACATAGCCACATCCCATGGCAGGTGAAAGCTAGTAATAAAGTAGGTAGAGTAGTTCAGTGTAAAGATCAATTATCTTTATCACAGTATTGTGCTTGGATCATATTCTGGCTTAACAGCCCCAAAAGCCCCTTTAATTATGATGGCAAAGATGTCAGGGAATGTGTGCATGAATAATTGAGATGATATGCTGTGTCAATAGGTCCAAATAAAACTTCCCTCCACAGAACTTGAAAGTGCTCACTGGGACATCTGCCCTTGAATAGCTCTTAAGAGTGAATTGTGCAAATCAAGGACTTTTGCTGCTATGGGCAGTTCCAGGAGACATGCTTACAGCTCTCCCAAAAGCATGATTGTCTTCTATTCTTTCCTGTGCCATCTCTGCCATGTTAGCCTGTAAAGCAATAAGTCATTCATCCTCAAATTCCTCCTCAGTGCTGGTCATTCATGTATTCGGGCAAAAACACTCCTTTGCTTCTCTCCCATTAAAATCAATGAGTTTTCAGGCTGTCAAAAGACAGAGTTCAAGCTTTTTGAATGCAGTAAGTAGCCTACTGAATGTGTCTAGGTGAAGAGTCAGTGGGGATCTTCATTTCTTTGACTTCACACCAGTTTATTTCATGTTGTCTATTTAGATGCTAAGGGCTTGAAAGTGCAAACTGTCATTCCTATAGATGTAGCGTTTAGCACAGCTGAAGCCTGTCTTGATTGGGGGTTCTAGATTCAACCCGAATGCAGATAATAGAAATTTATAAGTCTTCAATTAATGCTTAGTCTTCCATGCTGTATAATTTGACATCAGTGCTACTTCTTTACTGTGAGCATTTACAGAGGTTACAGTCTTTCCAAGAGGACTCAGTAAATGCTGTGGTAGAAGGATTTTGTGCTTTGTCCCACAGAAAATATTTCTAGAAGTGGACTGTTTCTTTTACATGATCATGTACTCAAAGAAGAGCAGAAGAAATCAGCATTTGCTAATCAACAACTAATCTGAATCTAGGTAAGGACTGAAATGAAAATTTTAAATAAAACCAACTTTTAGCTTATGTAGGCACTCAGCAGGTCCTTGGGTGCCTGCCCTCAGCTCTCAGTACATAGCTCTAGCAGCTATCAGGTCCTGGCTGAAATTCAAATCAGTTTCAGCATTGTTGCTGTCTCTTCTAATTGACTGTATCCATACACTTAGCTGGTGGGAGAGACAGAGGAGCAAAGCACGCAGAAAAGACCAAATGTTTTCCAACATGTGCTAGGCTATTCAGAAGAATGTTATGGATGGAGGGGCCTGACACTGGACAAGCATTGGGATTTCCAATGTCCTGCCATGGAGCACTCTGTCAGGAAGCAAAGATCTCTTTTTTCGTTAGTGTTAGAAGCATGAGGACCAGACAGCAGTTGAAAACCACAGTTCAGCTGGCAATCAGTGCTCTGCAGCAGCAGAAGCACGTGGAAAAATTCTGGCTGACTCATCCATAATTCACCTGACATCCCAAGGAACATGTGGCTGGAGCGGGATCCCTGGTGCTCCTGTAAGGGAGAGGTCTGCTACCTCCACACAATGGGGGCAGCAACCAAGCTTCTCCCACCCAGGTAACTCCTCAGTCCCCATGAGAGGGGCTAGTCTCCCTCCTGCAGCACAGGGCCAGGAGTGTAGCCCTGGGATGCTTCATGAGGATGCTACTGTGGGGAAGAGTCAGTGAGGGAGCTGGCCCCACATCCTGGGATAACATGTGCAATGGTTTGAGGGATGCATCCCAGCCAGTTCACTCTTTGGACCTTCATAGCTCTGTGTGTGATGTAAACTCTGCTTTGAGACACTCTGCTCTTGGTGTACAACCTCCTGCTGGGCTGGGTTTCCAAGTGCTTCTGGCAATGGGCTGGCCAAGTGTTATTAAACCTTAATGATCTGTTCACACAGAACCCAAAAGGTAGGCAGCTGCAACCCAGGGCAAAGTAGTTTTTAAACCTTCAGCTTCGCGGTAGCTAAGCAACATATTCCATATTGGGGGATTTCAGTCACATAGTGAGGTTATTTTAAAAGTATGACTGGCCCGAAAGAGACAAGTAGAAGGTCTTGAGGGCTGTTTGAAAGAAAAACAGAAGAAACAGGATGAATATCAGAGATTGTGATTTGCAGTTCTGTGCAGTAGCCTAAACTCAGAGCAGTTTGCAAGATAATCTTATAGAAAAAAATGATAATAAATACGAGGAAAAAATGAAAGACATAAGAGACAAATGAAACTAGATGTTAATTACTTTAGCTCCATCCATGCATTCCTTCTACTGCCAAGGGCTGAACAAGGTAACTCCTCCAGGACTGACTGCTTCCACTAATTTTCTGAAGGAATGAATGAAGTTGAGAGTCCTCAAATTACCAGAGCTACAAAATAAGCTGGTAGGAAACCTTTCAAACATTAGTCCTTGGACTGTGTGGATGACCACACAGCCTGGGCAGAGCAAAGAGCTGAAGTGTGTGGGTACACAGTAATTCCCAGTGCAAGGGCCTCGAGATGTCAGCTGGGTTGTGGATGCCCCAGGGCACCCATGGATCAAGAGGGCTCTATGCCATAATTCTTGCCACGGTGGATAACTTCCAGCTGAATGCTCTATTGGCAAGAGCATGGAAAAACTTCATGGAACAGGATTCAGAACTCACTAGATAGTACACACCAGTCAAACACATCAGTTACACACAGAGTCTGCAAATGTATATCTATTTTACTTCCAGAAATTGTGGATAATTTCAGGCAAATACCTTTCCAGGGCTGTAGCCATTTTTACTACCCTTGATCATCTCAAACCCTCCCCACCACAAAAACAAACAAACAAACAAACAAAACAAAACCAACAAAAAAAACAAATAAAAACCCCACCCCAAACAAACAAACAAACAAAAAACCCATGAAAAACATTAATAGAGACATAATCTAGAAAATGTGGCATGTTCTAATAATGTTCTAATAATAACAACTTTGCCTGGCCAGAGCAAAGTTCCTTTACTGCATGATGCTTGATCTCATACATGCTTCTGTAGTTATTTTCTTGTCTGTGAAATACTTCACAGTATTTCAGATGGTTATATATATTTTCATCTTGTGTTCAGCCACTGTTCCCAAGAGCACTCTTCATTTCCCAATTCTCTGTATTATTTATTTTGAGGCAGCTTCCAGGATAAAGAATTAGTCCTGGGATTTATTCACAGTTTTGACATTGACCAGCTGGGTGACTTCTGGCCAAGTCACTCCACCTCTTCACCACTGTTTTCCCAGCAGGAAGTGTAGGGTAATAACCCTTTATGAAATCACATGGAGTTCTACAATGAAGTACTGTATAGTTTACAGTCCCTGTTTACAGCAATGATTTCACTGATGTAGCAGACTTATGTACAGACTTTTTGTTTTGTTTTGTTTTGTTTTGTTTTTAGCAGATAAAAACTTGAAGAACACTTGTCAAACAGCTTATAAACCTACGACAGAACTGGCAGAAACAGAAAATCGCTGAATGTTTGTGTTACTCAGCCTGTTTTAAAAAAGGCATAACAGTAATATAGACAAGCTTTTAAATTAGATGTTTGTGACCTATTTGGAACATGCACAGTAAATGCAGACTTTGCTCATTGTTTTGAATTTTTTTCTTAAGGAGGCCTCTGCAGGAACAAATGCAACATTTATTATTACACCTGTAACCATGCACACCCTGGGCCCAGCCAGGCAGGGATGCTGCTTGAATTGCAGCAGCCCCAGGACATGGCAGGGAAGACCTGCCTAAATTTAAAAGCCTCACTGTGACACTTACTTCCAGTCCAGCCTGAGAGTCCACTTAACCCAACACAGAAGGTCTGTAAAATTAGGAAAGTTTCCTGTAGTGTCTCCGCCTCTTCAAAAAAGTGCCCAACAGCCAGATTAAATTTGTCTTCCAGTAACTTTCAGGTCCTCAGATTGAGGAGTCTCTAAAGAGATGCAAGAGCAACAGCCAAGTAACTTGGCTAGAGATGCATCAGTTAATTTAAAAAGATATTTCCTCTTTTATTCTTTTGCATAATCGTCTCCTTAAAAAAAAGTAAATTAGTACTAAATACATTTTCTTACAGACATCAGCTACTGGAAGGGTTCTTTGTAACCCACACAGTCATGATCCTGTAATTGTTTGTACAGTAATCAGCATATCTTATCTTTTAAGTTCACTTTTGGAGTTCAACTATGTATCAAAAAAATTCCCCCAAAGGGGGATATTAGTCAGATTACCCCTAGCTTGCCTTTTCTTTGTAACCTCATCTTTATTTCCTCATTTACACACAGCATAGTTCAAACATTGCATGTCCCTTCACAGCAAAGCTCTCCATTCCTGCTCGGAGACGGGGCCCTGGCTTTGATACATGACACACTACACACCAATGTGAAGCTTGATTTACTAATGAGAATCTGAAGGAGTTCAAAATCCTACTAATCCAAGTGAGACTGGATAATCAGGGACTGGGACTGTTGTTTTGGAGCTGCTGGTCAGGGATTTTTGCAGCATTAGAGTTGAGGATTTGTCCATCATCTGAGCCCTAGTAAACAAAGGCAAAACTGCAGTATTATTTTAGTGTTTATTTCAAGTGTATTCTCTTGCAGTGCCAAAGTCAAGTCATGCATCTGTTGATTTTGCAACTAAAGTACTGATGGTTAAATTGTCCTCCTTACTACTTCATAATTGTAGGAGGAAAACATGTTAGTGGATCAGAGTAGTGTACCACAACAGTGAAAGTAACTCTCATCTAGGACACAGCATATGAGAGAGAGGAATCAAACTGGAGTCAGCTGATGACATCTCTTCTACCAGGCATTCAAATTCCTCTAGGAAGATGGTATTCAACCCTTGAAACCTATTTCCAGTAGAGCTACACCTGCAGTGTATGCAGGGTGCAGACTTTTTACCACAGTCAAATCGTATGTAGCCTGGTTACACTTTGTTGTATTCTTGGCAGCACTGAAGGAGAATGATTTAGTGAATTTCTTTCATGTATGTGTTTGTAAAAGGCACAGTACTGGATGTTCAACATCACTAAGGAGCCAAAATAAATACACTGTGGTAATGACCTTCAGGATGTGGAAGAGAATGTTCTATCACTTAATGATAAATAAATAAATAGAATAGCAATTTTGGCCTTGTTAATTAGACAATGTTGTTAACTTCAATACAGTAGTAAACACCTGGCTCCTTCTTACCATGCTTTTAAAGTTCTGTGCCAAGAACTGGACCTGTACAGTCCTTTCTTCTCAGTTAAAAATTAATATTCATTCTTATACAGGCTCAGAAATGATACAAGATTTTGATAAAATACATGGCTAACTGTAGTGGTACAAAGTCCTCACTCTTCTTCCCTCCTTCCCCTGATTTTATGACTCATATTAAAAGGAAGCAGAGTTATCTTTCAAGTAGTGTTGATGCCCATCTTCACGACACCCCTTTAAAAGATGTTGCTGGACATGTAATCATTAGCATTCATTTCTTTGGAAATGCAGAGAACCCTCAGTTTCCAGAGCCAGAAAGCACAAGCTCAGATAACCATCACTTGGCACTCCTTGCTGGCCAATTTTTCACTGCTGCTGTCACACACATTTGTCACTGAGGGTTCACTAACGAGGAGTGATCAGTTTCTTGTTACACCACGGGGGTGCCCTTAACTTTTCCTGCCCTGTTGCTCCAACAATGTTTGCTGGGTTTGTTTTCCAGTTCATATTAATCCCAACTGAGCAAATACCAAGCTATAAGCACATACCTGACCAAGGAACATTCAAAAGATTTGTATGGCTGCATTTATACTCTCTGTGAGTAGACACTGGTTATAACACTTCCTTTTCCTGCATTTTTCACTGTGATTCGACATTCCTGTACACAAGACTGTGCCACTTTATGGATTGTGCTTCCATTTAAGTTGACAGAGAACTTGTATTAGAAGTTTGAAAGAGAAGTTGCTGCCTTCTCTGCTATTAATAGTATTGCTGCTTTATATAACTTCATGATTCCCATACAGTGGATAAATTATAACAGACAAATAAGCATTTCTGCCCACAAGGAACTTTTACTTCTGCATAAAAAGAGCTTAAAAGATACACAGCAGGAAATTCAATGCAGAAAACAGACTGAGGTTTGGAGGGCAGAGAGAAAATGTTGCAAAGAAGTACAAGTCTGCAAAAGGTCAAATCTTATTCTATTGAAAGTGATCGTCACCAGAATTAGGGCCAGCATTAATGTCTCATAATACATACAGAAATTATTGGATGAGCAGTGAAAATTGAGACATGAGGAAGAGAGAAGAGGCTATTTTTCTTATAAAGTGTTTAATTTTCCAAGTATATTTCCTCTTGGCCTTTGTCTCACCTCTTCCTATGAGCCAAGGATGACATGTCACTGAGTCACATCTCACTTCAGCTGCATTGCCTCTTCAGCAGCTTTTGTCCCCACCTCTTCAGCATTTTTGCCAGTGCTAGCTCCTGTTCTCCTTGCTCAGACACAAAGCTTGGGCAGTGTGAAGGAACAGTGAGCTTGTCCATAGCCACTGCCACTCTCTGTGCTGGGCCACCTGTGTGCCACAGCTGTGATCAGGGTGCTGGGTGGCACCAAAGAGCTCCTATGGCACTCACAGTAATTATACTATTTAAAAGGGCATAGATTAAAATTCATCATCCAGAGAGTTTAATGTAAATATCTCATGCCTGTAAAAATATTGTAAGACATTATAAAGGTTTCAAAGTCAAGCATCCATAATAATTAGAAACATGATAATTTGGATGAAGCTTTGCAGCTTTAATTCTCTCTGAGTGCACTTGCATCCTGGTAGTCTTAATTTGTATGATCGCATACAACTGTTTAAAGAACACAGAATGCTTGACTAAGCTGGAACTGGTTCATATGTTTTTGTCAAATGTGCTGGAATGGGAGGGATGTCTCCAGGCACCTTTCTTTCTCCATTAAACGCTGACACAGCTGAGGTGAGAAGTTAGGTGAGAAGCTCAGTGCAGTGGTCAGTGAATGATTCATGCTTCTGGTACTGACACAGAGCACTCTTACCGGGAGTACTACATTTGTTCCCAGTAAATTTCACCACCAGCTGATCCATGACCAGTGCAAGCCTTGCACAGAGAGAAACTGGAGTGCTTGATGGCTCCTGGTGCACTCCCAAAGTGTGTCACTCACTGGCTAAGAGGCCTGGGTGGCCCAGAAACCTTATGGCAATCAAAAACTGAAACACATCTCTTTATGCACCAACTTGTACCTTTCTCCAGCATGGCAACAACTTTTGAAAATTTATCTTCAGGTTTTTCATTTTAGCATGGACCCTAAGGTTGTTGCAAACAAGAAAAATCTAACTTAATTAACCCAAGGATATGATTTTAATATGGGATTTGCCTCGCTCTCACTAATGGGCTGGTTCTCCAACACAACTTCCTGCTATTGGTTAGTGATGGAGGGGCTGACCTCCTCTACAGCACTGGGCCTCCTACAGATTGCACCTTTGGAAGGGTGAGCTCAGAGCAGAGGATGAACGCTATGGGTCATGTGAGTTTAATACGGCACTCCAGGAAACTCGCGAGTGGCTAAAACTGTGCTCTCCCCAAGCCCAGCAGCTGAGTGCAAGGTACTGCACAAAAGGAGGTCTCTGCTTTCACAGAGTTTACTCATAGTTGCTTGGCACATCAGCAAGGTAACATATTCACCAGAAGAAATAAAGACTCTCTAACACAAGGGCACAATATATTCACTAGAAGAAATAAGGACTCTCTAACAAGCAAGTTTCTCTTAGAACAGACCATTAAAATTAAGTAAACCACTTGTTTATCAAAAAGTTCCTTTAATTACTAAGAAGAAGCCAAATGTGACAAATCCATGACAACACCAAATTGTTATTTTACCGAAAACTTTATGTTTTAAAATAAATTCTTCTCTACCACAAGGCTTAACTTACTAAGCCCTAGGAGTACAGACAGTATTTGCCTAATAGCAAGCATCATTATGCATTAATTACCTTAAGAAAAAGAAAAGTGAAACTGCAGTTAGCAATATACAACAGAGAGCTTTTTAAGATGAAAAGGATTCACACTCCACAGTTTTCCTCAGCCTTTCTCGAAACATATCAAATATATTAAATGTGAGGGGACCTATATTTACATATCACTGTTTGTTTCTCTGCAAAGCTGTAATACTGAGAAGAACACTGTCAGATCAAATTAAGGGTTGCTGATTTTTATTATTTCATTGCAAATCCTTCGACACTTTTTTGTTCTGGGGTCAAAGTCGAGAGACTGCAGTAGTTATCATACCTCTTCTATTTTTAAAGCAAATTTTTAATTTTTCTGTACCACAAAGCTTGTACATATGAAAAGAAAGTCTCCTAAAAATTCACAAAACAGATGGCAAATAACCAACCACCTACCTATCTTCTCTAAATGTCTTATTTTTAAGAAAATGGGCTTTTAAGACAACTTCATTTGTGGGTGGGCATTGACTCATGAGTTTTCAACACTCACTGTGGCAACGTAAACCTGGATCAAAACTTTCAAAAAAAAAAAAAAAAAAAAGTTGAAAAAATTTTAAAGCAACAGAAGTGCTTGTATTCCATTTAATTTTCAGACTATCCAAATTAAATACGTATTTTCAAACCAGTCAAGGATTCCCTGGCATTGCTGCTAGTCAAAACACAAGAGAAACCTGTTAGTGTCTCAGTCACAGGAGGTTTAATAAAGAGTTTAAGCAAGCGCCTGTCAGGAACGCTTGTGGCATAGCAGGTCCAGCCATGGAGGCTGGAGAGAGGAGGTCAGACCATACCTCAGATTTTCTCAAATTTTTGATTCCTAGAAAGGAATTATTATTGAGACACTTCAAAGGGGGGCAGTGCCATGCAGCTGTGACAAATAAGTGATGATACTCTGGTTTTTATACACTGAGGATTTTTATATCATGTTCTGTAATATCCTCACACAGATAAGTTCACAAGGTAAGATAAGAGAATCTGTCAAGTAGATAAGATTTAGTCATTTTCATGCTGATTAAACAATATTGTTGATGACAGAGGTTAGCATAGGTCTGGCTTGGCAAACAACAATAATTGCTGATCATAATAATAATAATAATAATATGTACTAGAACAGGAAGCTACTCTTCCTCCAAGCTTCTGAGCATATACACTGCAATCATGACAGCATACATAATGGCAAGTTAATCTTAAAAACAATCACCTGCAAAATCATGACCTTGTTTGAAATATTTTAATTGCTCTGTCATGCAAGTATTCTCCAAGGTTACTCTGACTGAACAGAGTCAGAAAAATGCTTTGCATTTTGTCAGATAATGTGCTTTGTAGACACATGTTTTTATACTTCTGAAATAAAAGGAGGCAACTGTCTGTGCATCCTACAGGCTTCTTGAATATTTAACACATTCCATAAATCATAACATAGTTATTGGTCATGTACAACGAAATGCTACAATCTAAGAAGGGCAGCAGATACTCAGGATTTCAGATTTCAGCAGATATTCAGGATTCAATGCTGTTTCCCTGGAACAGATGTGAAAGAGACAAATTACAGATTGGTAGGAGTGGGAGCAGCTACAATAGCAGAAAATTATTAGAATGCTGTGTTTTCACCTGACAATTTCACATCACTAAAGTCCATTTAAAATCTACTTTTGCCACTAAATTAACACGTGGAACATTTAAATTTGTATATGTGACAGATGCAGAGAGGAAAAAAATAGTTTATCATATGTAAGCATCTCTTTTACTGAAGAGCCAAGTTAGCTAAAGAGAAAAGCAAGACAAAACTCTATCAGCATGCAATTCCTGGAACCTTACTCATCTCACTTCCTGATTCTTCTTTCTGGCCTCCTTTCCCTTAGGGCCCTCCCACCTCCATAAACACCATAACAATAATTATCTCATCAGTGGAGACTTAAACATTCTTGACATCCCAACATCTAACAAGTACAGGACATTTCACAAAGGCCCAGCCTGGCTTTCAAGAAGTGGGTCAGCTTGACACATCCCATGTGTTTCTGAAAGCCTGCAGTCTTTGAGCTTGTTCATCTATGGTAATGGGCACTCTACCAATGCACGGGCTGGAAACAGAACACTGCCTGCTTTGCCAGGGGAACTTTAAATTGTTTACCAAAAGTACGTAACTCCTAAATTTCCATCTTAAACATCAGAGAGAGGATGTCTTCTGGTGCCTGGCCACACAGCAGCTTCCAAACTCGGCAGTTTCATGACCCACCTGCCCCCCTTAGCTCAAAGGGTGCTGGAATTCCTCCAGCTGCAGGCAGGAGTCAGGCTGCTGATGTGTCCAGCCAGGGTAAGACAAAAGGGAGCGCAGAGTGTTTCCATCCATTAGTCCAAGAAGGCTGTGTGGTGAGTTCTTCTCTTCTTTCATTTCATCTCCTCCTGCCCTTCAGCCTCACTTCACTTGGTTACATACCACAACGGGATTTTTTAGTCCTGGCTGATCCGGCCAAACAAACTCTTTTCCCATAGAGATTCTGGCCCCTGTGGGTTTTTTTTAGTCACTCTTCAACAGTTTTTCTTATATTTCAACATTTAAATCATGCCAATTTGCTTCCACCCTCAGCAGAAATTCATGATGACTCAGAAATGGATCTTGTCCTGCTAGCTGAGAATCACTTCTCTAATAGTGCTATGGTTTCATATCTGTTTCCACAAAGGGAATAAGCCAATGTGTCTCATCATATTTTCTATCTTGCCCCCACATAATTTTGTGTTGTGAATAAAAAACATTCTATTCAACTTGGAGGGCAGTTTACTTTTGTGCACATTTTGACATTTTAGTTGGAGCATGATGCTTGAACAGTAACCCAGGCAGCAGAGACTATAAAATCTTCTATTTATGATCTATTCCAGTGAACAGATTTTCAGTTCTCCTTAAACTGACTTTTAATAATAAGTAAAAAACCCACAACTCTATACACCAGAAAATGATCCAAAATAATTGTTCTTCAGCATGGAAAGAGGATATGGCAAAGACATGTAAATAGTTACTTTGGAAGAAGAGCATGAAGTTAGCTACGGATACTCTAAACTCATTAACAAAATGCAAAGAAATAATAAAACAAAAATTGAACTGCAGAGATTAAATTTGGTGAGATTTTGTATAAAGAGTGAATCATATTTCTATAAAACTTGGTCTGCCTGTAGATCACAGTGCTCATGTGCAGACCAGAAAGGTAAGAACAGAATAAAGAGAACAAGCCTGATCCCACTGTGTATACATGCTGATGTTCAAGTACCAAACCTAAATAAATCTATCTATCTATCTATCTATCTATATCTCTCCCTACATATTGTGTAGGTATATAAATACCACGACTGAAGCATTGGCAAGTAAGTGAGATTTCTAATCACTTTTGTTCTAAGATAGCACAGGCATAGTTGAGTCATACAACAAAATTATTTCTATTAGTGGATTGCTCAGTTTTATCATGAGCAGCAATAGTAATACTGTAAATTGCAAATGGATTACCATTTGATTCAGCAAAGTTAATAGGTGATGATGGCCTATAATTCATATGTGATTCATTTTGGCAAGTCTTCCATTTGCCAGTTCATCAAGTCTATCCTATACATAAGCAATTAAATTGGCAGGGCTAAAAAATGGTCCAGAGAGAAAAGGGCTCAGGTAGTTTAAAGACATCTATCTGTCACACTGTTGAAGTATCATAGCCTACTTCTTAGTGGTTTTCTTTTCCTGCTAGGACCAGTAAATCAGCTCAGTAGGCACAATAATAAATAACACACTGCTGATTTCCAAGCGGCTTCTAGAAGCAGGAAAATTAATTCCAAAACAGTTACAAAGAAACTATGCACTGGAAAAGCTTAACTGGGAGGAATACTAAACAAAGAACAGCAAACAGTTACCATCACTACAAATGGGAGATATTAAATTTCGGAGAAGTGGCTGGAAATGTGTCAGGCTGGCAGCCACAGCACAAGCACTAAATTCATGTGCAGCTAGGAGGCTTGGTCCTATGGCGAGGACAAAGGACACATACAGAAATAGACTCCCAAGGAGAATCCTGCCTCTGTTTCTTGATGAGAGCCAGAATGCTATCGGCATCACTGGCACAGATGGCCATAGCCCACTTACTCACTCTTAATGAAAACACAGAGAGCAGCCAACACAGGATCCAGGAGCTAAATTAACCTCTGCAACATCAAGGCCATGCACAAAGCTCTGTTGTGACAAGAACATGCATTTGTGCCATCAGGACAGCTTAATTCGTACTGGAGCTGCCTGAAGGGTGTCAGTCGGGGTTGCTCTCCCCTCTCCTCTGGTTCCAGATTCCCCAAGGAGAGCGATGGGTGTACTGACAGTGAGCTGATGCCCACCCAGCACACCTGCCCAAAGGATATGGCTCCTGGACTGAGGGAGTGATCACCTGCACTCACTTTAGAACACATGTTCCACACTTTGACTCCCTGTTGATAGGCTCAACAAGAGGTCAAACAAATACCCTCAGTGCCTGGAATGCTTTGATTACATTTTCTTTGGTTGAAATGGTCCCTTAAAGTAAACATAAATGAAACCCAAGCATACAGAAGAGAATGTTTGCATTTGAATGTCGAAATTAGCCCTAACAAAAGGGGGGCATTGCTTTCTGCAAAGCTAAATAATCTCTAGCTGATCCATCTACTGAAATTCTTTAAAAGCATCAAAAAAAAAAAAAAAAAGGCCCCAAAAAACAAAGAGATTTTGGTGGACTAGTCAATGTTTTACAGTGTTTCAAAAGGCCTTTGATTAAATCACTAAGCCAGAGAGGACTCAAGCAGCTAAATAATCACTGGGCAAAAAGAAAAGTACAATCACGGCTCAAAAACTGGAGATGTAAAACAAAGAGCAGAATTGAACTGCGAGTTTCTGCGATGGCGGAAGGTTGACACCAGCCAGCTTTGGGGCTCTGCAGCAAGTCTCATATTGCTGCTGTATTTACCACTGATCTAGAAAGAGGGCTGTATTGTGAGATGGCAACATTTGCAGCTGTCATAATTATTTCAGCTAAGCAAGACAAGAGGGGACTGTGATGATGAGGAAGTGCTAATGAAATAGAATGCACCATGTAATGGTGAATTAAATTCAATACTGAAAATGCAAAACAACGCACATTACGGAGGGACGTGAGTACTGCTTCTAAATCTGACAAACTCCCATTCATTTATACTAAACCAGAAGGCAGAAACTGGGCATTTACATAAATATCTATGTGCTATCTCTAATCCTCACAAAGCTGTAGTCAGAAAACAAGTTAGTAGAACACAGGAGGAACAAGTAACATACCGGTAAACAGCAAATATTAGAATACCTCTACAAAACGTCTGGCATCACGTGCAGTCTATCCTCACTCAGAAAAAGCGATGTGAATGTGTTTGTCTAGGGGCATAATTTGGAGAAAAGACTTTCATAAAATGCAACGCTTTGTTACACTTGGATTATTTATCCTTGGAAGATGGCAAAAGACGTGATAAAAGCAACCAGAGTAGCAAAGTAGGGAATAATGTCAAGAAGGAAGTGCAGAAACACCTGCTCTCCTGTCTTACTGTTCAAGAAACAGGAATCTGATGGTGGCAATCTCAAATGGGTGACATGAAGCATTTTGGCACAAATGCTAGAAGTGAGACACAATTGAGAAAGTAAATATGGCAGAAAATTTATTGATAATCACAAAAGAGTTAAGACACATCTACACTAATGAACATAACAAATGTATCTGCAATGTCTATAGTTAGCCAAATACTGTATTTTTAATAAAAATGTAAACTAAGCCTCACAGTTTACAACAATATCTAGATATTAGACAGCAAATTTATATATAGTGGGAGATTGCCTACAGTGCAGGGTAATTGACCCTCAGGCATTGCTCAGCTTGTGTTTCAACATCCATCCTCGGCACTTCTACTGTTGTACAGTTTGCAGCTCGTCCTGATAGGGTATTTTTAGATAACTGCATTTCATCCAGCCATAAATGCTATTAGACATCAGAAGCAGTCGCGTGTGACAGGATATATTGGTAACTATAGGTGAGAAATGTTTAGCTTCATACAAGCCTTTGTGAGTGTCACACCTGCATTACCTCACCTGCCATTTCACACAGATGAAGCACAATTAACCTCCTCTGTTTCCTGCTCTGTGCCTATACTCCAATATGCTGGCAGCTGGGAAAGGGTTTGTGAAGTGATCAACATTTCAGGTTCACAGAATCACAGAATTGTTAAGAGTTGGAAGAGATCATCCAGTCCAACTTGGTTGCCAAGGCAGGGTCACCTAGAGCAGGTAAAACAGGAACACATCCAGGTATTTGGAATGTCTCCAGAGAAGGAGACTCCACAACTTCCCCAGGAAGCCTGTTCAGTGCTCTGCCACCCTCAATGTAAACTTCTTCCTCATATTCAGGTGAAACTTTTGTTTTAATTTATAGCCATTGCTCCTCGTCCTGTTGCTGGGCACCACTGAAAAGAGTCTGGCACCATGCTCTTAACACCCACCTTTGAGATATTTATATGCATTAATGATATGCCCTCTCAGTCTTCTTTTCTCCAGAGTAAACAGGCCCAGCTCCCTCAGCTTCTCCTCATAAGAGAGATGCTCCAGACTCCTCATCATCTTTGTGGCCTCTGCTGAACCCCCTCCGAATCTCCTTGTTTTTCTTGTACTGAACAGCCCAGAACTGGTCGGAGGTTCTAGACCTGCCAGTGACATTCTCTTCCTTTTCTAATGTTTTCCAAGGCAAGCTTGCCAATCTGTAAACCATTTCTCTTTCACTGCTGCCATGTGAATATATTAGTGCGGGCAACCACTGAATAACCAACAACATTAAGCACAAACAAAACCAACCCGCAACACACAAACCAAAGCAGCAAAACAGGCCCTGAACAAAACCCCCTCAGAAACACTGCACTGCTCCTCCTGTCCTCCTGAGCTGAGGCATTCCCAGGCTTTCCCACCTCTGGGAAATGCTGTCAGTGGCATTTCCCCTTACCAGCTGTAGTGCTGGACACAAGCTGTGGGTAGCAGACCCACTTTGTTCCTGTCAGGAGGCGCAGCCTCCCTGGCGCCACACACCAGCCTATCTCCATCTATTTTCCCCATCTGCCAACCCAAAGCATCCCCAATGGCAGCAGAGCCTGCTGTGATGCTGCCATCTCCTTCTGCAACTCAATGTCATGACCTGCACCTCAATGCAAGGTAGCTGAGGTTCTTGTTAATGGATCACTTGGAGTGAACTAGAGTGAAATGACACTGAATAACTGGTGTTTATATGTATATATATATCTGTGTGTGTGTGTGTATGTTTAGGTACATATATATATGCGTGTGTATGTACACGTGTGTGTGTGTGTGTGTATGTGTGTGTGTATATGTGCATAGTTTATGTTCTTTTATAAGAATTGCAATTTGATCCAGCACTGCTTGTGGGTCATGCCAACTATTATGAGAGCAGGTCATACCGGGAGGAAAAAGGGTCAGCATTATGACTGCTTGATTTCATCAGGAGGGGACAATCCCCGTTGGAGTCACTCCAGAGAGTCAGTCCTTTTGAATCAGTCATTAACACACTGAGGGTTAATGTCTTTCTCCCCATTACCCCTGTGAGGGTCAGCTTGATTCTGTCCCAGAGAAAACCTTTCAACAAGTTCGGGTTACACCAGAAAATTTTTCAACAGGTCTGATGTGCCCAGGTCAACACCAAGAGGAGAATGATCATCACAGTCTCATGACTGTAATGTCAGTGACAGGACTCGAGGAAACAGCATGAAGCTGTGTCAGGGGATTTTAGTGTAGAGATCAGGAAAACGTTCTTCACCTGGAGGGTGGTCGGGCACTGGAATAGCTTCCCCATGGAACTGGTCACAGCACCAAGCCTGGAAGAGCTCAAAACACATTTGGTCAAAGCTCTCCAGCGGCATATTCTGATTCCATGATAATTTCATAATGAGGGGGCCAGTCACCTTTTGGCAGCAACACCCTTCAGTAACCCACTGAGGGTCAGCGTCCCTTTCCCCGCTACCCTTGGGGTCTCGCTCAGACTTCCACCTGGAGAAAAGCTCGCGACAGGTCCCGGCCATACCAGAGAGGCCCACAAGAGATTAGGAGCGTAGGGATTACTCCAGC